>CM016620.1:49392457-49911226 GCA_005393395.2 Gossypium australe | reverse complement strand
TTGCTGCCATGCCTCGGTCAGGGTACAAGATTCCACCGGAGACGAATGTTTTGGACAGAGGAGGGAAAGTCATTGGCTCCCACTTAATCTCTTCCTCATTCAAGCGTGCCTTTCTTCTCTCTCTTCTTTTCTCTTCTTCTTTCTTCTTTTGTTTTGCATCTGGCTTGAACCCTAAGCCGAAGCGGTCTCGTTTTTCTCTTTGCGTTGGCACCTCAGTCTTTCCTTGCAGGTTTCTCCCGAGTCCTCTCCCGGGCAAAGCTCCCTTCCCAATTGTCATTTGAAGGCTCATCATCGTTGACTTGGATATTTTAGGCATAGGGATCTTGCTGCCTTCGGCAACGAAGGTTGCGTTAATAAACTCTAATGATCGAAAAGAACACTCTATTGCCTTTTCATCCACCTCAATGTACGGAGCGTCACTAGTGACGGATGCTATGATCTCTTCTTCAGCGTTGATCGTGACCAATCTACCTTCCGTTACCAACTTCAACTTCTGGTGCAGCGACGACGGTACTGCCCCTGCCGAATGGATCCAAGGTCTCCCGAGTAAACAGTTGTAGGAAGGTTTGATATCCATCACCAAGAAGTCCACCTCATATGCATTTGGGCCAATCTGAAGTGGTATATCGATTCTCCCCATGACCTTTCTCTCCGTTCCATCGAATGCCCTTACGACATTATGGCATGCCTTCATGTGGGAGCTATCCACAGGTAACCTATTCAGCGTGGATAGAGGCAATACATTTAGGGCTGATCCGTTATCAACTAGCACCCCCGGCAACGTGTACCCTTTGCAGCGCGCGGTTATGTGTAGGGCTTTTGTAGATCCCATGCCTCCCGAAGGTATTTCGTCATCATTGAAGAAAATGAAGTTGTCCGCGCTTATATTACCGACGAGACGGTCCAACTTATTAACAGATATATCCCCCGTGACATATGTTTCATTTAGTACTTTCATCAACGCATTTCGATGAGCTTCTGAGCTCATGAGCAAAGTCAGTACCGATATGCGAGCGGGCTGTTTGTGCAGCTGTTCCACAACACTATATTCACTATGCTTAAGGAATTTCAAAAACTCCCTGGCGTCGCTCTCCGTCACGGGCACGTTGACGAATGCTTCGGATTCGATGGTTTCCTCTTCCCTTCGCTCAGTTGCCACCGCTTTCCCTTTGATTGCTGTCGCACTCGTGTTTGGGGTGTAACGTCTCCCACTACGTGTAAAGAAGCCTCCATCTCGATCTTCTTCTGTAGCATTGACCGGATTCTCTCTTCCAGGGATTTCTACCCCACAATCGTAGCTCCAAGGTACCTTTTTATTGTCTTTGTAAGGGGTAGCCATGGGTTTTTGAATTATGACCTTCGGTGTGATCGATATTTCAGTCTTCCCCATCTTTGGCCGTGATATAACTACTGCAGGGTAGTTGCCCCCATAGACTTTCCTAGACGTCCCTTCCTTCGGTATGTCGGCCTCTCTCTTTGGCGTGATTTCGACCGCTCTAGGTCGTGATATAACCACTGCAGGGTAGTTGCCCCCATAGACTTTCCTAGACGTCCCTTCCTTCGGTATGTCGGCCTCTCTCTTTGGCGTGATTTCGACCGCTCTAGGTCGTGATATAACCACTGCAGGATGATTGCCCCCGTAGATCCTTCTAGCCGGTCCTTCTTCTGACGCGTGAACTTCTCCTTCTTCTAGATCTCCGATCTCCTCATAGAATTCTATCTCTTTGTTGTCCATGAGACCTTGAATGAGAGTCCTGAACACGAGGCATTCTTGAATATCATGGCCCGTCTTGGCGTGAAATTCGCAATAATTCTCGGCTCTTTTAATCTCTCCCCCCGGCTGTTGGGTGATTAAGCCTCGGCTTATCATTTGCCCCCAAACCCATCTTAGCGGGGTTTTTATTTCACCGACGTTCGTTTTTACTTTCTTCCCTACCTTCTCCCCCAACATGTTCACACCGTTATTAGCATGGTTGGGTAAAGGGTGCTCTGTGTCATTGACTTTCACCACACCCATTTGAATAAGTTTCTCAACCAGCTTCTTGAATGCGAGACAATTTTCAATTGAATGCCCGACAACCCCAGCGTGGTATTCACATTGCGCATTCGCATCGTACCATTTAGGGTACGGGGGTTGTATGGGCTGTAGATAATGGGGGGCAACAACATGCGTGTCATATAGTTTTTGGTACAGTTGCCCATAAGTCATGTAGATCGGAGTAAATTGGAGCTTCTCCACATTCGGCTTTGCACTAGGTTCTTGTCTATGCAGCCTTGGACGATCAGTGATTATAGTTTTAGGTTGACTCAGGGCGCCTGCTTTGTCATGGGCATTCACGTTATTTATGTCACCCTCTCTTTTCTTCATAGTCGTTTTTCTGGGGCCTTCCCCTGTTTCTATCTTGCCGCATCTGACTGCGTATTCTATCCTTTCCCCACATCTCACTATTTCTGAAAAATCGGTCATAGAACTTCCCAACATGTGGTTGATGAAAGGGGCCTTCAAGGTATGAATGAAGAGTGTGGCCGCTTCTTCTTCTAAAAGAGGTGGTTGGACCTGTGTGGCTACCTCTCTCCACCGTTGCGCGTACTGCCTGAAGTTTTCGCTCGGTCTCTTCTCCATTGTTTGGAGAGTGACTCTGTCGGGAGCTATGTCCGCTATGTGGCCATAATGTTTCATGAAGACTTGAACTAAGTCCCTCCATGTTTTGATTTGGGTGCTACTGAGTTGATCGTACCATTTAGCCGCTGACCCAACCAGGCTGTCCTGAAAGCAGTGTATTAATAATTTCTCATTATCGGCATATCCCGCCATTCGTCGACCGAACATCTTCAGGTGTGCCCCCGGGCAGCTGGTCCCGTTGTACTTTTCAAAATCCGGAGTTTTAAACTTTGGTGGAAGCACTAAGTTTGGGACCAGGCTTAGTTCTTTGATATCGACCCCGTAACGAGTTTTAGACTTCTCTATTGCTTGGACTCTTTCCTCTAGCCACTTGTAGCGATCTTCCATTTGCGTTAAGGGTTCAGCTTTCATTTTTTCCTTATCTATTTCGTCAAAATCCGGTACCATAAGATTAGTGAAACCGTCTCCTGGGTTGGACCCTGAGCCTATTTGGAAATTCACGGGAGACCCAATGTTGATTTGGCCTTGTTGAGGCCTAATAGTGACAGGTGGCCTCCGGGGATGTTCCTCGTGTTGCGAAGGCACTTGTGGTAACATAGTTTCTGAAGGATCATCTTCATTCTCCCCTCCAGTGATGGCCATGGGGCTTTTCCTTTTCCCCAAGAACTTGTTCAATAGTTCAGACATTTGAGATATCTGAGCCTTCATGTCCCTCTGGGATTCCTCCATTTCTTGTTGGATTTTGGTTAAGTGCTTTTGCATCTGTGTTTCCATTTGGTCACTCATCTCTTTTTGGAGTTTTTCTAGTTTCTGATCCATTTTCTTTATCTTAGTGCGGGTGCCGTATGGATGTTCAGCTTCCAGGCTTCCTTTTTCTCTTTCTTCTGTATAATTTCGGCTAGTCAGATTCTCTCAATGCTTATGATGTGATGGGACGCAATGCGATGCGAGTGTATGAAATGCAAATTTATGAAATGCAAATTTATGAAATGCAAACTTTATGAAATGCAAGAAGACAGGAAGGTGTTGATTCGATTTAGTTCTATTAAATCAACTTCACTGGAAAACAAAGTTCTTTACATAGAGTGGACAATTTATGCGTACGACTTTGCCTTATCACCTAGATCCTTAACTTCTCTAAGAAACCCCGCTAGACTTTGGCCCCGATCTGACCCTGACTCGTACATTAGACTCAACACGTCAGCTTGAACTGCCAGAGTTTGCAACTGGGAAGCCACTTTTCGTATTTGAACTACAGCCTCACCCATCATATAATCCCTATTTCTGATTTGTTCATGAGAGTGGTGGAGTCGATTCTTCCAATGTTCATTGAGGAACTCGACCTGATGTTCGCCATTTTGTAACGCAGTTTCAAGTTCTTCTATCTTTCCTTTTAACTCATTGACCTTGCTTTGGCTGGCTCTTAATTCGCTCACCGAGTTACGATTTTGATACAGGAGCAGTGATCTTTCTAGTTCCGTAGCTCGGATCTGTAGCTGTTCTTTCTCACTTTGACTTTTCGACAGGCTCTTCTTCAAAACATCTTCACGCGCTCTAGCATTTTGGCATTTCCTTTCCCATTGGTCAGCCTTAATCTTTTCTTCTCGAATCTCTTGCCGCCACTGTTCTGACGTCTTACCCAAACCTGCGGTCCTGATTGACGCACGTAGTTTCTTGTAATCTGTTTTTAAGCTCTCCAGATCTTCTTCAGCCTTGTTTTTTCCTTTTCTCAACTTTTCGGCTTCTAATTTGTAGATGTCGATGTCCAACCCTAAGTGCATCTTTTCCTCCTCTAGCCGCTCTATCTTCCTTCCTAATTCTCGACTCTTGGTCTCAAAATCCCCTTTGATGATCTCTAACTCAGATGGGACAACTCGTAGATGCTCTTCTATGGGTAAAGTATCATCTTGGCTTGGCATTGGGACATTGTCATTGACCCTTGCATTCCTCCACTCATCATATTCGGGGGTTGTCATCGGCCTTATGGCGAGTCCTTTCATTCGTCGGGTTTGGATCCACGCAGCCGTTATTTCACGAATCTTCTTCTTATAGCCGCCATCTTTGTATGAAAACTCACTCTGGGCTAGCCCGTGCGTTGCGGGTATGAACTGTCTTGATTGATACTGCCTCGCTACGAGTAGTGGTGCGTACCCCACAGCTCCCCATATCCCGAGTAAAGGAACCCAGTCAAACTCTCCACACCGGTACAAAGTCTCATCGGGGATCATCCACGGAGCTTTCCATTCTACGTCATCTACTTGTAAATTTTGGAGTATTGCTATCCATTTCTCTTCAGACAAGTCGTCCCGTCTTGGCGTAGTTGATAATTCCCCCAAAGGAGAGTAGTTCTTGGAGAAGACTTTACACGAAACCTTTTCCACCTTCCAAAAGTGACTATGAAACCATGACAGTAGAAGTTGCGCGCACCCTACGAATCTCCCTTCACCTATTCTTCGGCTTGCGTTCAGTGATCGGAACGTTTCGGCTAAGATTACGGGGACAGGTGTGACTCCTTTATCTAGTTTGTCAAATAGATCTGAGACGGCCTCCTCCACATATCCTAAAGCCTTGGGAAAGACAACCAAACCGTAAATGCCTAAGGCAAAAATGTCAACCTTCTTTTTTGTATCAGAATGTACTAGGATTAAATCCCTTAAATGCGCCCAAGGAATACATTTACAATCCCCCTTTTGCTTGATTCGAGCCGTAATCCATTGCTCACTCATCCCTGTGATGTTCATTAGCTTTTTCGTGAATGTCGGTACATTAACAGCTCTTGAATAAGCCTTGCCCGTTTGAGCACTTGGGCACCGAAGTAAGGCTGTGTATTCTTCAATAGTGGGCACCATGTCTACTTTCCCGAAAGTGAAGCAACTATAAGCGGGGTTCCAGAATTGAGTAATAGCCCGGAATAGTCGCTCATCCACCTTGACGTCGAGCAAATAGGGTAGGTCGCCATAACTACCGTAACATAGCTGTTTCGCGTCATTATCCCATGAATCCCATATCTCCTTCAATTCTTGCAGGTTATTCTGAGTCACGCTAATACGGGTGAAGTCCCACAATTCTGACTCGTATCCCACACTCAGGCTATCTCCTTTTTCGCGTTGTACCCCTTCAGACCATGTTCGCGCGGCCGCATTATCCTCCACTCTATCAAGAAATCCCTTTTCCATGTTGAGTTCTTCTACCTAATAACCGAATACAAATCAACACCCTTCTATGATGAAATGCCATTGATTATAATAAAATGCCATGAGTTAGTACTATGTACGAAAACTTCAAAACAAGCAAGAAACAATCACTCTTATTCAGGTGACCGCTAAGGTCTGGCGTGGTCCTAACTAGGAGTGGTTTTTAAGGCTCATTACATGGGGTTCGGCTCTAAAGAAAGGTACCCGAACCAGCAGATTCCTCGATCCTCACCCATTATAGGCTCATACAGAACGAGTTCGGTTCAGGGGAATACATTTCCCTATGGCTGCACGGAGATGAAAATCTCACGAAGACATAGGTACGGATGTATCCCGAAAGCGATCCACTATCTTGCACGGAGGTGAAAACCTCACGAAAGAGTAGCTTCTCACTCCCACTTAAGGGTGTGACCGTAATGGTCATGCAATGTAATGTGCACAAGAAAGCAGGAACCACATGCAATGACACGACCAAAGGCAACAAATGGATAGTAATTTTCAAATCAAATTTTCGAACTTTCGACAAAGGACATAACATAATCAATTTACGGCCTGACTCTCTAGGATCCCCAGTGGAGTCGCCAAGCTGTCGAAACCAATTTTGAAGAAAACAGGAATCGACATTGGGTTTTGAAAATGGATAAAACGGGAGTCGCCACCGATCTTTGCTTGGTGTGATCGGATCACCTTTGTTTTAATAAAACATTGTTGATTTACTAAAACAGTGTTTTTGGTCTACGAAATTTGAGAAAACGGTTCGGGAGTCGGTTACGTGCGAGGAAGGGTTAGCACCCTCGTCACGCCCACAATTGGTACCGATTTGATCAATGAATGCCCTCATGTCAAAAGTTGAGAAATTTAAAAGAATTTGAAAATCCGACCTCTTTTGGAAATATCTGGGTTTTCTTAAATTAAATCGAGATTTTCTCATTTCAAAGAAATAAAAGATCACATCCAATACTTTAGGACACGATAGTTTAAGTCTTCGATCTTGAGATCATCTCATGATTTTCCGGAAATGCGAGTCAAGGTTCTCTCGTTCCAAGGAATCGAAGTATCACATCCAATACTTTAGGACATGGTAATCCAAATCCTCGAACCCGAGGTCATCCCGTATTTTCCCTTTTTAAAAGAAATCAAGATTTTCGCGTTCCCAAAGACTAAAATACCACATCCAATACTTTAGGACATGATAAGTTAAACCTTTGAATCCAAGATCACCTCGAAATTATGGATTTACATAAAACGACGCCGATAGAAACGATCGTAAGAATGTCGAAGCAGTTGTAAAAATAATATAAAGCATAGAAAATAAAATGCAAAGTTCTAAAAAAAAATTGTCGAAACGCTAGAATTAATGACAACGAGGATATAATGTGAGTACTAATAATAATAATAATAGTAATAATAATAATAATAATAAGAATAATATAGAGATAATAATAGTAATAAATATTAGTGATGCGAAACGTATACATATAATACATAGTAATAACAGTAATAATAATGTCAAATATGTATGATAACAACGTATAAAAATAGCATTAGTAATGATACTGAATATAGTATAAAATATGTACAATATAATATATAGTAATAGTAGTAATGATAATAATAATAATAATAGTAATAGTAATAAATGATATACAATATATTAATTATATATATAATATTAATAATAATAAGAAAAGTAATACATAATATATACAAGAAAATAATATAGCTAGTAATAATAATAATGATAATAAAATACCTCGTGTATGCAATACGCTAATACATACATATATAATAATGGTAATATTAGAAATTATGCACAAGGTAAATAATATAAACATAGTACTAATAATAATAAAAATAATAATAATTGCAAATTACTAAAAGGGATTAAATTGAAGTTAAAATGAAATTTTGGGGTAGATTTGAAATGAATAAAAGGGAAAGTACTAAATCGCGAAACGCGCAACCGGGCAGGTCTGAAACTGCAATAAACCCTCTAATCCAAACGCTGCGCTGGGAAGAGGATCAGATTTGGAACCGTGGCGAATCTTTGGGTCGAAATCAAAAATAAAAAAAAACTCGATTGTGCAGTCTAGAGAAAGCGGAGGGGCTAAAGGTGCAATTAGCCCCTCCAAGATAAAACACGCGGATCTAGAGTCTGAGCGGGTCGGGTCGTGCGGGTCGGAGCCAAAACGACGTCGTTTTGGCGTCCGGCCCCTAGGCATGAAACGGCGCCGTTCCGTTTGGCTATTTAAGGCCAGATTTAAGTTTTTTTTTTTTTACTTTCTGTTTCACTTTTTCAAAAAAACTCGGAAGACCCTCTTCCTTCTCCTGCTAGGGTTCCGGAAAAGGGGATCTTAGCCTCGTCACCGGCGTTATCGTCGGAGATCCCGAAAGGCAAGAGAAACCGATCCCTTTTTTATTATTCTTTATTATATTAGACTTTACATACGTATATATATATATAATTTCGAATGAGGAAAAAAATATAAAAATAAAAATATACCTTCGAAGGTCCCTTCCCGTTCTCAGCGTTTTGGTTTTCCGATCTCTACTACTGTCTCTATGTTGTATTCCCTGATCTATTTCCTTTCTTATTTTTATTGCCAAAAAAAACCCTTTTTACATTCTTTCATTCACGGCTTTATAGCCGACTAAAAAACATTGAAAATACAATCGTTCGTTTGCTGTTTGTGCCCCATTTGTTGTCGTTTTTTGTCTCCTTTCGCAGGTATGGGCGTGGTAATGGACGATGGTGGGGGATGTCAGTGGAAGGCGCATGGTCGTGGTGCGCACGTGGGGGCACGACCGAGCGGAGGCTGCTGTGCTGGAAGGAACGGCGCTAGGGTTTCTGCTGTGTTTTAGTCTCCTTGGGCCGATCGGGCCAATTTTAGGATTGGGCTTGGGTTGTTTGTAAATTGGGTCAAATTTGTAATGGGTTTAATGGGCTGGACGGATTTGGGCTTCTACATATATATATTAAATACTTTTTTATAGAAGTATATTTCAAAGTTTTTAGATGAGATATTTAGTTTTTTTAATTGTTTGAAAATTATCACTGTATTTTTAAAATTATACATTAAAAATTAATAAGTGGTTGGGTACATTGTACTTTTAAGAGAAGAACTCAAGTTCGAACTTTGGACACAATATTATTAGGAAGGACAATCACGAACCCTAAATATGAACCATAAAACGAACATAAAAAAATTTTAAAAAAATTATATGTTAAAATTCTTTTGAGAATTATCATTTAATTAATATTGTTGTGATTTAGCAATTAATTGGTAATGCTCTAATTGCCTTTACTAACTCAAATTCGAGATGTCGAAAGAATTGTGAATTTTGACGTATTTTTATTAACATTAATCTTATTATAACTTTTTATTATGATATCTACTATTTTTTTATATAATGCCTAAAATAAAAAGGTAATATGTTTCAGTGTACTCGAACTCATGTCTTTTTACACAGACAATAATGTCGATATCAATTAAGCTAAAACTTAATTGATATATATATATATATATATATATATATATATATTAGAATATCACTTCAGGTGGGAGCCTAAATTTGCGAGATATATTATGTAATTGTTGATATTTTAATATTAATATATAATTTAAAATTAACAAACCCAAGTGATATTTTGGGTAAAAATATATGCTCGAAAAATAGGTTTTGGCAAAAAATAAGACCCATTTAAAAAACAGGCCGAGCCTCAGGTAAGACTTTTTTTGCTTGAGCCCGGCCTGAATATGCAAAAAAAAAAAATACAATTCTTTTTCCTTTCTTTTTATTATTATTTTGTTGCTATTTTGTTGTTTTTTCACCATTTTGCTACTATTTCACAATTATGTTATTACTATTTTGTTTTTATTATTTAAATATTATATAACTCTTGTTTTATTGTTAGTTTTGTTACTATTTTAGAGGCATTTATTTGTTAAGTTGCATATATCTTAGTGTTATTTAAGTATACATATATTTTTTAAAAATTTATTTTCAATTTATTGCGAAATACTTATTTTAATATTTTTAATATTTTTACTGTATTATATTTTTTATAAAAATAATATAAAAAATTAATACAAGCGGGCCGGGTCAGACTTAGGTTTTAACATTTTATCTGATCCAAGATTAGATAAAACATTAAGCCTATTTTTTGAGCTGAGTTGAACATGGGCCTAACAAACAGGCTTAAAATTTTAATTGGGCCCGACTCCACCCATAAAAACCTGTTTGATATTACTTTCTATACGGTGGATTATCTTTTATTTTTCTTTAAATGGTTATATATAAAGGATAAACGTGGATTGTATTCTAGTAATGTAAAAATAAAAGTTGGTGATTATAATATTAAATTATTATATTTTATTAATTTAAAATAAAAACAATTATATAAAAAATTGTGTTGTCGCATGTCAATATATATAATATGTAATTTAAATATTATGTTATTACATATACAATCGTTTGAGTTGAAAACACACTTTAAATTTCAAAAAAACAATTGTTTATGATTAGAAAAACACTTTATTTATTTATTTATTTATCCAAAAACACTTTTGAAAAATAAATATAATTTCTTGATATAATAAAGTAAATTTATTGTGAGGTCAAATTCTGTTATGCTATAGCTATGGAAATTTTAAAATTTAAAATCTTATCACATGATTTGGCTTTTTCTCAGGACTTTGAGAAAATAAATTGATGGCGTGAAACTTTGCCACCTTAAATAATGAAATAGCAACCCCATGACACCTTCATCTTCATTCAACATCTTTATCATATTCTTTGAAACCACAATATGTAGTAGAGGGATGAATTCCAGAATTGTGAAACAACTTCACAGACTTAATGATAAAATAATGGGAATAGTACATCTAAGAATGCAAATGCAGTCTTATTTCATAAACATCTCAAGATCAAAAATAAGCACCAACCCCGCCACCAGGGAAGAGTGTAGAATAGAACTGGAAGTTGAAGATTGTGGTGTATATTTATCTTGCACAGCAGGAGAAGCCTTCCTTGGGTGTGTCAGCCCCATCCTTGACAAGGGTTACTCGATTAACAGACAACTCCGCCTTATATGCCTCGGAATTCAGGGCTTTTCGGCATACATTGTTGTAGATTTCTCGGATAACAACCTCGAAAGCAGTCTGAACATTGGTGGATTCGAGGGCAGATGTCTCCATGAAGAATAAGTCTTCTTCTTCAGCAAGGCTTTTCCCTTCCTCCACACTCACATCTCTAATATTCTCCAAATCACATTTATTACCTACCACCATTCTTGCCACAGTTGTATCACAATGGGCTGCAATGATTAATTACAATCAGGTTAAAGGTTAATTACAAAAATGGAGAAAATGGAATAAAGAAACAAACTTACTGGAAAGTTCATCAAGCCAACGCTTAATGCTATCAAAGCTACTCCTTCTAGTAATATCATAAACAATAAGAGCGCCAACAGCTCCTCTATAGTAAGCAGAAGTAACAGCTCTAAACCTTTCTTGGCCAGCAGTATCCCAGATTTGAGCTTTAATTTCTTTGCCATCGATTTCAACCACTTGGGTCTGAAACTCTACTCCAATGGTAGCCTTGGAGTTGTTGTCAAACTCATTTCTAGCAAAACGTGAGAGAAGATTGGATTTCCCCACAGCAGAGTCGCCAATAAGCACAATCTTGAACAAGTATTCCTCACCTCCCTCCTCTTCTTCCCACCCACTCATTCCCCAAGCAGCTCAGCTTAACTTTAACTAAGAGATCAGTTAAGTCTGTTGGGGTTGTTAACTTCAGTTATAGTGTTACCAACCACTGCTATAAGCTGTGCAAATTTCTGATCAATGATGAGTCTTTCAGTATTTTGTTTTGCACTGTCTTGTTTTCTCGTTAGTTTCCTAGCTGCCAAACAGCTTTGATAGCTCGTAGCTATAGTTTCACTCGGCTGCTTTGGTGTCTCAAATGTGAAGTGGGTTTTAAACGGGAAGGAGTAGAAAATATCAAGCCACGGACTAGCTGCGTAACTGGCGGGGGTTTTACCGCTCATATTTCATCGGGTTTTGAGATTTATTGACTAGCTGCGTAATTGGCGGGGTTTTTGAGATTTATTGACTTTTTTGGTTTACTAAAATTGAATATTTTCTACTATTTTACCAATAAAGTCCTATTTCCAATTTTATTTATGAAAACAGGCTAATTTTTATATTATTTACTAAAAATGTAAGAGTGTTTTTGGATGAAATTTCAGCAAATTGTGTACTTGAGGGAACGATTTTGCTATGTCAGCACAAAATGCGTTGACGTGGCGTATTCTTTTTCCCAATGACCATTTAAATTTTTGACCGCTGGGGGTTCCGACGATAAATATATATATAACCCCCTCCTATTTTTTTCACACAATATTTCTTTCAAATTTGACAAAAAAAGCTCTCAAATTTCTTCATAAATTTCTCAATGCTCTTTTTAATTAATTATTTCCTTTAATTTTTTTCTAAATTAGTATTTTTTTATAATTTCAAAAATATTTGATTGTATTAACAATGACTGGGGAATTAATTCGTCTCGATCATAAACATATCTCTATCGATCAAATGAAAATGGTAAGGGTTAAATTTAATTTTTGAATATTATTTAATATTTTTTTATTTATGTAATTTTAATTAATTTTTAATTCATAATTTTTTATAACAGTCTGTAGATCGGGTGTTACAATGTTATATTCGTAATATGTCTGGTCCTCCATCACCGTTGATAAAAAATTACTTGAGGGAAGCGGGTTTTTTGTCAATGGCCACTATAGGCAGGGGGTGCAAGTTGGACCTGAAACTCATCAGCGCGTTAATTGAGAGGTGGAGACCTGAGACACACACATTCCATCTTCTATGCGGAGAGTGTACCACCACTTTGGAGGACGTGCAGTTACAATTGGGATTGCCAGTGGATGGGTCTGCACTCACCGGGTCTATTCAATCTACTGATTGGGGAGCCGTACGCTACAATCTTTTGGGTGCGATTCTGGATAATATTTACGGAGGTCGAATCGAGATGGGCTGATTACAAGACACATTCTTGAAGCCGGGGAATGATTCGACTGAAGTAGAAAGAGTACGATATGCTCGGGCATACATCCTTGAGATGATTGGAGGTTATCTGATACTGGACTTGTCACAAAACCTCATACATCTGAGGTGGCTGCTGAAACTCGTTGATTTTAGAGCAAATGGTGAATTTAGTTGGGGGTCTGTCGTGTTGGCAACATTGTACCGGGAGATGTGCGGAGCGATGCTACCAAATAAAGCCAAAATCGGAGGTTGCCTATCACTACTACAATAATGGGCTCGGTTTTGCTTTCCATTTTTACGTCCTCGAGTGAACCACCCATATACATTCCCATTCATAATGAGTTAAAATTTATTAGATTTTACAATTATTACATAGATTTAAAGTATAATTGTATGCTAAAAATTTATTTAATTAGGTGGAATCATTCAGCGAGTTATGTTGGAATAACCTACCGCTCTTGAAGATATACGCCTTCTATTAGACCAACGGTTGGAAGTGCAAGTATGTATTAAATAAAATATATATACATAAAATAGTCGTTTCATATTTAGTATTTAGTATTATGTATATAACTAATATTTTTATCACGTTCGTATAGTTTCAATTGACACCATACGAGGATCCGACAATTCGAGCAATAACTCCGGATGAATTCTTTCAAAATCCGAACATTTGGCATGTTAAGGTCCTATTGGTCAACTATGCTACTGTTGAGATGCACCAGGCGGATAGAGTGTTGCAGGAATTTAGATTCCAACAACTGAATCTCGTGGCACCTGAGGTACTCGATGATGAGCACAAAATCGACTTACAACAATCGAATATGAATTGGCCGGTATTCTTCTCGGAATATATCAAAATTTGGGAAAATCGGTATGATCATATACCTACTTGCGAACCGATCATTGTTCTAGAGTTAGCATACACCCCGGATTACATGCCACGGTTTAGGATCTATGACAAGCCATATTTCTTATCAGAAGAGCAGAGGCGTCGACAAATTCATGTCGAAAGGGAACGACGGGACCTTTTAAATCCAAGGAAAAGGGATGACGGCATGGGCCCATCAACAGCGCCCACACAATCACCGGGCCCAATGCATCAACCGACAACACCCACACCACAGTCCCTTCAGATTATGCCAGGTGTGTATCCTAGCCCTTATATGTATCCTAACCCTTATATGTTTTATTTTTCTAGTTGTATACTAGGTTGGAATGCATCACCCAATGCATCTCCTTTCCCAATAACTTCGACTCAACCAATGATATATAGGCCATCATCGCGGGAGGGATTACACGAGGCACCGTCAGGGAGCTCATCTTATTACCAATCCCTATCGCCTTATGGGATTCAAACACCTCCGCTATGGGTGATGCAAACACCTCTGCATTCTTTATTCTATCAAGGCGGGTCATCCTCCTAACACCCACAACCATAACCCCTACCGGAGCAACCACAACCCTCGCCAAAAGCTAAACCAAGAAGGAATCCAGTGCTTAATCGTCGACCACCCCAATGTGGCACTAATTCCGATCGACACATACATTGATTTTTTTAATATATTTGTACAAACTATTTTTATATTATTTCATTTAATAAAATAAAAGTTGTTTTTTATATTTTAATATTAAATTATTTTTATATTTTTAATAAAATAGAAGTTCTTTTGAATAAGGCAATAAAAATAATGCAACATAGTTTCATTACAGCAATTATCAACTATTTCGATTTGGACATGATCGAATTGTATGACCTGGGTTCCTACACCATCCGTACAACTTCTGTTAGTTTGTTCTTTCCTGGATATCCATATTATTACATATTCTACTTGAGCAAGGTCGACCTTTTGGTTTGCGACGCAATTCTCTATCCGGTAACAACTTAAACGGAATAAGCAATACAGGCGGCCACTTACATTCATCTGGGACCGGTGGGAATACGTGTCTCAACACATTGTACATGTATTCTATTTTTGTACACTTCGTCGACATATCTCATGGGATCTAAACGGAGATTTTGACAAGCTGCAATTGCATGAGCACATAGATAACGAAGTGCGTCAAATGTCCCACAGTTGCAAGTCCTATTTCTCAGGTGTACACGATATTGCCCGCCGGTAATACCTTGGTTCGGTCTATCAAAATCCGTCACACGAAACCATAGGCTGTCGCGATTGTGACACACTGTGTGCATGGTGTTGGCCCGCGCCTTCGCCTTGTTAATTTCTTGCAATACCTTCTGGCACCATACATGGCCTTCCTGTATTTGGTCTTTATAACTCGCTGCTCGTTTTGGAAATAGTGCCGCTAAATGAAAATATGTCTCTTGCACAATCGAGGTTATCGACAAATGACGCATTCCTTTTAGAATAGAATTTATGCGTTCAGCCAGGTTTGAAGTCATATGACCATATCGTAGGCCGCTGCCATATGCTTATGTCCACTGTTATAAATGTATGTTACAGAGGTAGTTTGCGCCTTGTTCATTAACTGAACGCAAAATCGCCAACATTTTATGAAAACTGTCCTTATTGATCTCGTACCCTGCCAATATAAGTTAATAGCAAAAATTACATACCACTCTTCCATTCACAATAAATTGAATATTGCAAACGAAATTATATTAATAGAGATTAAATACCCATGTTGGCCACTTGCCGTCGTTCAGTGGTAGACCGATATTGCTTGTAGTAGTTGGACGCAACGTGCTTTAGACAATACCGATATGTGTGCAATCCCATAAGCATTTCTGTCGCTCAATTACGGCTAGTATTCCAGTGCCCCAATCCGATATAACGCAGATATTAGGTTGGAGGCAGACATGCCTTCTTAACCTAGAAAGAAAGAAATCCTAGTCATCACCTGATTCCCTCGGTGTTATTCCAAATGCAATTGGAAGGATTCTCCTACCACCATTCTGTGCCATAGCTAGCAATAGCCGATGGGTATATCTACCATACATAAAGGTACCGTCAATTTGTACCAATGGTTTATAGCACACAAATGCGTCCCGACATTGCTTAAAGCTCCAAAACAGACGCTTGAACACTTGGCATTCATGGAGCAATCGATCATTGTAGTACGCAAGGCCCATTTCAAGGTCTGTTATGCAATATGGGACGCACCTCTCCAACACCTGACACCACTGCCACACCTCATTATATGAAGCGTCCCAACCACTATGCATCATTTCCAACGCCTTCTGCTTAGCTATCCAAGCCTTGCGGTAAGAGGGCATGTACCTCAATTGGCTATGAATATTGGCAATTAAGACTGAAACAAAAGTCCTGGGACCCGCCTTCACCGTCGGTAGTATAAGTTATATAACAGCCTAATTTTTTTGATAAAATCGGAATAGTAGTTTCGGGACCACAGATTCGAGCCCAAAAAGAAGTATTATTTTAATACTATTTTATGATCTACAGTATGATAATAATATTGTGTGAAAATTTCGTAAAGAAATTTTATCGATTACATGTTTAATTTGATAAAGGATTAAATCGCGTAAAGTGCAAAAGTTGTGTTCTAATAGCTAAAGGGATTAAATAGCTACGAAACTTTAAATTGGAGGTCCTTATATGGTAATTATACCATTAATGAAAAGTTATTAGATATTTTTCGATGATTCATCTATGGAAAATTAGAAAAAGGCTAAGGGCTAAATTGGAAAGTAATAAAATTAAAAGATGATAAATAATTAAATAGAAATAAAAATTATTATATATCATCTTCTTCCCCAAATATTCCATGGAAACCCTAGGAAAGAGAAAGCAAGCTTTCTTTGCCAAATTAGGTATGTATTCAAGCCCCGTTTTTAGTAATTTTTATATTTTTGAAACCGGGATAGTCTAATCTATCTATTTGGGGGATTAATTTGAAAAGTTATAAAAGTATAGAAGTTATGCCATGGATGAATATGCTGGAAATTTGAAATTTATTGTAGAATATGAAAGGTTGTTGATAGATAAACAACTTTTACAAAGTGAATTTTGATGAAAACATGATTTAAGGACTAAACTGTAAAGTTGTGAAAATTGAAGAAAAATTCTAAATTTTATGAAATACATGGGCTGTAAATGTTACATGTAAAAATCAGTTAGGCTTGGAAGAAGGATTAAATTGCATGAATTTCATTTTCCGAGGCTATGGACAAAATAGTCATTAATTAAAAGTTTAGAGGCAAAATGGTAATTTTTCCTAAGATGTAAAGTGGACTGAATTGAGTTTAAATTGTATTAATTGATGTTAAATTTATTCGTATAGATCCGGATAGATCAAATTCGGAGCTAGAATGAAGAAAAGGGGAAAATGTCGGATTAGTAGATTTTATGTATACGAAAATTTGTCGAGGTAAGTTCGTGTAAGTAAATTGTGTATATTTATATGCTTGCATTGATTGTGTTTATGTAAATTGTATAAATGTTATAAAAATCTGAAATGATTACAAATCCAATCAAGTTCGATAAATAAAAATGATTAAATTAAATGATAGTGCCCGATAAATGATAAATGATAAATGATAAAATTGTTATTTTTGTGCCTGATTTGAATATGGTATGTGATTAAATGAATTATTGTATACATTTTGTGAAAAATAAATGAATTAATCACATGTGTAATTATGCTCAGAAACTGTTAAGTCCCGTTTGAATATTTGATTCCGATGGATAAATGTGATTTCTCGAAATGAATGTGATCCTGCATTAGTTGCTGATGGGATTTAGCTTGGACGAGTTTGACCTCATTTCTGAAAGAATTTAGCCCGAACGGGTAATCTTGATATTAGTCTCTCGAGCATATGTTATGGATTAGATTTAGCCTGGACGAGTAATCCAGATTAAGCTCATTAAAGTCATATGCTATAGAAAGGATTTAGCCTGGACTGGTAATCTTATGCATATGCTAGAAAAAGGATTTAGCCTGGACTGGTAATCTTGAGCATTTAACAGAGATAGGATTTAGCCTGGACTAGTAATCCTGATCTCACTTGATAACAGAATTTAGCCTGGACTGGTAATTCTGTTATATGCTATGAGGCTCGAGAGTGTGCTTTCTGATTAAGTGCCCTATTAGGGTACCTCTGAATATGAATTGACGTATTTACTGATTTGTACACTTTGTGTGTACTATCTGAGTATCCATCGATATTTCAAATAAATTAAACGGGTAAAATGCTGATATGAAAAGAAATGGTTTTTACCCGTATCTGTCTAAAATACATGAAAAATGATGATATTTGATAATTGGTATAAGGAAATATGAGATGATGAAATATTGACATGGAATTTATTTGATAAATATATTTACTCTTGATTATAGATTTGTACACCTTGAGTGTACTACTCGTGTGACATTGATATTTCAAATTATGAGTGAAGTTCTGACATGAAATAATCTGAATTCGAGATGAATTATTATTAAAATATACTTGTAATATAAAGATATGATTTATACAAGTTAAATGAATACGTGATGTAAAAAGCATATGTGCCTGGAAATTCGATTGTGTTGAGCCCATATATGTCTCTTGATGTTATTATGGAATATATGACTAACAAGGGCAATGAGGATATGCGTAGGGCTTGAGATCAAATTGATTGAATGTGCCCTATATGTGTATCTTGTAATAGAATGAATGGTAAGTTAAGTACCATGTTATACGAACTTGCTAAGCATTATATGCTTACTTAGTTTTATTTCCCTGTTTTATAGTAAATCGAAAGCTCGTTGGATTGGAAGCTTGGTGGAGATCAGTCATACTATCCATCACCTCATTTCGGTACATATGATAAATTAGTTATGGTTATAATGACATGTATAGGTTAATTGGCCATATTGGCATGTAAATGGTTGATTGAAATCTAGTCATTTGAAATGACTAGTAAAGATTTGTTTTGGTAAAATTATAAGGTTATATCATGATGAATAATTGTGTGTTAGTGTGGTTGATTAAATATATTAACATGTATATTCACAAAAGGGTAAAATTATAAACATGAATGCATGTGATGAAGTACCATGTTAGATGTTAAAATTTACTTGATTATGATGCTTGAATTGGCTGGTATATGAATGAAAACTTTGGTGTAGGTCATTGGCAAAGTTTGGGTGAGAAATAAAGCTAGAAAATGGCTTTATTTTGTCCACACGAATAGACACACGGGCGTGTGTCTTGACCGTGTGTGACACACGGCCTGGTACATGGGCGTGTGGTTAGGCCGTGTGTTCCCTGCACCTTAAATTTAAGAAATAGAATGCTCAGAATTGAGCACACGAGCAGAGACACAAGCGTGTGTCTCATCCGTATGTGTTACATGACCTAGCACACAGGCATGTGGCCGGCCGTGTGGCACAAGTCAGTTAGTTACACGAGGTCGAACACGGCCTACAGCACGGGCGTGTCCTAGGGTCACACGGGCGTGTCCCTTGGACCACACAGGCTTGTGTGCTCTGTATCTTGGAAAATTCTAAAAATTTCGCAAAAAATTCTCTGAGTTCTCGATTTAGTCTCGATTTGATTCTAATACTCATTTTGGGCCTCGAGGGTCCATTTGAGGGACGATATGAAAAATATTCGGAAAATGAATAGAATTGGACATGAATTATCTATAAATGTACTGAAAACTCTGGTAACGCTGCGTAGCCCTGTTTCGGTGACGGATACGGGTTACGGGTGTTACATTTAGTGGTATCAGAGTTATGGTTTAGTCGGTTCTCGGACTAAACGTAGCATATGTGGAGTCTAGAAATACATGCCATTATATAACCTGTGATAGTGTCATATCTCCTGACTCTGATGAAAATTGTTTTACAAATAGATAGAGATGCTTTCCAACCGAGCTAATTTTGATACTGCTGAAAGTGATACTCTTGTGCCTGAGTAAAAATGTTACTTATGATGAAATGATACTCATAAAGGAAATCTTGATGATAAATGTTATGTGATATGTGTGTATTTATGAAAGTTAAATTTTGAGGCTTTACGACCTCCACCCCCTTACCAATACAGTTTTATACAATGAAATTCACAAGAATTATATTGATTAAGTTTACAAGTGTGGAACTGAAGAGTTCAGTGGCTGAATGATTAATAATGTAGTTAGAATTGAGAATGGGTTAGTAAGAAAAGACGGTATTAAAAGAGATATTGGATTTTTTTGAAGATTATTTGGGTTATGTAATGTCACTATTAAGGAAGAAGTTATTTATGAGTAATTGACTTATTCAGGTGTGGTAACTACAGAACAGATTAAATTTCTTCTGAATATATTCTTTAGTGAAGTGAATAATGTGGGATTATTGATGACTTTAATAGTTAGTGGAATAGTGATGAAGTCGCAAAGATATCTGAATGCATCTATTATAATCGGGTATATTACAGCAGTCTCTTCCGGGTATTCTATATGTTCTGTTGTTCTCGGAGGCATGTTCAGATGTAATATTTATCATATTGGAAGGCTGGCTAATTATAATAGATGGAATTATTGTAAGTCTAGTTGATTCATGAGTGGTATTACTCTATCTTTCTTGGGTTTTCTAATTCATCATGATTGATAGAAGACTTGATAACAAGGTTCATATGATATTATTTTCTACTTCTACTGATTGAAGCCTTGAATTGCGAATATGCAAATTATGTTGTCTTTGTTTCAATTGTTTTTACTGCGTATGTGCGATATTTCTTTTCTGGATTTTCCTAAGATATCATCAATTTATTTATTATTTAAACATGGTTTATCTGTGAAAGATATTCGTTGGCCAGAGGTAATTACATTTATTACTGTTATAAATATTGATTCGATCATGAAGTCTGGTGATAGGGATCACAGATTATAAAAACTGTATCACTGCATTGATTAGTATTGAGGTGCACTATTGATGTTGAGGTATTATTTTATCTATATGGCTGAAATGTCGGTCATAATATAACACTATGGTTTAAAATCTATCTGATGGTTGTGGTTTTGGAAAAAACTTAAAGCTTCAATGTTAATAATTGAAATAGCTACATTGATGACACTGTTGTTACAGAAAATATGTAAGATTTGAATGGACCGATAAATATCAGTAAAGTTTTGGCCAGTTGGAAGCTCTGTTGATCGAAGTATTAATTCTGGTTTAGCCTGAATTGGGTAAGAAATTTGTTATTATAGTGATGTATTATTGAATGAAATTAGACTGTGTTTTGATGCAGTAAGGCAAAGTAATAGCTTGTACTTTCAGATAGTTAAAAACCACATGGAAAGAATTATCTGATACATGATCTAGAATTGACAGCTATTGTTTTTGTACTGATATCTTACGACATTACTTGTTTGGTGAAAAATGTCATATATTCACTGATCATAAAAGTGATTTCGGGACCACAGATCCAAGCCCGGAAAGGAAAATTATCTTAATACTTTTTTATGATCTATAGTATGATAATAATATTGGGTGAACATTTCATAAAGATATTTTATTGATTACATGTTTAATTTGATAAAGGACTAAATCGCGTAAAGTGCAAAAGTTGTGTTCTAATAGCTAAAGGGATTAAATAGCTATGGAACTTTAAATTGGAGGTCCTTATATGGTAATTAGACCATTAATGAAAAGTTAGTAGATATTTTTGGATGATTCATCAATGGAAAATTAGAAAAAGTCTAAGGACTAAATTGGAAAATGATAAAATTAAAAGATGATAAATAATTTAATAGAAATAAAAATCATTATATATCATATTCTTTCCCAAATATTCCATGGAAACCCTAGGAAAGAGAAAGTAAGCTTTCTTGGCCAAATTAGGTAAGTATTTAAGCGCCGTTTTTAGTAATTTTTATATTTTTGAAACCAGGATAGTCTAATCTATCTATTTGGGGGATTAATTTGAAAATTTATCAAAGTATAGAAGTTATGCCATGGATGAATATGCTGGAAATTTGAAATTTATGGTAGAATATGAAAGGTTGTTGATAGATAAGCGACTTTTACAAAGTGAATTTTGATGAAAACATGATTTAGGGACTAAATTGTAAAGTTGTGAAAATTGAAGAAAAATTCTGAATTTTATGAAATATATGGCCTGTAAATGTTACATGTAAAAATCGGTTAGGCTTGGAACAAGGATTAAATTGCATGAATTTCATTTTCCGAGCCTAGGGACGAGATAGTCATTAATTAAAAGTTTAAGGGCAAAATGGTAATTTTGCCTAAGATGTAAAGTGAACTGAATTGAGTTTAAATTGTATTAAATTGATGTTAAACTTACTTGTATAGATCCGGATAGATCAAATTCGGAGCTAGAACGAGGAAAAGAGGAAAATGTCGGATTAGTAGATTTTATATATATGAACATTTGTCGAGGTAAGTTCGTGTAACTAAATTGTGTATATTTATATGCTTGCATTGATTGTGTAACATCCCAAAATTGGGCCTAGTAGGATTGGGCCCATTGGGCCTTGGGCATAGGAGTGTCTAAAATTTTTGAGAACAAGAGAATGACATTATTTCAAGTTGGACTTATTAAGAAGATGATTTTAGAAAGTTACGGGGTTCTATGAAGTTTCGAGTTCAAGTTGGGCCTTAGTAAAATTTTGTGTTTAAGCCTATTAAGGAGAGATAGTAAGTGGCATTAAGGCTTATGGAAATAAAAGAGTAAATTGCTAGCATAAATGAGCATATGGCAAGGAGGTTATGGCATCAAGTGAAGTACCTTGAGGGAAGGGGTTCAAATCCGATCTTTTGCAAATTTTGGATTTATTTTTGTATGCTCTTCCAAGTGTCAACCATGGTATTATTAAAGGAAAAAAATAAAAGAAAAATAAAATGATGACTAAAAAGATAAGGTAAGGAGGAAAATAAGGAAAAAGAAAGGAAAGAAATAAAAGAATTTGAGGAGTGGAGTAGGTGGATGAAAAAGAAATAAAAGAATTTGGAGAGCGGAGTAGGTGGATAAAAAAAAAGAGAAGAAAATTTATGGGAATTGAGGTGAGAAGTTTGGATAGAAATTTATGGATAGAAATTTGGTCAACACTCTAGCACATTTGCTCATCTTTCTCCCTTGTTTTGCCTAAACTCTCAATCCACAATCACTCCTTCATAAATTCTTTCTCATTTGGGTAGACACTCTTTTCTTCGATTAGATTGTGTTCTAAGTGGGTGGCCGTGTATCATTCTAGCCATAAGTCAAGTGGTGGAAATCGAATCCAATGTCAACAAGGTAATGAGTTCCTTATGGATTATTTGATATCGTTCTTTATTCGATTGGTTCCTAAATGGATTAATAGTTTGGACTAATCGGTCACGATAGGAATCAAACCGCCTGATCATCTATCCCTCGTAATAAGTGACTCGTATTTTTGGTGTCGCGGAGAGCATCGCGTTACGGATTCCGAATAAGGTGTGTAATCTCATACCCTTCCATATACATATCTGAAATGGTGTGTAATCTCACACTTCTCTGAAAGTTTGTATGAAATATGCTGTTAATCGGTGGAAAAACCAAAGAAAACTAAAAACCGGCATCCGTGATCACTTGGACGTGCGTATGATCGTAGTGGTAATCGTATTTCGTAATAAAATAGTTTCGGTTAGAAGCAGTGACATGTTTTTGAAAAATCACTAAAAATAGGAGAAAAGGAATTAGAAAGTGAATAAGATATCAAATTAAAGAATACTATGTCTATTTTAATATGGAAGAAACGGAGAAGGAAAAGGAATTTTATATTCTGAGATATCTTAATTTTAGTGAGACTGGTTCTGATTAACTTTGGGGTTCACTGATCTGTTTTGGAAAAATCATATAAAATTGTACAAAATGAATTATGGGTTATAATTTATATTTATGAAATCCTTAGTGAGCCTATTTTCAAGAGAAACAAGTTGGAACAGTATATGATAACCGTACAGTGAGATATTTGAAATTAAGGTAAGAGAGGTCAGAATCATTGGACAGTGAAACAAGGGATAATTTAAGGAATAAACTGTACTAAATGGCTGGGCCAAAAATTCTGAAAAATTTACAGTAAGAAGATATATGAGTCTAGTTTCAAGGAAATTTTACAGATCTAAATTTCGAGTTTCCTAACTCGAGTTATAGTCAACTTAGTCAGTATGACGCAGATGGACAGTTTCAATTTTGATGCCTCAAATTAGTAGTTAAATCCGGAGTTGCGAAATTACCCCGTTTGGGCCTAAAATGGATTTTTGACCCAATAGTTCCAAATAGAGTTCCGTGTTACTCAAGACGATAGTAGACCTTCGGAAACACCGTTAAATACAAAATTATCGAATTACCCTTAGAGGGTAAATTACCGAAATACCCTTGGGTTGCAAAATTACCGAAATACCCTTAGAGGGTAAATTACCGAAATACCCTTGGGTTGCGAAATTACCGAAATACCCTTGGAAGGTAAATTACCGAAATACCTCTAGGTTTCGAAATTACCGAAATACCCTTGGAGGGTAAATTACCGAAATACCCCTAGGTTGCGAAATTACCGAAATACCCATGGGTTGCGAAATTACCGAATACCCTTGGAGGGTAAATTACCGAAATACCTCTGGGTTGCGAAATTATCGAAATACCCTTAGAGGGTAAATTACCGAAATACCTCTGGGTTGCGAAATTACTGAAATACCCTTAGAGGGTAAATTACCGAAATACCCCTGGGTTGTGAAATTACCGAAATACCCTTAGAGGGTAGATTACCGAAATACCCTTGGGTTGCGAAATTACCGAAATACCCTTGGAGGGTAAATTACCGAAATACCTCAGGGTTGCGAAATTACCAAAATACCCTTAGAGGGTAAATTACCGAAATACCCCTGGGTTGTGAAATTACTGAAATACCCTTAGAGGGCAAATTACCGAAATACCCCTGGGTTGTAAAATTACCGAAATTCCCTTGGAGGGTAAGTTACCGAAATACCCCTAGGTTGCGAAATTACCGAATACCTTTGGAGGGTAAATTACCAGATTTACCTTTGGAAGGTAAATTACCGAATTACCCTTGGTGGGTAAAATTTCTGAATTACCCTTAGAGAGTAAATTACCGAATTACCCTTGGAGGGTAAATTACCGAATTTACCTTTGGAAGGTAAATTACCGAATTACCCTTGGTGGGTAAAATTTCTGAATTACCCTTAGAGAGTAAATTACCGAATTACCCTTGGAGGGTAAATTATCGAATTACCCTTGGAGAGTAAATAACCGAATTTACCTTTGGAAGGTAAATTACCGAATTACCCTTGGTGGGCAACATTTCTGAATTACCCTTAGAGAGTAAATTACCGAATTACCCTTAGTGGGTACGATTATCGAATTATGAAAATGCCCTTACGGGCCGAATTACGAAAATGCCTCTAATGGGCTGAATTACGAGATGTCCCTATGGACCGAATTACGAAAATACCCTTTATGGGCCAAATGTGATATTTGATATATGGGCAGTTTGATATTTGTGATATGGGCCAGAGTGTGTAATTTCACACTCATCTCATGGGTTAGATATTATGCCGTAAGCATTAGAATAAATCGTAAAATTTGTAAAATCGGAAAATACGGTATAATAACACTTTTTGTGTAAATGCATGAAACCGGTATTAAGGTTGTGGGAATTACGGATTTTCCCTTAATGGGTTATTTTGTTAAAAAGTGATATTTTGGGCCATATAAATTATTTTGATAAATTGGCCAAGTGTGAAATTTGAAAAAAAAAAAGGCCTCATGTGATTAGTGGGCCAAATTTTGCTAGATCGATTAATGGGCCAAAATTTGCTAGATCGATTAATGGGCCAAAATTTGCTAGATCGATTAATGGGCCAAAATTTGCTAGATCGATTAATGGGCCAAATTGTTAAGATTGATTAATGGGCCAAATTGCTAGATTGCTTAATGGGCCAACTTGTATTATGGGCCTTATGATGAAATTATTCTATGAATATTGTTATGCTTTGTATATGCATACATGATTGCATGGGTTGGGATAAAATTGAAGAGAAGTGCTAGTGGCTCTGCCACAATCTAGTTCGGTGACTCTGTCACAATCCAGTTCGATGGCTGTGCCACAATCTAGTTCGGTGACTCTGTCACAATCCAGTTCGGTGGCTCTGCCACAATCCAGTTCAGTGACTCTGTCACAATCTAGTTCGGTGGCTCTGCCACAAACATTTTAAATGGCTTTATGCCTGCGATTGGCGTGTTGGCGGGGTGGGTTGACTTGATCCCCACAGGTGTGCTGGTTGGTACGGGTAGTGTGTAGCGGATGGACATTAGGTTTGGTTTGGGATTTGCATATCATATGCATATTATATACATGTTATTATGTTATAATTGTAAATGGGCTTAGGCCCAAAATATTGCTATGTGTGTTCCGACCCAATGGATAACGGTAAGGGGATTACACACTGAGTTCTTGTAACTCACCCCCTTTCTCTTAACCTTTTCAGGTAATGCTCAGTGACGCGGACTTGGGCCATGGATGACTCGGTGGAGACCATACTTCAGAAATGGTTTATTTGGACTTTAGACTTCTTTCTCGTTTATTTTATTACTTTACTATTTTGGGTTAAATGCTGTAATAAGGCCTCGGATTTTATTTCAAAATGCTTCTGCAACTCTATTCCCAAATGTCCCATTTTAGTAAATTGTTTATTTCAAATATGTTTTCACAACCAAAAAGGTTTTTAAAGATAATTACGTTTTCAAGTAAATAACAGTTGCTTAAGTGTTTTGGGTTTTAACAAAGAGGCTGTAATTCTCAAACAAGTTTTTAACAATCTCAGAGATAGTTTAAAAAAAAAAACTTCCATGTGACACGCCAGATTTGGGCTTAACTTCTAGGCCGGGTTTGGGGTGTTACAAATTGTGTTTATGTAAATTGTATAAATGTTATAAAAATGTGCAATGATTACATACCCAATCAAGTCCGATAAATAAAAATGATTAAATTAAATGATAGTGCCCGATAAAATATAAATGATAAATGATAAATGATAAATGATAAATGATAAATGATAAATGATAAAATTGTTATTTTTGTGCTTGATTTGAATATGGTATGTGATTAAAGGAATTATTGTATACATTTTGTGAAAAATAAATGAATTAACCACATGTGTAATTATGCTCGTAAAATGTTAAGTCTCGTTTGAATATTTAATTTCGATGGATAAATGTGATTTCTCAAAATGAATGAGGTCCTGCATTTGTTGCTGATAGGATTTAGCTTGGACGAGTAATCCTTTGACCTCATTTCTGAAAGGATTTAGCCCGGACAGGTAATCCTGATATAAGTCTCTCAAGCATATGTTATGGATTGGATTTAGCCCAGACGGGTAATCTAGATTAAGCTCATTAAAGCATATGCCACAGAAAGGATTTAGCCTGGGCTGATAATCCTGAGCATTTAACAGAGATAGGATTTAGCTTGGAATGGTAATCCTGATCTAACCTGATAACAGAATTTAGCCTGAACTAGTAATTCTGTTATATGTTATGAGGCTCGAGAGTGTGCTTTCTAATTAAGTGCCCTATTAGGGTACCTCTGAATATGAATTGACGAGTTTACTTATTTGTACACTTTGTGTGTACTATCTGAGTATCCATCGATATTTCAAATAAATTCAACGGGCAAAATGCTGATATGAAAAGAAATGGTTTTTAAAAAACGTATCTGTCTGAAATACATGAAAAATGATGATATTTGATAATTGGTATATGGAAATATGAGATGATGAAATTTGTACATGGAATTTATTTGATAAATATATTCACTTTTGATTATAGATTTTTACACCTTGAGTGTACTACTCGTGTGACATTGATATTTCGAATTAGGAGTAAAGTTCTAACATGAAATAATCTAAATTTGAGATGAATTATTATTAAAATATACTTGTAATATAAAGATATGATGTAACACCCCTCACTCGTATTCAACTCCGGAATAGGGTTAAGGAGTATTACCGGACTTACAACTTAAACGATCATCCAATTCAAATAAAAAATCATCAACCAAATGTAATTCCAATCAAACACAATCACAATGTCTCTATTACGAGCCTACGAGGCCTTAAACATGATTTGGGAGTGGTTCGGGACTAAACCAATAACTTTGGAAACTTTTTAAACACTTAGAAAATTTTCTCAAAAATAGGGGACACACGCCCGTATGGCCCGCCTGTGTGTCTCACACGGCCAACAGACACGCCCATGTCACAGGCCATGTGGACATTCGAAATGGAAGTACATGGCTGTGTCCCAGCCAGCGTCCGATCCTATGTAACTCTTTGACTTGGGTCACACAGCTGACACACACGCCTGTGTGGCTAGCCCGTGTGCCTTAAAAATAGCCATACACGCCCGTGTACCAGGCCGTGTGCTAGGCTGTGCCAAACCTGGAGGGTATATTGACTTATACCACACGGTTAGGTCACAAGCTCGTGTGGAGCATACTAACTTGATTTTAATTTCAACACCAGGGGACACACGACCGTGTAATTGACCATGTGTCACACACGGTTGAGACACACGCCTGTTGTATGTCATATCAGGTTGAATTTCGATCGGTTCTTCGTTGTATGTCATATCAGGTTGAATTTTGATCTCTGACGGAGAAATCACATGTGATGGATCTGATCTATATGCAACATCGACACATGAAACACATTGTGGATCTTTTCTAACTTAGTCGGTAAAGCTAGCTGATATGCCACTTGCCCTATTCTTTCGATGATCTCATACGACCCGATAAAACATGGACTCAATTTTCCTTTGCGACAAATCGTAGTATTTTCTTTCATGGAGATACTTTCAGAAACACTTTATCACCGATCTAAAATTCAATATATTTTCATTTCGAATCCGCATATGATTTCTAACGATCTGAAGCTGCTTTTAAACTGTCGCGAATTACTTTCACTTTTTCTTCTGTCTCTCGAATCAAATCAACTCCGTGAATCTTTTTCTCACTCAACTCGGTCCAATATAACAGAGTTCGACATTTGCGACCATACAAAGCTTCATACGGTGCCATCTTTATACTCGACTGAAAGATGTTGTTATACGCAAATTCATCCAACGACAAATATTTCTCACAGTTGCCTTCGAACTGAAAAACACAACATCGAAGCATATCTTCGAGAATTTGAATTACTCTCTCAGACTGACCGTCAATTTCTGGATGAAAAGCAGTACTAAAGTTCAACCTTGTACCCAGGGCTTCTTGCAATTTCTTCCAAAATCTCGACGTGAACTTCGGATCTCTATCCGAAATAATCGAAACTAGCACCCCATGCAATCTAAGAATCTCAGTGATGTACAATTCAGCCAATTTATCAAGTGAATAATCAGTACGTACCGGAATGAAATGTGCCAATTTTGTCAATCAATCAACGACAACCCAAACAACATATTTCTTTTTTGGATTCAAGGGTAATCCCGATACAAAATCCATCGTAACTCTATCCCATTTCCACTCAGGTATCAGTATTGGCTGAAGTAGTCCCGACAGTACTTGATGTTTGGCTTTGACTTGCTGACAAATCAAACATCTTGACACACACTCTTAAATGTCTCGTTTCATGCCCGACCACCAATATAACTGTTTCAAATCATTATACATTTTAGTACTCCCTGGATGAACTGATAAGTAACCACTGTGTGCCTCGTGTAAAATTTTCTGAATCAAATCTGGATTTTTCTGTATGCATACTCTATTTTGGAACATTAAACAATCATCGGTTTCGATTTGATAATTAGTATCACTATTCAAATCACATTGCATTCTTTTAGCTTGCAACTCAGTGTCACACTTTTGAGCTTCACAAATTTGCTGCAGAAAATCCAGTTTAGCTTTCAACTCTGCTAGAATCGAACCATCATCGGACAAAGTCAGTCTTGTATTCATTACTCTCAAAGCAAACAGAGGTTTTCTACTTAAAGAATCTGCCACTACATTTGCTTTCCCCGGATGATAATCAATGACTAATTCTTAATCTTTGAATAGCTCGAGCCATCTCTATTGTCACAAATTCAAATCTTTCTGAGTCATAGGTGTTTCAAACTCTTGTGATCAGAAAAGATGTGGAACTTTTCACCAAATAAATGATGTCGCCAAATTTTTAATACAAAAATAATAGGAGCCAACTCTAAATCATGCGTCGGATAATTCTATACATGCAGCTTCAACTATCTGGAGGCATAAGCTATAAATTTTCCTTCTTGCATCAAAACAGAACCTAAACCATTCAATGATGTGTCACTATAAATCACAAACTCTTTACCCGACTCAAGTTGAACCAACACTAGTGCCTCAGTTAGCAACACTTTCAATCAATCAAAACTCTATTGAGATTTCTCTGACCGCTCAAACTTCACATCTTTCTGTAGCAATCTAGTCATCAGTGCAGCAATCATCGAGAATCATTTAACAAAACGTCGATAGTAGCCAGCTAACCCTAGAAAGCTTCTGACTTCGGATACATTTCTCAGTGGTTTCCAATCAACAACGGCTGAAATCTTGCTCGGATCAACCCGTATACCTTCCGCTGAAACAATGTATCCTAAAAATCTGACTTCTCTGAGCCAAAACTCACATTTACTAAATTTAGCATATAATTGTTTATCTCTCAAGGTTTGTAAAACAATCCTTACATGCTTGGCGTGCTCAGACATATCTCGTGAATAAATCAGAATGTCATCAGTGAACACAACAACAAATCTATCTAAATACGGTCTAAAGATCAGATTCATCAAATCCATAAAGACTGCAGGAGCATTAGTCAATCCAAAAGGCATAACAAGAAATTTATAATGTCCGTACCTTATTTTGACACATCTGAATCTTTAACTTGCAACTGATAATAACCAGACTGTAGATCAATCTTTGAAAACACTGTTGCGCCTTTCAACTGATCAAAGAAATCATCTATTCTCTAAGTTCCTGATTTAGTCCCGATTTGATTCTAATACTCATTTTGGGCCTCGAGGGTCCATTTAAGGGACGATACAAATAATATTCGAAAAATGAATAGAATTTGACATGAATTATCTGTAAATGTACTGAAAACTCTAGTAACACTCTGTAGCCCTATTCTGGTGATGGATATGGGTTAGGGGTGTTACATTTAGTGGTACCAGAGCTGTGGTTTAGTCGGTTCTCGGATTGAACGCAACATATGTGGAGTCTAGAAATATGCCATTATATAACCTGTGAGAGTGTGATATCTCCTAACTGTTGAAAGTGATACTCACGTGCCTGAGTAAAAATGTTACTTATGATGAAACGAGACTCATTAAGGTATGAAATAAATTTTTTATAATGGACATGTTGATGATAAATGTTATGTGATATGTGTGTATTTATGAAATTTAAATTTTGAGGCTTTACGATCTCCACCCCTTTACCAGTATAGTTTTATACAATGAAATTCACAAGAATTATGTTGATTAAGTTTTCAAGTGTGGAACTGAAGAGTTCAGTGGTTTAATGATTAATAATGTAGTCAGAATTGAGAATGGGTTAGTAAGAAAAGACGATATTAAAAGATATATCATATTTTTCTAAAGATTTTTCGGGATATGTAATGTCATTATTAAGTAAGAAGTTATTTATGAGTAATTGACTTATTCAGGTGTGGTAACTACAGAATAGATTAATTGGAAATTTCTTCTGAATTGATTCTTTAGTGAACTAAATAATGTGAGATTATTGATGACTTTAATAGTCAGTGGAATAGTGATGAAGTCGCAAAGGTATCTGAATGCAGCTGTTATAATCGGGTATATTACAACAATCTCTTCTGGGAATTCTATATGTTCTGTTATTCTCAGAGGCATATGAAATTGTTCATGTTCAGATGTAATATTTATCATATTGGAAGGTTGGCTAATTATAATAGATGAATTATTATAAGTCTAGTTGATTCATAAGTGGTATTACTCTATCTTTCTTGGGTTTTCTAATTCATCATGATTGATAGAAGACTTGGTAACAAGGTTCATATGATATTATTTTCTACTTCTACTGATTGAAGCCCTAAATTACGAATATGCAAATATGAAAAAAATAGAGTTTCAAATTGGCGATAAAATATTTTTGAAAGTTCCGCTATGGAAGAATGTTCTCCGATTTGGTCGTGAAGACAAATTAAGTCTGCGGTTTATCAGGTCATATAAGATCATTGAAAAGAATCAGACCTGTTGCGTGTTGATTGGTATTACTATCAGAGATCTACAGAATTCACAATGCTTTTCATGTGTATATGTGTTACGACAGTATCAATTAAACCCATCATCTGTTATTTCTCGGATAGATATTGAAATTCAGCTTGACATGACTTACAGTGAGTGACTGGTTGAAATTCTGGTCTGTGAAGTGAAAGAAACGAAAAATATAAAGGTAGCTTTACTAAAAGTTCTTTGACAATGATACGATATAGAGAAAGCTACCTGGGAATCAGAAGAAATCATGAGAAAGTAATATCTGAACCTCTTTATTGGTAAGATTTTTGAGGATGAAAATTCTTAAGGGGGGAGAGTTGTAAGAGTCCAATTTTTTTGATAAAATCGGAACAGTGATTTCGGGACCACAGATCCGAGCCCGGAAAAAAATTACTTTAATACTATTTTATGATCTACAATATGACAATAATATTGTGTGAAAATTTCGTAAATAAATTTTATCGATTACATGTCTAATTTGATAAAGGACTAAATCGAGTAAAGTGCAAAAGTTGTGTTCTAAAGCTAAAGGGATTAAATAGCTATGAAACTTTAAATTGGAGATCCTTATATGGTAATTAGACTATTAATGAAAGTTAGTAGATATTTTTGGATGATTCATCCATGGAAAATTAGAAAAAGGCTAAGGACTAAATTGGAAAGTGATAAAATTAAAAGATGATAAATAATTAAATAGAAATAAAAATCATTATATATCATATTCTTCCCCAAATATTCCATGGAAACCCTAGGAAAGAGAAAGCAAGCTTTTTTGGCCAAATTAGGTAAGTATTTAAGCGTCGTTTTTAGTAATTTTTATATTTTTGAAACCGGGATAGTCTAATCTATTTATTTGGGGGATTAATTTGAAAAGTTATCAAAGTATAGAAGTTATGCCATAGATGAATATGCTGGAAATTTGAAATTTATGGTAGAATATGAAAAGTTGTTGATAGATAAACAACTTTTACAAAGTGAATTTTGATGAAAACATGATTTAGGGGCTAAATTGTAAAGTTGTGAAAATTGAAGAAAAATTCTAAATTTTATGAAATACATGGGCTGTAAATGTTACATGTAAAAATCGTTAGGCTTGGAACAAGGATTAAATTGTATGAATTTCATTTTCCGAGCCTAGGGACAAAATTGTAATTAATTAAAAGTTTAGGGGCAAAATGGTAATTTTGCCTAAGATGTAAAGTGGACTAAATTGAATTTAAATTGTATTAGATTGTTGTTAAATTTACTCGTATAGATCTGGATAGATAAAATTCGAAGCTAGAATGGGAAAAAGAGGAAAATGTCAGAGTAGTAGATTTTATGTATACGAACATTTGTCGAGGTAAGTTCGTGTAACTGAATTGTGCATATTTATATGCTTGCATTGATTGTGTTTATGTAAATTGTATAAATGTTATAAAAATGTGAAATGATTACATATCCAATCAAGTCCGATAAATAAAAATGATTAAATTAAATGACAGTGCCCGATAAATGATAAATGATAAATGATAAAATTGTTAATTTTGTACCTGATTTGAATATGGTATGTGATTAAAGGAATTATTGTATACATTTTGTGAAAAATAAATGAATTAATCACATGTGCAATTATGCTCAGAAAATTTTATGTCCCATTTGAATATTTGATTTCGATGGATAAATGTGATTTCCCGAAATGAATGAGGTCCTACATTTGTTGCTGATGTGATTTAGGTCGGACGAGTAATCCTTGGACCTCATTTCTAAAAGGATTTAGCCCGGACGGGTAATCCAGATTAAGCTCATTAAAGCATATGCTACAGAAAGGATTTAGCCTGGACTGGTAATCCTTTGCACATGCTACAAAAATGATTTAGCCTGGACTGGTAATCCTGAGCATTTAAAAGAGATAGGATTTAGCCCGGACTGGTAGTCCTAATCTCACTTGACAACAGAATTTAGCCTGGACTGGTAATTCTGTTATATGTTATGAGGCTCGAGAGTGTGCTTTCTAATTAAGTGCCCTATTAGGGTACCTCTGAATATGAATTGACGGGTTTACTTATTTGTACACTTTGTGTGTACTATCTGAGTATCCATCGATATTTCAAATAAATTCAACGGGCAAAATGCTGATATGAAAAGAAATGGTTTTTAAAAAACGTATCTGTCTGAAATACATGAAAAATGATGATATTTGATAATTGGTATATGGAAATATGAGATGATGAAATTTGTACATGGAATTTATTTGATAAATATATTCACCATTGATTATAGATTTGTACACCTTGAGTGTACTACTCGTGTGACATTGATATTTCGAATTATGAGTAAAGTTCTGACATGAAATAATCTGAATTCGAGATGATTTATTATTAAAATATACTTGTAATATAAAGATATGATTTATACAAGTTAAATGAATACGTGATGTGGAAAGCATATGTGCCTGGAAATCTGATTGTGTTGAGCCCATATATGTCTCTTGTTGTTATTATGGAATACATGACTAACAAGGGCAATGAGAATATGTGTAGGACTTGAGATGAAATTGATTGAATGTGCCTTATATGTGTATCTTGTAATAGAATGAATGGTAAGTTAAGTACCATGTTATACGAACTTGCTAAGCATTATATGCTTGCTTAGTTTTATTTCCGTATTTTATAGTAAATCAGATGCTCGTTGATTGGAAGCTTGGCGGAGATCACTCGCACTATCCATCACCTCATTTCGGTACATATGGTAAATTAGTTATGGTTATAATGGCATGTATAGGTTAATTGGCCATATTGGCATGTAAATGGTTGATTGAAATCTAGTCAACGAAATGACTAGTAAAGATTTGTTTTGGTAAAATTATAAGGTTATATCATGATGAATAATTGTGTGTTAGTGTGGTTGATTAAATTATATTAACATGTATATTCACAAAAGGGTAAAACTATAAACATGAATGCTTGTGATGAAGTACTATGTTAGATATTAAAATTTACTTGATTATGATGTTTGAATTGGCTGGTATATGAATGAAAGTTTTGGTGTAGGTCATTGGCAAAGTATAGGTGAGAAATAAAGCTAGAAAATGGCTTTATTTTGTCCACACGAATAGACACACGGGCGTGTGTCTTGACCGTGTGTGACACACGGCCTGGTACATGGGCATGTGGTTAGGCCGTGTGTTCCTGCACCTTAAATTTGAGAAACAGAATGCTCAGAAATGAGCACAGAGGCAGAGACACGGGCGTGTGCCTCAGCCATGTGTGTTACCTAGCCTAGCACTTGGGCATGTGGCCGGCCATGTGGCACAAGTTAGAGAGTTACACAGGGTCGAACAAGGGCTGCAGGACGGGTGTTTCCTAGGGTCACACGGGCGTGTCCCTTGGACCATACGGACCTATGTGCTCTGTATCATGGAAAATTTTAAAAATTTCATGAAAAATTCTCTGAGTTCTCGATTTAGTCCCAATTTGATTCTAATACTCATTTTGGGCCTCGAGGGTCCATTTAAGGGACAATATGAATAATATTCGGAAAAAGAATAGAATTTGACATGAATTATGTAATATCCCGAAATAGGGGTTGCGAGTTTGGTAAATAACTCGAGTGTTAGTAGGCCTTAAGAGTGATTTTTATGTGTTTTTGGAGTCCCTAAAGCCCGAGGATAAAAAGGGACTATTTTGGAAAATTTTGAAGATTTTGGGCCAAAAGTGAAATTTGGCTGAGGAGGCCTTAATAATAAATTTTGTAAAGTTTTGGACATGAAAGTCCAGGTAGCATAGTGGCTTCCGTGTGCCACTTAAGGTTCGGCGCCAAATGTGGTCAGGGGTTCGAGTCTTCTGTGCAGCATAAGTGCTTTGTTTTTGCAAAATAGCGCTGCTTTGAAGGAGGGCTTAAAACAAATTGTTGACGCGACATTAGCGTAAGTTGAGCACTGGCCGAGTGGTTAAGGCGCTTGCAGCATTGGGGCCTCTTGAGGTCGGGCGTTCGAGTCCCATTGGGGGCGAGGATGCTTTTATTTTTGGCCCCTGGTATTAAGGTAAGCGAACCAGCGAAGCATAAATTAAAAGAAATTTGTGCCGCAATGTTGTCATGAAATTCAAACTGGCCGAGCGGCTGGGATGCTTGCAGTTGGGAGACCCTCTCGAGGACTTGCGTTCGAGCCCTGAGAATCGCGCTTAAGGCGCTTTATTTTTATATTAGCGCTAAAACATGAGACGCCAGCGAAGTAAGGTTTAAAAGAAATTCTGTGCGACTAATTGCATGAAACGCGCAAGGGCCGAGTGGCTGGGGCATGGAGGACTTTTCTCCAGGTCTCGGGTTCGAGACCTGAGGGTTGCAACTGGGTCTTTCTTTTTGAGACCGGCGTGGGAGTTTGTAGCTGCATGGGTAATTAATGCATGCAGCATGCGCGCATGCAGCTTAAAAAGATTCTGCTTGTTTGCTTCATTTTAAACATGGAGCATTATTCTTTTATTTTATTTTAAGAACATAGAGCATTATGCTTTTATTTTTATATAGTATATTGTTTTTGGGGGTTAGAAATTAACTAAAGAAAGAAGCATGCCATTGGGAGCATGAGAGTTTTATTATTATATCTTTTAGTATGAATTATATTTATTTGTTTGCTTATTTTATTTGTTGGAAAAAAAAGATTGGAATATTGGGTAATGGATTAAACAATAGTAATGGATGTTTGAAATTAGAAAAAGGGATGGGTCTTGGCTTTGGGAAGAAAAACATGTGCGGCATGGGAGCTTCAAATGTATGGCTGACCTTGTTCTTGATTTTTGGCCAAAAATTTGCTTGAAACTTTGACTATCTTTTCCCCCCCATTTTCTTTGGTGTTTTGGTCGATGAAAGCTCTCTCTCTAAGGATTATCTCAGCTGATTTTCTAATAGCAAAAATGTGTCAAAAACTTTTAATATTGTTTCCATCCCTACCCAAGCTAAGCATAGCCGAATGACCTTGTGTTTGGCAAGGATGCATGGTCGAATTTGATGCTTAGAAATTTCTCTTCTACCCCTTGTGTGTTGGCCGAAAGAAAAAGGAAAGACTAGGACCATCGAGCTTTTGCTTTTGAGTGAAGAAAGGAGACTATAAGAGAGCTCTCGGGTTGTTGAACATCTAGGTAAGCATTATGCATATTTCGGCTGAGGGCCTTTTTTCTTATATTAGCCGAATCTTTGTTTTGAAGGTGCTATCGACTACGTATTTGTAATCTCTTCAATCATTTTTGGTAAGCAAGTTATACCCTAACAATCGGTTTAGATTTCTTTCTATTAAGGTGCCCAAAATCAAAGGTTAAACCTTGATTTTTTAAAGAAGGCCGAATGTGCATTAAGTTCTTATAAGTGCTCTTTTGTGTGACAAGTGTTAGGGCTCTTAAAAAGGAGTCTTTCGGGAGTTGAAGTGCTCAATGGACTTTGTCGAGCAAGGTAAATGATAAGAGTAATATTTGGCCAAGAGCTTTTGTTTATAAAGTTGTGTATGAGCCGATTCTAACAATATTTTAGTAGGACTTTTGATGACTTCGGGAGCTAATCGACTGGAATAAATGGTGTTTCGTGATAGAAATAAGCAAGCTAGTGTTAAGAAGCACAAATGACTCTTTCGGGAATTAAAGTGCTCAAGGTAAATGACTCATGGTATTCGGCCTAAGGCCATATTATTAGTACTAAGTGTGACCGATTTCGGTTATGTGATCTAGGGACAAATCGATAGAAATAACAGAAGCTCTCGGGTTTTAGACTTTGTCAGAATCGATAAATCGAATATCGCTTTAATCAGGTGCGTAGTTATCGCACTGTTCTTTTGCTTGATATATGTATTAAAGTATTATTTTATGTAAATGTATGAGATGTGCATGTTAGTCAAATAAAGGCTAAGGTAAGTGATCGAATAATCAAGTTAATGGTTATGACAATAACTTGTCAGTGATTTGCGAAAATAATGTGATGACGTGTGATGTATATTGTTATGAGTAATATGTGACCATAGTATAAAATATACATATTTGTTTCGTACGAAATGTTGTTATGGTACATATATGTACGCATGAGATTTGTGATGTGACTATTGGAGAAAAGGTGTACACTATGTGAGTGTTCTAATGCTAGCCTCGTGCTACATTCGTGATTGTTGATTAGTGAACCGATTGATATGTGAGATTTCTATGGGATCGGTGGCTTAGCCACGACCTTAAGAAATAATGTGCAAAAGAAGGATATGTGGATCACTTTGTGGATTGGACTTCGTAATTGTATATTCGTAATCATATTTATAATATTGTGTATTCATAATTGCATATTTATAATCGTATGTTATATATATATGGATTATGTGGATATGGGCCAAGCCCATATGTGAGGACATGTGTATTAACTATGCACTGAGTCTTTGTGACTCACTCTATTTTTATTAAACCTTTCAGGTGGCGCGTAAAGCTTGGACCGGGTCGGAGAGGATACAAAGGTGGCCATGCAAAAGCGGATTTTCATGCAAAGAAATCTCTTGGTTAATGAATTAAATATTCATATTTTCCGTATTTTGATTAAGTGTGTATTGTAATAAGGCCCACTAAAGTATTTCAGTTCATTTGTTAAGTATTGTTACTATTATGCCCTATTATGGAAGGATGATTAAAGATTGATTTCAAATGGTTTTATTTTCTCTATGAAACTTGAAACCAATATGTTTATAACAAACTCCGATTTTTACTTAGAATATTATAAGTCACGAAAATGTTTTATTAAAGGAAACAAATTTTTAACGGCTTATCTCTTAAGTAAGAATGTTTTTCGAAAGTATTCCGCAGTGGCATTCCAAATTCGGTCGGAGTAAATGGGCCGGGTTTGGGGTGTTACATTTTATTATCAGAGCATGGTTCAAAACTCGGCTTTGAGGTTTTGGGCCCGAAAACAGTTTTCGAAAGTGGGCTTTTCAAAATGTGAACTTCTATTTTGGGCATGTTATGGCATGGCACCTGTACCTCCAACCCGAAGTCCACCTGGTAAGTACCTCTGACTATTGAGGTATATTGAATATGTGAACTGTATGGGCATAATTGGGCTTGTAGATTAGAAAATTTGGGCTATCGAACCCTAAGACTAGTCTACTCAAAAACAAGTGCATAAGACTTGAGAACTGAAATGACCATAAGAGTGTAGTAAAGGAATGTGTCCCTGCTTATGAACGTGTATGTGACTCTCTGAATAAGAAGTAGCGAACTTGAATCAAACCTATGTGTGATCGAAAGAACCACTTCTAAAATACTTTATTCCATAAAATTGTTCGCGGATAATCAGTGGAACAAAATTTATAATGCATAAAACTTTCTAAGTCAGATTGTGAGATAAGAGATGAGTTCTAGATGACATGATCGAGGCAAAATGGCCGTATCGGAACTCGTTAGATCGGGTCAAGGGTTGATAATAAGGTATCACCTCCACCACCAACTCTTGATAATGAGTAGCAAGATCAGACGAGGAATAATGCTTTACCGCGGACAGTGCTGCGAGTATTAGAGATGGTGGCTGGAGAGGGAGAAATATGAGAGCTCGAAAATTGTTCCCGAGCAACTTTGAGCCAATGGAGCGAATTTGTTCTGTAATGTATCGGGAGTGGCACTCAGTACGGTCGAATATCGGTTGGAAACAACCAAGCGAGTTGTGGATGAGCTCGATCTAAACCTTGAGAGAAAAAAGTGAAAGAAATGGTAACGCTACTTCGCGACGAGACGTATCAGTGGTGGCTCACGGTTCGGGATAGTGTCACAGCAGAGGACCCCATTTGGGAGTATGTCAAGATGACATACCAGAATAAGTATGTCAGTACTTATTACATTGATGCTCAGAGGATATATGTTTTTGGGACTAGTTCAATGGAACAAGTCTGTGGTGAAATACGAGACTGAATTCCTAAGGTTAAGCCAATATGCTCGAAGAGTAGTGTCTACAAAACATGAATGATGTGTTCGGTTTAAGGACGGATTAAGAGACGGCCTGAGACTATTGATAGTTCCTCAACAGGAACGGGAAATTGCTGTGTTAGTCGAAAAAGCTAAGATAGCTGAAGAGATTAAGAACTCGATGAGATAAAATCGAGATAAGAATATGAACCGTGATGGGAGAAATTTTGAATTGTCTAAATTATCTAAGGATCTTCGGAAAAGACCGAAGGTTGAAAGTTTAGCTCATGTGATTAAGCCAGCTATGGGAAATTGGGACCGTCCGTGTGCTCAGTGTGGAAAATATCGTGTCGGCGAGTATTGGAACCAGAAATTGAAAATGTTTTAAAGTGTAATATAAGCAATTGAATATTGTTAAGGTTAGTTATGACCTTGTGTACATGTTGGAATTCTGGTTATAAATATAGTGAAAGCCGACTGTGGATAGACTTTCTATCATGAAATGTTACTCAAGTGATAAGTACAAGCGATATGTGGATAGACTATCTATCATGAAATATTATTGAAGTGATAAATACAAGTGATGTAAATTATATGGTTTATAATTTTTGTTAGCTTGTAATGTGATTCAAATGGTGATAATACTGTATCAGGCTTTCAGCCTAGCAGGCTTTGTGCCGGTGTATATTTCAGGCTTTGATGCCTAGCAGGCTTTGTGCCGGTGTATATTTCAGGCTTTGATGCCTAGCAGGCTTTGTGCCGGTGTATATTTCAGGCTTTGATGCCTAGCAGGCTTTGTGCCGGTGTATATTTCAGGCTTTGATGCCTAGCAGGCTTTGTGCCGGTGTATATTTCATGCTTTGATGCCTAGCAGGCTTTGTGCCGGTGTATATTTCAGGCTTTGATGCCTAGCAGGCTTTGTGCCGGTGTATATTTCAGGCTTTGATGCCTAGCAGGCTTTGTGCCGGTGTATATTTCAGGCTTTGATGCCTAGCAGGCTTTGTGCCGGTGTGTATTTCAGGCTTCGATGCCTAGCAGGCTTTGTGCCGGTGTGTATTTCAGGCTTCGATGCCTAGCAGGCTTAATGCCGGTGATGTGTTATATTAGAGAATTCATGAATCACTTACAAGATGGAATATGTTTATTACCATAAGCTAAGTGCTCGGGTAATTACAAGTCCTTCCTATTTGCAAGGAATAAGATAAGTTGGTATTTTCCCATTTGAATTAAGTGAGATGTGATATAGTTGAAGCTTCGGTAAGTATTTTAATATGTGCAATTGATCTTACCATTGATGTGTATGACATCCGTAATGGAATCTAAGCTTGGATATGCTTGTGAAGAAGTGGCCATATGTGAAAATGCTAAATGTGAAAGAGGTTGAATATGTTTGCATATGTGTATAATTGGGAATATGTGATTGATATATGGTAAATTGAAATGTACGAATGTTCGTTAATAAGTAATTTCGAGGACGAAATTATTTTTAAGGGGGGTAGAATTGTAATATCCCGAAATAGGGGTTGCGAGTTTGGTAAATAACTCGAGTGTTAGTAGGCCTTAAGAGTGATTTTTATGTGTTTTTGGAGTCCCTAAAGCCCGAGGATAAAAAGGGACTATTTTGGAAAATTTTGAAGATTTTGGGCTAAAAGTGAAATTTGGCTGAGGAGGCCTTAATAATAAATTTTGTAAAGTTTTGGACATGAAAGTCCAGGTAGCATAGTGGCTTCCGTGTGCCACTTAAGGTTCGGCGCCAAATGTGGTCAGGGGTTCGAGTCTTCTGTGCGGCATAAGTGTTTTGTTTTTGCAAAATAGCGCTGCTTTGAAGGAGGGCTTAAAACAAATTGTTGACGCGACATTAGCGTAAGTTGAGCACTGGCCGAGTGGTTAAGGCGCTTGCAGCATTGGGGCCTCTTGAGGTCGGGCGTTCGAGTCCCATTGGGGGCGAGGATGCTTTTATTTTTGGCCCCTGGTATTAAGGTAAGCGAACCAGCGAAGCATAAATTAAAAGAAATTTGTGCCGCAACATTGTCATGAAATTCAAACTGGCCGAGCGGCTGGGATGCTTGCAGCTGGGAGACCCTCTCGAAGACTTGCGTTCGAGCCCTGAGAATCGCGCTTAAGGCACTTTATTTTTATATTAGCGCTAAAACATGAGACGCCAGCGAAGTAAGGTTTAAAAGAAATTCTGTGCGACTAATTGCCTGAAACGCGCAAGGGCCGAGTGGCTGGGGCATGGAGGACTTTTCTCCAGGTCTCGGGTTCGAGACCTGGGGGTTGCAACTGGGTCTTTCTTTTTGAGACCGGCGTGGGAGTTTGTAGCTGCATGGGTAATTAATGCATGCAGCATGCGCGCATGCAGCTTAAAAAGATTCTGCTTGTTTGCTTCATTTTAAACATGGAGCATTATTCTTTTATTTTATTTTAAGAACATAGAGCATTATGCTTTTATTTTTATATAGTATATTGTTTTTGGGGGTTAGAAATTAACTAAAGAAAGAAGCATGCCGTTGGGAGCATGAGAGCTTTATTATTATATCTTTTAGTATGAATTATATTTATTTGTTTGCTTATTTTATTTGTTGGAAAAAAAGATTGGAATATTGGGTAATGGATTAAACAATAGTAATGGATGTTTGAAATTAGAAAAAGGGATGGGTCTTGGCTTTGGGAAGAAAAACATGTGCGGCATGGGAGCTTCAAATGTATGGCCGACCTTGTTCTTGATTTTTGGCCAAAAATTTGCTTGAAACTTTGACTATCATTTCCCCCCATTTTCTTTGGTGTTTTGGTCGATGAAAGCTCTCTCTCTAAGGATTATCTCAGCTGATTTTCTAATAGCAAAAATGTGTCAAAAACTTTTAATATTGTTTCCTTCCCTACCCAAGCTAAGCATAGCCGAATGACCTTGTGTTTGGCAAGGATGCATGGTCGAATTTGATGCTTAGAAATTTCTCTTCTACCCCTTGTGTGTTGGCCGAAAGAAAAAGGAAAGAGTAGGACCATTGAGCTTTTGCTTTTGAGTGAAGAAAGGAGACTATAAGAGAGCTCTCGGGTTGTTGAACATCTAGGTAAGCATTATGCATATTTCGGCTGAGGGCCTTTGTTCTTATATTAGCCGAATCTTTGTTTTGAAGGTGCTATCGACTACGTATTTGTAATCTCTTCAATCATTTTTGGTAAGCAAGTTATACCCTAACAATCGGTTTAGATTTCTTTCTATTAAGGTGCCCAAAATCAAAGGTTAAACCTTGATTTTTTAAAGAAGGCCGAATGTGCATTAAGTTCTTATAAGTGCTCTTTTGTGTGACAAGTGTTAGGGCTCTTAAAAAGGAGTCTTTCGGGAGTTGAAGTGCTCAATGGACTTTGTCGAGCAAGGTAAATGATAAGAGTAATATTCGGCCAAGAGCTTTTGTTTATAAAGTTGTGTATGAGCCGATTCTAACAATATTTTAGTAGGACTTTTGATGACTTCGGGAGCTAATCGACTGGAATAAATGGTGTTTCGTGATAGAAATAAGCAAGCTAGTGTTAAGAAGCACAAATGACTCTTTCGGGAATTAAAGTGCTCAAGGTAAATGACTCATGGTATTCGGCCTAAGGCCATATTATTAGTACTAAGTGTGACCGATTTTGGTTATGTGATCTAGGGACAAATCGATAGAAATAACAGAAGCTCTCGGGTTTTAGACTTTGTCAGAATCGATAAATCGAATATCGCTTTAATCAGGTGCGTAGTTATCGCACTGTTCTTTTGCTTGATATATGTATTAAAGTATTATTTTTTGTAAATGTATGAGATGTGCATGTTAGTCAAATAAAGGCTAAGGTAAGTGATCGAATAATCAAGTTAATGGTTATGACAATAACTTGTCAGTGATTTGCGAAAATAATGTGATGACGTGTGATGTATATTGTTATGAGTAATATGTGACCATAGTATAAAATATACATATTTGTTTCGTACGAAATGTTGTTATGGTACATATATGTACGCATGAGATTTGTGATGTGACTATTGGAGAAAAGGTGTACACTATGTGAGTGTTCTAATGCTAGCCTCGTGCTACATTCGTGATTGTTGATTAGTGAACCGATTGATATGTGAGATTTCTATGGGATCGGTGGCTTAGCCACGACCTTAAGAAATAATGTGCAAAAGAAGGATATGTGGATCACTTTGTGGATTGGACTTCGTAATTGTATATTCGTAATCATATTTATAATATTGTGTATTCATAATTGCATATTTATAATCGTATGTTATATATATATGGATTATGTGGATATGGGCCAAGCCCATATGTGAGGACATGTGTATTAACTATGCACTGAGTCTTGGTGACTCACTCTATTTTTATTAAACCTTTCAGGTGGCGCGTAAAGCTTGGACCGGGTCGGAGAGGATACAAAGGTGGCCATGCAAAAGCGGATTTTCATGCAAAGAAATCTCTTGGTTAATGAATTAAATATTCATATTTTTCGTATTTTGATTAAGTGTGTATTGTAATAAGGCCCACTAAAGTATTTCAGTTCATTTGTTAAGTATCGTTACTATTATGCCCTATTATGGAAGGATGATTGATTAAAGATTGATTTCAAATGGTTTTATTTTCTCTATGAAACTTGAAACCAATATGTTTATAACAAACTCCGATTTTTACTTAGAATATTATAAGTCACGAAAATGTTTTATTAAAGGAAACAAATTTTTAACGGTTTATCTCTTAAGTGAGAATGTTTTTCGAAAGTATTCCGCAGTGGCATTCCAAATTCGGTCGGAGTAAATGGGCCGGGTTTGGGGTGTTACAAATTATCTGTAAATGTACTGAAAACTCTGGTAACGCTTCGTAGCCCTGTTCCGGCGACGGATACGGGTTAAGGGTGTTACATTTAGTGGTATTAGAGCTATAATTTAGTTAGTTCTCGGACTGAACGTAGCATATGTGAAGTCTAGAAATACATTCCATTATATAACCTGTGATAGTGTGATATCTCCTGACTCTGATGAAAATTATTTTTCAAATAGAAAGAGATGCTTTCCAACTGAGCTAATTTCGATACTGCTAAAAGTGATACTCACGTGCCTGAGTAAAAATGTTACTTATGATTAAACGAGACTCATAAAGGTATGAAATAAATATTTTATAATGGACATGTTGATGATAAATGTTATGTGATATGTGTGTATTTATGAAAGTTAAATTTTGAGGCATTACGATCTCCACCCCCTTACTAGTATAGTTTTATACAATGAAATTCACAAGAATTATATTGATTAAGTTTACAAGTGTGGAACTGAAGAGTTCAGTGGCTGAATGATTAATAATGTAGTCAAAATTGAGAATGGGTTAGTAAGAAAAGACGGTATTAAAAGAGAGATCAGATTTTTCTGAAGATTATTCGAGATATGTAATTTCACTATTAAGGAAGAAGTTATTTATGAGTAATTGAGGTGTGGTAACTATAGAACAGATTAATTGGAAATTTCTTCTGAATTGATTCTTTAGTGAACTGAATAATGTGCAATTATTGATGACTTTAATAGTCATTGGAATAGTGATGAAGTCGCAAAGGTATCTGAATGCAGCTGTTATAATCGGGTATATTACAACAATCTCTTCTGGGTATTCTATATGTTCTGCTATTCTCAGAGGCATATGAAATTGTTCGTGTTCATATAATATTTATCATATTGGAAGGCTAGCTAATTATAATAGATGGAATTATTGTAAGTCTAGTTGATTCATGAGTGGTATTACTCTATCTTTCTTGGGATTTCTAATTCATCATGATTGATAGAAGACTTGATAACAAGGTTCATATGGTATTATTTTCTACTTCAACTGATTGAAGCCCTGGATTTTGAATATGCAAATTATGTTGTCTTTATTACAATTGTTTTTACTGCGTATGTACGATATTAGTTTTCGGGAATTTTTTGAGATATCATCAATTTATTTATTATTTAAACATGGTTTATCTGTGAAAGATATTCGTTGGCCAGAGGTAATTACATTTATTACTGTTATAAATATTGATTCGATCATGAAGTCTGGTGATGGGGATCACAGATTATAAAAACTGTATCACTGCATTGATTAGTATTGAGGTGCACTATTGATGTTGAGGTATTATTTTATCTATATGGCTGAAATGTCGGTCATAATATAGCACTATGGTTTAAAATCTATCTGATGGTTGTGGTTTTGGGAAAAACTTAAAGCTTCAATGTTAATAATTGAAATAACTACATTGATGACACTGTTATTACAAAAAAGATGTAAGAATTGAATGGACCAATAAATATCAGTAAAGTTTTGACCAGTTGGAAGCTCTATTGATCGAAGTATTAATTCTTGTTCAGCCTGAATTGGGTAAGAAATTTGTTATTACAGTGATGTTTTATTGAATGAAATTAGACTGTATTTTGATGCAGTAAGGCAAAGTAATAGCTTGTACTTTAAGACAGTTAAAAGCCGTATAGAAAGAATCACCCGATACATGATCTAGAATTGACAACTATTGTTTTTGTGTTGAAATCTTACGACATTATTTGTTTGGTGAAAAATGTCATATATTCATCGATCATAAAAAGTTTGGAGTATCTGATGTTACAAAAGGATTTGAATTTGAGATAACGTATACGACTTGAATTGTTAAAAGATTATGATGTGATAATTGAATATCACTCGAAAAGGGCGAATGTGGTTGCATATATTCTTAGTAGAAAATTTCTGTCTGCTTTGCAAGCTATGGACACCGATTTTAATTGTTTGATAATAAACTAATTTTAGCTCATTATAGAGCTAAACGGATGATTCTACAATAGATCAGTGAAATTCAGAAAGTGATAATAAGTTGTACGTTAAACGAATATAGTATGAATTAATTTCTGATTCAGAATTTCGGAGTAGATTTGGTAATTGTCTGTTATTCAGAAATAGAGTTTGTGTACTGAAGAATTTGGAGTTTTACATGAATGATCACAGTGGTACTATGTCTATTTATTTGGGGAATGATAAGATGCATAACGATTTGAAAAAGATGTATTAGTAGCCCGGAATGTCGACCGATCGATGTGCATGTCCCATCCACTAACCGAGTGTCGTGCAGGAGTTGCGTATTCTATACTTCCACCAAATTCGGACGCTTCCGTGTTCTGCCTCCCACTAACTGAGTGTCGGGTAGGGGTCGTGTATTCCTTTCGAACAATAGTAGATGTTGAAGTTGCAAATGCTTTATTTGGCGATGAAAATTGTACATATAACTCAAGATAGGGTGATCCACTAGCGAGATGAGTCTGAACCATCGCCTCCAGGCTATGAACACCTTTGATATCGAATGAGTCATATGTCACGAGAGCAATCGAAGCACAAAATAGATACTGTAACACCCTAAACCCGGCCTAGACATTATGACCGGATCTAATGTGTCACATCAAAGTGATGTTTGAAAACTACGCTTCCGTCGGAACCCTTCTTACAATTTAAAACTTAGTACCATTAAAAACCTTAGATTTTATTGCTTATTATTTTTAAAACACGATTCACTCAAGACATTCTCTAGCAAAATATTATAATTTCTAAAGCCTTGTTTGTTCAGTAGGAAGTTTAAAACAAAATAGTTGCGGATACGTGATGTTTTGAAAATAGAAGTTATCGTTTTAAAAAAAACCCATGTTTAATAGGCTAGCAGGCTATAATTAAAAGCAACAACATATAAAGTTAAAAATCCCAATGGCCTTATTACAAAAATTATTAGCCTAATAATTTAAAAGAAAATAAATTAAACTAAAATTTCTAAGTTCAACTTTAAAGCATTTCTGTCGTGTGACCACCTCCGAGTCCCTCGCAGCTCCAAATCCTCTAAGGCTAGGGATTACCTGCACAGTTAAAAGAAAGGGTGAGTTATGAGAACTCAGTGTGTAATCCCCTATACGGTCACAGTTTGGGCCTGAGCCCTTACGGTATTAATCTGGGCCTAAGCCCGATTTGGTAACGGTCTGGGCCTGAGCCCTATTCGGTAACAGTCTGGGCCTAAGCCCTAAGTCATAACAATGCAAATGAACATGTAACCCACCCCTGTCCAGCCAACTCTCCACCCGTACCAACCATCTATCCATGTGGGGATCGAGTCGACCCACCCAACCAACTATCCAGTAATGCAGTCTCGCTGCTAATAACGATATATGTGGCTGAGCCACTAGAATCAGAATACGTGGTGATGCCACTACAACGGTACTTCCTCCAAATCAATAAACCCACCCCAATGCAGTATGTCATATCATAGCTAATTCATGTATGCAGTGCATCTCAAACACAATCAATTATACATTTTATACACATACAACATTGGTACTACCACTAAGGGTACAACATAACGATTAGGGGTAAAACAGTAATTTCACCCCTCAAAGGTATTTCAGTAATTTTACCCATCAAGGATATTTCAGTAATTTTACCCATTAAGGGTATTTCGGTAATTTTATCATCTAACGGCCTTTCTGGAGGCTTACTGTCGCCTCGAGCGACACGGGTTCCTTTTTTGGTCATTACGGTGCAATTAGGCCCAAGCCTAATTTTCGGCCCAAGTGGGCCCACACACTCGTGTGGCCCATTCAGCCCATTTTCGGCTACGATTCTACGAACCTCGCAACCATATCTATTATCCAACACTTACCATAATTTCGCCCTTGTGGGCCCGTTGGGCCCACTTAGCCCACTTCGGCTCAACAAGGCCCATTACAGCCTTAGTCTCACGAGATAGTTCGTAACACTTCCAACAGTCTATCGCCAACACTTGTGGTTCGATTTATCTCTACGAGCACTCGCACGCTCGAGTGATCCCAGATGCCGATATTCTGACTTTTTGGTATTTCGGCTTATAGCCGATTCACAGAACATCGCATTAACAGAATAAGTAGAGGTGTGAGATTACACACCTTATCACGTAAATAATCACAAGCGCCTTCACCTATACAAAACATAACACACAGTTAACTCAATTAGCAAAAGAATTGGGAGATCTTTATTCCAAACACTTAACCATGAGATTTACTATCACTTGCCTTTATTAGAACGATCAACTGTGATTTGCCTAGTTAAACCAAAGTTTGATGCCGACCCCCTTTTGCATCCAGGCGGAAAGTCCCGAACCGCTAACACCCTACGCTGCTTAAATTTGGGAGTGGAGGCTATGTGTACAGTCTTGGCCGGCACCTTTGCAGCCACTCTATGACTAGAATCCCCTTTGCTCATCAAGAACACGATCTTACAGAACCGGAGTCAACACGAATGCTTAAATCACAACCACAAAGTAACCAATCACCCTAATAGGAAGAAACGAGATAACGATGCGATTGGGCCTAGGGCCCATTCTCGGCCCAAATGGGCCCACACGCTCGTGTGGCCCATTTAGCCCAAATCTAGCCACAGATATGAGATTCACATAATCCAGTCTAATATTTACTACACAATCATACAACTTATCCGATTGGGCCCACGGGCCCATTGACCCCAATGGCCTCTTTCGGCCCATCATGGCCCAAACAGCCTAGACCCACAAGAACACTCATGATGGCTTCAACTATCGCGTCGAAGCTCCCACTTGCGCTCGCACGCTCGTGTGGCTACCATCGCCGTGTGACCGGCATTTCAGCATTTGCTGCTCTACAGCTAGAGTAGTGCGAAATACACACCTGATAGGAATCTGGAGTTAATCCACGCTCCAAACACTCCTATGCCCAAACGCCAACCAAGGTATGCTTACTCTCCTCATAGACCGTTCTATTTAAAGCCAGCTTCTTGCCTACTCTCATGCTAGCTTCCCAATGTGGGATCCCTTCTTCAGCAGAGTTTAATTCTAACACAACTTCCTGTCACCCCAACTTAGCAAATATCCCTTTTTGCTTGCAATCGGATTCAAACCCTTGCCCTCTCCTATGCTCCAGACGCTACATGCCACCACAACACAAGCTCCTTTTGTGTCTTAAAACATGCGCAACTAAATATAAGCCTATGGGCCAAAGTCTAAGTTTATTTAAAAAGAAATCAAAATGAAATGCAAGCGCCAAGACTTGAACCTTGGACCCATTTCTTCCTCTATGGCGTCACTTCCTTGTCTCCTATGTGGCGCCATTTTCCGCTAGACCACAACTCCTTTTGTGTCATTTTTCTCCACATTTTATTCTTAAAGCCTACTTACTAACTCCCAGGGTTTTATTCACTTAAAACCAAAATTTTCCTAAAGCCCAGGTTTGAACCCGGGACTTCATGGAAGCCCCCTAACCTTCCAAAATCACCCACCTAAAAGATCCAACTTGCATTAGTGCCGTTCTCTTGTTCTCAAAAATTTTAAACGCTTCCATGCCCAAGGCCGAATAGGCCCAATTCTACTAGGCCCAAATTCGGGGCATTACAGATACTTAATAGATGAAACCCTCATTGGCGTCGTTCTAAAAATTTTGCGCCTAATTCTTTTACAAAGTTCTATCAAATTTATATTTTGGTTAAAAACCATTCGCGTTGTGTTCTCCGATAAAAAAACAATGTCGTTCTTAGTGTCACGAACCTCACCATCGTAGTAAATAACAACATTAATACGTTCTCTCATCTTTAACTTCTATTTTCCTTAGCCTCTCTAATTTTTCTTGCTATAACTTATGCAACTTGAGAATGAAATTTGGCTCATTTATAGCCTAAGGCCAAACATGAACTACTATAGAAAAAGAGCGTCCACGTGGGAGCTTTTTTCATCAATTTTGCTAATAGTGCATCCTGCTTGAAGCGTTTTTGACACCATTTGTTCAGAACCGTCTTCTCAAAATTATTTTTCAGGAACTACTGTAGAAAAAGAACGTCCATGTAGGAGCTTTTTTTAGTAATTTTGCTGACAGTTCATCCTGTTTGAAGCATTTTTTACACTATTTGTTCAGAACCGTCTTCTCAAAATTATTTTTTCAAGAACTACTATAGAAAAAGAGTGTCCACGTGGGAGCTTTTTTCACTAATTTTGCTGACAGTGCATCCTGCTTGAAGCGTTTTTGACATTATCTTTTTAGAACAGTCTTCTCAAAATTAATTTTTCTAAAACTACTGTAGAAAAAAAAAACAAAATCCTTATTGTCAATATAATTTTTCCTAAACCCTAAACCTAAATACAAAAGTATTTTTTTAAAAACTAAACCCTAATTTAATTAATTTATTTAAAACTACTAAAACCTAATTTAATTAATTTTTTTTAAAAACTCCAAACCCTGATTTATTTTTTAAAATTCTTAAACCCTACATCCTACACCTAAATTATTTTAAGAAACCCTTAAACCCTAAACCTAAATTATTTTAACAAAATTGTAACCCTAACCTTAAATTATTTTAACAAAACCCTAACCCTAAACCATAAAAGCCCTAAACCAAAAAACCCTAGGGACTAAACATGCAAAAAAGCCTAACCCTAGAAAAACACAGAGCAAATCGTGTCCCTGGGGGAGCGATTTTGCCACGTCAGCAAAACGCTTCCACGTCAGCGCGTTTTATGATGACATGGCAAAATCACTCCCCTAGGGACGCGATTTGCTGAAATTTCACCCAAAAATGCTCTTACATGGATGTGTTTTGCATATTTCAGCCATTTTCAGTAAATAATAAAAAAATTGGCCCATTTCTGTAAATAAAGTTGAAAATGGGCCTTTATTGGTAAAATGGTCAATATTTTTAGTTCTATTGGGTATTATTCCATTTTACACCTGACATTCAACAGTTTTCCAAAAATTCCTATTTATTTTATTTTTCTCAAAATATGCTTATTAATTTTCCAATTAGGGCCTGGCTAGGCCCGCCCAGATTTATATACTGAAAGAAATAATTGGGCGTCTAGGGTAATAGACAATTTGAATTAAGTTGAAGGCTTAAAGAAATGAATATGAGGCAGCAACAAGATTTGTTTAGGATATATGTGAGCAATTAGGGTTTATTTATTTGTTTTGGTAAGAGGTTTTTGAGATAAGAATGGATGTAAGTTTTGAGAGCTTGTGGGTTAGATTTTAAGATAAAAGAGAAATGGTTAGTTACGAATTCTCTAGTGTGGGTATTCTCTGAAGAGGTAAATAGTTGGCCTCTTGAGTAAAGATTAAACTCCCAGTTGCATAATTAAGAGAGGAGGTGAGCAACCACTACACCATATCTCATAATTGAATTGGATTTTTATTTGTCGATTATAGATATTATTAATATATTTATAGATCTATAAAATTGGGCCGGACTTAGGCCAAAAAGATTCTGTCCAAGTTCCAACTCAAAAATAAAATCAGGCCTATTATCTTATACAAATTTATTTTTTTTATCTTCGTCTTCTTGTGCAAACCCTCCTAAATTTCACACCAACTTTTGATTTTGGACAAATAGCTCTACTCCATATTGGTTTGGTTTGTTATGTAATGATTAAAATTTACAACAATTTATTTTTCATTTTATAATTTTATTTTTAATATTAATATTATTTTTTTGGAAACAAAAGTTACTGATGCATTTAATATGTTGAAAATTGAAACAATTCGTAAAACCCTATTCTGTCGTGGCTTTTACACATGTCAAGTCATTATTGCATGTCTATACAGTGCCTCGGGCAGTTATTAAGAAACAAAAAATGTAACATCCGGGAATTAGGGGCTTTGCATTTGTTATGTTTCTGTGTGTTTGGTATGCTTTGTCTATTGTTTGGGTGTGTTTGGGGGCCTCAGGAAGGCTCGGGGTTAAGTTAGAACCTTGGGAAAAATTTTGATTTTTGGCACTTTAGGGGGGAGCTAGTTAAGGCAGGCCTTAAGGGTAATTACCTGTGTTTGATGACACAAGAAGTGGAGTGGTAAAGTGGCAAGGAGACGCCACTTAGAGTGTAGGGAAGTGGCGCCACAAGGGGGAGCAGTAGGGAGGAGTTCGAATCCCACCTGCAGCACAATCTGTTTAATTTTTGTGCTGACCAGGTGAAGGTGGGAGAGTTTGGCTGGGACTCTAGTGGAGGAGTTGAAGTCTCATTCAAATGTATTTGAATGAGTGATGGAGAGGGGATTTAGGAGAAAATCAATGAGGAAATAAGGGGATTGAGGTGAGAAGGGGTGTTGGCCGATTTTTGGGAAGTGTTGGGGGAAGGAATTCGGTCAAAATGAAGTCTTTTGGATGGAGAGGGCATTCGGTTTTGGTAGGGGTTTAGGTGCCGGATCCTTGGGTGTGTTTAACAAAAAAAAAATTGTGTGTTGAAAGTTTCCTCTTTTTCGGCATTTGGTACTTCTTTTCTTTTCAACCTTTTTCTTTGTTTGCTGCAAACTCCCAAGACCATTTTGGTTCATCTTTTAGTTGGTAAAAGCCGAAACCTTTTGACACTCTTTTCCTTTCTCTTCTTTTCTCTTTTCCTCTCATTTGCTTCATTTCTCAAGTTTCCATCCTTTTGCCGAATTCTCATAGTCACCATTTCCCTTTTCATTTCATCTCATACTTGTGCCTAGTGTTGCCGAATCTTCTTCTAATCCTTAACTCTCATTTTCTCCGTTGGATAGTCACCATATATCCCTGTAGCCGTTCGTTTGGAAGAGGGCCGAACCGTTTCTTTTCTCTGCATTGATAGTTGTTATTTGAAAGGTAAGGTTCTTTTGTTCTCCTTGTCAGGGGGTGTTCTCTTTTCTTTCTACCTTCTTCGCCTTAAGAGCCGATAGTCTTACACTGTTAATCTCTTTAAGGCCGAATCTGTTGAGTGCAAGCACACCCTTCTTGTAACATCCTGGAAAGGGCCTATGCATTTTCGGTTTAATTGTACGAAGTGACATGTTTTATGTACTAAGAATAAATTTTGAATATTTTTGGAAACCCGGAAATGAATGAAAATGATTTGGAAATGAACATTTTTGGAAACCTGAAAATGTATGGAAATGATCTGGAAATGAACATTTTTAGAAACCTGAAAATGTATGGACATGATTTAGAAATGATTCAAAAGAGGAAAGTGAACATTTCTGGAAACTTGGAAATGTAAGGAAATGATTCAAAAGAGGAAAGTGAACATTTCTGGAAACTTGGAAATGTAAGAAAATGTCAAGTTTACAGAGCCGAACGAAAATTTTAGGAAACTTAGAAATGACTTAGAAATGTCGAGTTTTAAAGTTTAAAATAGGAAATTAAGGCAATGTGGCCTTAAAAGAAAAAGTTTGTGAAATTTGACACACAAACAGGCTTGGAAAAGTGGCCTGAAGATGCCACTTAGGGCCTATGGAAATGGCGCCATATGCAAGAGGAATGGGCCTGGGTTCGAGTCACTTGGGAAGCAAATAAAGGAGGTTTTATTTTTGCTTCCAGAAGACTGAGGTGGACGGCACATGCTTCTAGAAAGGAGGAGATTTATTTTCATAAATATTCGATTAATAAGATGATAAATAAAGGATTTTTAAATTGGATTATTTTGAAGAGATAAATGTTGGATTAAACTCTTTTATTTATGATAATTAAAGGATAAAGTTATCAGAAAGAGGAGTGGTGGCCAAGTAAGGGACTCTTAGATGATAATTTCGGCTATAAAAGGAAGGAAGGAGGGCTACTCATCAATTTTCTTCTTCCTCTTCTTTCTGTCAAATTTCTTAGGGCTCTATTCTCTTTTCTTCTCTTTTTCTTTTGTCTAGCTGAATCCTCCATCTTTACTCTTCCTTCTCTTTTCTTTCTAATCCCTCCAAAAGCCGAAAGTTGTGAGAGCATTATTTAGCCATAGCCGAATCTCTGAAAGTTGAAGTGAAGATGTAATCGATTTCTTCAAATAAGGGTAAGATCCAAGTTTGGTTTCCATTCTTTTATATTTTAGACTTATCGAAATCTAGGGCTAATCCCATTAATGTTCATGGTTGCCGAAACTTTGAAGAGATCTTTCGGGATTTACTAAGTGTCGACTACAAGGAAGGAGAAGTTCTTTTCCCGAAGGTACACCATAGGCCACGTGTTCCCTAGTTATTCGGTGAGTTTTGGGATTTAAAATCCACAAGGTAAGTTTTGAGTTATAACAATCCTAATAGGATTTGGAATTTTGGCCGAATGGCTTTTTATTAAAGTATAAGTGATAAATCAAATGTAGGGATTAAGGATCTAAGCATTAGATCAAGCTTTTCGGGATCTCAAGGAATTTCTAAGCGAATCAGGTGTGTACCCCACACTACTTTATAATATGTATTATGGCTATGTTTATTAATATATGTGTTATTAAGTATATGAAAGTGGCTAAAGTACCGTGATATGGTACTAAGTACTCAGGTACGTTTCCTACTTCTACTAGGAATATGAAAAATGTTATTTATAACATGTGAAAATTTATAAGAATGTGAATGTAAGTATGATATGCATAATAGGAATAATATGGGGCATTCGGGTGATATGAAAAAGGGGAAGTGAATGTGATGACTTCAGTCTCACTATCTGAATGTGGTGACTTCGGTCACATTATCTGAATGTGGTAACTTCGGTTACATTATCTGAATGTGGTAACTTCGGTTACATTATCTGAATGTGGTGTCTCATGACACAATTATCTGGTGGCTATGCCACGAAATTATATGGGCGATGAGCACGTCGACTGCAGCGACTGCCTTCGATGGTGTGTAGCTGAAGGAGGGTCGACTTAGTAGTCCCCACGGTGTGACTGGCAGGTACGGGGGTGTGTAGCGGATGGACAATTAGGTTTGGGTTTGGGAATGCATCATAACTTGTATTTTATGTTTTGAATGTGTAACTATTGTATGCCTGATTCTATTATGATTTAGTGTCGTGTACACATTGAGTCTGTTTGACTCACCCCGTTGTGGGACCATGTTTCAGGTGATGAACAGTGATGGACCGGGACGGCAGTACTTGTGGTGGCCATGCTCAACATGAAGTTTATATTTTTTATGGACTCTTGAATTTATTTTAGTACTTTGAATTATTTGGAAATTATGTGATGTAATAAGGCCATAAGGCCATAGTTGAATTGTTTTTCATTTATTTTTATTTATTATATTTACGAGTTTTTATATATTAAATTTTTAAGAATTAACTTCTTTTAAACTAAACCCTAAATATTTCGTCACCTAAGATAAAAAGGGTTTTTAATATAAAAATTGAATTCGGTTTTTAACACAAGCCCAACCCAAAAAATATATTTTTTTAAATTGCACAAGTTTTTCTCTAAGTAACAAAAGTATTTGAAACCAGTTTACTTGAGGAACATACCAAATCTGGTCAAAGCTCGTGGGCCGGGTTTGGGGTGTTTCACTTCTGACCCTTCCAATCGGCATTTCCTTGTTCTGGTAAGGATTCTTTTTCTTCTATTACCTTTTATTCTTTTCCTTACTCTTGTTGTTTGTTAAACCAAAGAGGGTTCTCTTTAGTAATTGATTACCTTGTTCTTTGTGGGTAACACGTCTTTCATCACTCATCCAAGCCGAATATCAAGAAGAGAAGTGCTAAGGCTTCTTCGGTTGCAGGAATTCTTTGTAAGCGGTATTGTTTGCTCACGATAGTAGCAAAGGTAGGGGTTTTCTCTTTGGTCTTTCGATTGGTCTCTCTTTTGATTGATCTCTGTTATAGTTAGATATCGTTGTTAGATAACCCTTGTTTCTGGTATAGTATGGTATTGATCAAGATTCTTTCATGGATGCGAGTCCCAGTCAATCGAAGGAGGAAAGTGTACTCATAGCCCCGATTCCTAAGTTTAAGAAACGTGCAGTATTGGCAGTACGAGACTTTCCGCCGGGCTGTGGTAGAGAGCCAACGTCTGTCTGGGATAGACAGATAGCTGTCATTCCTGCTAATGAAAGCGTCGACGTAGAGTGTATAATCTTACGCGTTACCAGGTGTGTAATTCTCACACACTCTGTATGTCAATTATGATATTAACTGTGTTGGCTGAAAGCTGAAATGACGGTATTAATCACTAAGATACCCTCGTGGGTAAGATTAAAGACACCAGGTAAATTTCACTATGTTCTGTCATTATCAAATGTATGTATGAGTGAAATGATTGACTGTTATGTATTAAAAGCATGATCATAGTTATATTAGTGGTTAACATGTGCATGGACTTGGGGGTATGGTGTGAAGAGGAGAAGCGTAATTCTAAGACTGTCACAGTGGTTTGGTACCACAGTGGGTTGGCCCCACATAATAACATCCAGTGACCATGTCTCTGTGGTTTGGAACCACCAGTGGTTTGGCACCACGTATATTATTTCAGTGACTCGTCCCAGTGGTTCGGTACCACAGTGGGTTGGCCCCACATATCTTTATTAGGGATTGTCACCAGTGGTTTGGTACCACAAGTGGGTTGTCCCCACATATTATTATTTGTGACTTTGTCACCAGTGGTTTGGAACCACCAGTGGTTTGGTACCACAGTGGCTGGGTGCCACATATGTTGGGTAGATTCAGGAGGTGTAATGGATGGAAAAAATAGATTGTGTGGGCTGCATTGCATACGTGATTAACTTGTTATACATTGTGAGCTTAAAGCCCAGTTTGCCTCATATGGGGATTTACACACTGAGTCTCGGTGACTCACCCCTTTACTAATTTTGCAGGTAATCAGTAGATGACGGATTTTGGGCCGAGACGGACTCGAGGTGGCCATGCGTCGCGGTTTCTCTAGTAAACACGAACTTTATTTAAAATTTATTTATATTTTGGGATTTTAATTTGTAATAAGGCCGCTTAACTTTAATTTTTATTTTGGGGGGTTTTGTTCATATGTTGATTTTATACATGGTAAGAATTATCCAAAAATGGGTTTTCTTTAAAAACGAAATAAAAGTTTTCCAAAAATTTCACAAATGGATAACAAACCATAAGTAATTAAAACTTGGGATTTTTCTTAACATTACAAATATTATTTCCAAAGATCACGCACCTCAACATTCGTTTCGACAATCTCCTTTCAAAATTCTCTAGGTATGGTTTTGGTAAAATAAGCCCGTTTTCCACACCTAGTTAGCCAAGATATCTAGAACTTAAACACTTTTAACTAGCTTTGGTTCGACTTCTCTAAACAAAGATGTTTTCTCAAACTTCGATGCTTCATCTTAAACTTTTCAAATCTTCTTCCTCTGTAACGATCCAGATTCGGTCGTAACGTTTTGACCAGGTTTGGGGTGTTACAGAAAAACTTTAAATGAACGCTTAATTCCTAAGAAAATTGATAAACACACACAACTCTCTATGCTAAGAAAACTAGTCCTAAACAGTCTCTTAAAAAAATCTTACAATTTTCTTTAGAAAAAATTCCCCTTTCATGCATCAGTACCAGATCCAAGTTATTGCTGAATTTCAACCAAGTCTTTGGCTTATTTCTCAAATTCTATTACCCAGCCCCTCTATATTCCCTGAGTTCATTGGAATACAACTCACATCAGACCTATTTCCTGACTCAAACCCTTCAACATCAATCTCCCTTCATAAACCCCTTCTATCCCCATCGATGAATCTTTTCACTTCCTTTAAGAGTTCTTCTATCAAGTAAATTGGGCCATCGTATTGGTGAACTTTCGCTGCTAACACATGTGCTGCTTCATTAGTGTAACAGCCTGTTTTCCAATGATGTTAGAAATAGTAGTTTCAGGACCATGACTTTGACGTATCAATCCATAAATATTAATTATTTAATTTTTACAAGGTCATTAGTGCCATATTAAAAATTTGGTTAGGAAATTTTATCGTTTTAATAGTCAATTAAGTAAAAGGACTAAATCGTAAAAGCTGTAAAAGTTTGTTTCTATTAGTGGAATGTGTCAAATGGCATAAGAAAGGTATGGTAAGGGTTTTAAATGGTAAATATACCATTTAAGATTTTAGTGGACGGTTTAAGTGAGTTTGAAGTTGAAATTTCATTAGAAATTAAAGGTTAATTTAGTAATTAGAAAAATCAATTAAGTAAAATAAAAGCTAACAAAAATTAAAAGGTAACATCTTCTTTATTTCTTTCATCCAAACCGAAACTCCATTGCCAAGGGAGAAGCAAGCTTTCGGTCATTTAGGGTTGTTTGATTTGGTAGGTAAATCTTTCCCTTTTTTAGTAATTTTTATGTTTTTGAACTCGTATTAGCTTGATCTAGCTAAATCGGGGACTAATTTGTAAAACTTTCAAATGTTAAGGAATATGTCGATGATTTTAGTATATTCTTGAAGTTCTATAGTAGATTATTAAGCTTGGCTGCTAAATTTGACTATTTTGTAAAGTAGTTTTTAAAAAGTTTTACGTTTAAGGACTAGAATGTGAAAATAGTAAAATTACTTGTACTTGTTGTGAATTAATAGTAAATTTGGATTGTAGTGAGGTCTTAAATAGTTCGGCTAAGTTGGGATTCAGTGAATTGGTAAATTGCAGGTTTTGGACTTAGGGGCTAAATAGAATAAAAGGTAAAATATTGGGGGTAATTTTGTAAACTTATTCGCAGAACACACAATTACTGAAAATCAAATTTCGTTGAAACCTTCGACTCCCAACAAAACGATCAAAAGTTTACTTATCAAGGAATCCCAGTACATGTTCAACTCCTAAGTAAAACGGGAGGTGCTAGACGTCTCTAGAGTCTCCCTTAGTGTACAAGAACACAACGTACAACAAGATTATCAATCCTTGCGATTTTGGAAAAATCCCAAATTGTATAATAACGCAATATAATGAAAACAAACCATGCAACTTACTCTAAAGCACACAAGAATAAGCAAGAACACAATCTGATGCAACAATTGTACAAAACGAACACAACCAAAAGGAAAATTTACTAAGAACGTAACAAAAAAAGAAAAAAATAAGAAATGAGAAATAAATAAAAAGAAAACTTCTAAGTTAACAGTAGAGGGAATGAGCATTTAAAATCCTGTTTTTGTAGAAAAGTGTAAAAATATAATCCTTGTTGCATACATAGTGACTCGAACACGGAACCGGAGAATAGGCAGATACTTAACTAGTGAACCAACAGGCTCATTCTTGTCATAAAAAGTCACCGAATTCAACTTAAGCAAAGAATTCTAAGCTAAGGGTTCGAGTAAGGAACTTAACAAAATTCCAAAATTTATGTGACTCGAACCTCAAATCTCAAATGAGCAACAGAGCACACAACCACAGAAGCAGACACATATTCGTGACACGACTTAGTAAATTTAAAACTCAAATTTTGGGGCGTTACAGTGTTAATGATGACACATTGATTAGGCACTTAGGTTGATTGTGTTGACATGGTTTAAGTGTTCTTGATTGTACTTGAAGGCTTGTATACATATACTTTTTGTATGTTTAGGTACCTAAGCATTTGGGAGTGAAAATGACAAGTTTTGGGCTAATTTTGGATGCACACGGCTTGGGACACGGGCTGTTACACTACCGTGTGCCTTAAGTTATTTTAGTACAGGTTGGTCTACAGAGCACAAAGTTACACAGCTTGGCATCATGGTCATGTGACCCTGTGCTACACGATCACAGTTAGTTACACAACCTGAGCACACGACCGTGTAACCTTATATTACACGGGCACAATTAGTTACACGGTTAGCGTACACGGGCGTGTGAAGAAGTCACACGGAAATGTGAATGTAACACCCCAAACCCATCCTAGACGTTATGGCTGAATTTGGCGATGTCACATGATAGTGCTTTTAGAAAATGTGACTGCGTTAAAACAATTTTCAGGTATCTTAGGCTTTTTTCAGAACGTGTCATTCAATTATTCATCATCCATTTTCAAATCATTATATGTTGCGGAAGCTTTTAACATAATTTGCGAGTTCGTGTCTTTTTGATAAAACATTTATTTATTTTGAAAACCCGCGTCTTTTCCTACTACTAGCAAGTTATAAAATACTAATCCCAAATTTAAGTCAAAATCCGTAAAGGCCTTATTACATAAAAATTACCCAGAATAATCAAACCATAATTAATAAGTAAAAATAAAACCATAGTATAATGTCCAGAACCGTGGTCAGCCCACACGACCCAATTGATCGAGCCCGTGTGTCACACACGGCCTCACCCAACCGTCACTCGACCGTGTCGCTCGCGTACAGCCTGGCTCGTCGATCACACGGCCTTGTGGTGACTAACAGTCTCTCACACGGCCTACCACACGGGCGAGCACATGCCCGTGTGGCGTCGACAGAATGGTTTTTGGCTTTCGCTAAAACCTCTTTTTTTGCATTTTCAGGTACACACTTGGTTTCGATTGAAGCTAAAATGATTCCCAAGCCCTCCAAAACCTATATTGGACAAATCAAAACCCCAATTTCAGTAACATAACCGAGATTTAAACGGAATTGAAACGAGGCGTCCATCTCTAAATTAATGAAACCTTACCTTTGATCGAAACGAGAATTCCACGTGCTTAACTCGTCGATTAAGAACGCTATTCAGTCACTTGAAAATAACCACTTTTCTTAAATCACTTATCCACCATCATATTCAAGATAAAACTTAAGCAAAACTTACCAAACAAGCGGGATGATGGTTGCCCACAACGATACGATTTATAAAAGAAAACGGAGAAAGTGGGGAAATGAGAGTAAAAATCGGCAGTAAGGAAGAAAGGAGAAGAAGAACAGCGTAAAGAAATTTTGGGAATAGGTGAAAGCCTAGAATTTCGAAAAAAGAAATCTGTTAACCCTCCAATCTCTCCCCTTAATTCTCTCCCTACTATCAGATTTTCAGTCCAACACAAACACTTACACGGCACTGGTAGCAAAAATACATCCCTTGCCTGCACAAGGATTCCAACTCCCAACCTCCAACAACCTCAACACTCCACTTAGCCACCAGACCAGTAGGCCCATTCTGTTAATTACCTACACACTTTAATTTATAAGCCTACTAACTAGAGATAGGGCTTAATTCATAAAAATACCAAAATTTACCCAAGTTGAGACTTGAACTTGGGACCTCTCAAACCCACCCAAACACACCCAAATCACTCAACCACTAAGGCATATAGGTATTTATGTCTTGAAATTACAAAAGCCGAAGTTAATGGAAAACTGGGGCGTTATAATGAAAAAGTCACACTGGCGTGTGTAGTAGCCACATGACCATATCTCTGAGCTACATGACCATATTTCTGAGCCACACGGTCTGGGCTTTGTCACACAACCTAACCTGATATAGATCTATTTAGATGATTTTGGTAGGACTTGTCAAAATTTTCTTTAACCGTTCCCCCATCTGGTGGCTCCCATCTCACGATTCATGCTTCCTATACAAATTTGGGTAAGCCTTCTATTTGCTCGATTTCCAGTTTATATGCATTTATAAATCCTACGACATCTTGTATCCTTTCTTTTATCCCATCATGACGAGCTTTATTTTTGTTGTACCATAACGCCCAAAAATAATTACTAATATTCTACATTCTTGTGAACCCTTACTTTCGAATTTTACTTCTAACCACCGCTTCCAACTTTGCTCCATGCTTGTGGTAGAAGGGATTATCCCTAATATTTGCAGGACCAGTTTTGTGAAAGCCTGAACATATGGGCCACGATCTTCTCTTATTCATTACAGACAAGGCATAGTGCATTCTCTACGAGCCCTCTTGCTTTTAGATTACCCAGTGTGGGCATGAAGTATTTTGTGACTTTCCGTAGGTTTATTCTGATTTTGTTGGGAATTTTTAGACTCCATATTTTTGTAAAATAATTGCTTATATTACTGGCTTGATCTGTACTATAGTTTCCTAACATATTTAGATCTTTTGTAATTAGCCATTTGTAGCTGTACAGACTCCAATATTGTCACCCTTCCATATCACTTCATATGTATGCATGCTGCTAACCAGAGGGATTGATAAAATCCTTTCTACTTACTCTTCACTGAATAGCCTCCTGATTACTTCACTTTTCTAGGTAACCGTTTCACTATTAATAAAATAAACAAAAATAGTATAATTAACATTAATATTCTAACACTTTATTCTACCATCTCTAGGCCCTGGTAGCCACGCATCATTCCAGATGTTTACTGACTCCCCATTCCCAATTTTCCAGCATGTGCCTTTCTCCAATAGACTACGAGCAGCCAAAATGCTTCGCCAGGTAAAGGAAGGGTAAGACTAGATTTGCGCTCGTAAAATCCCCTTGAGGATAATATCTTTCCTTCATGGCTTATGTAAATGGACTATTAGGATTATTGTTTAGTTTCCATCCTTGTTTCGCCAATAGGGCTATGTTGAACTTTGACAACTCCCTAAATCCAATCCTCTATCGTGTTTTTGGTATGCACGTAACACTCCAATTACACCAGTGTATACCTTTATTGGACTTTAAATTTTGCCACCAAAATCTGCATAATATATGCAACTTAAAATATAGCATTACGTAAATTGGTATAGCTTGTAAAATGGATTTAATAAATACCTCCTTTCCCCTATTGATAAATTACACACACTCCAGTTTTTTTATGTTTTTAATGAATTTTTCTTTAATATCAACAAAAAAGCATTCTTTTTTCTTCTTCCCACCATAGTTGGTAGACCAAGATACCTTTCTGGGTTTTTAGAAATTCACACTCCTAGCACACTTCCTACCTGGTTTTGTACCCCCTCCTCCACGTTGCTGCTAAAATATATGATTGACTTGTCAAAGTTAACAACCTGACCCGAAACCTTCTTGTACTCCTTCACCATTGATTTTATTGCACTAGCACCTTCCAACGATGGCTCTCCAAATAGGATACTATCATCTGTAAAGAACAAGTGTGTTATCCATAAACTACTTCTCCCCACTCTCGTTCCACCAATTCTCCCCTCCCTTTTAGCTCTATTTAATAAGATGGAGAAGCCTTTGGCACTAATTATAATAAATACGGGCTTAGGGGGTCCCCTTATCTTAGCCCTCGTGATGGCTTGAAATATGCTTATTGAACCCCATTAAGTGCTACCGAATAGGATACACCCCTTACACATCTCATGATTAGAGATATCCATTCATTACAAAAGCCTAATTTTCTCATCATGTTTTCCATAAAACTCCATTCCAATCTATCATAAGCCTTACTCTTATCTAGTTTTAATGCAATATTAATATTAAATGTAATGATTATTTACATATTCCTAAACCCATATATAAAAATCTTTCAAATATTATACTAAAGAAAATATTTCAAATACAATCTATATTTACAACATAATATATATATATATATATATATATAATTAGACTTCAGAAAGACTTTTGAACAGATTAAATTGCACTATATATAAAAAAATTTACCATTTTAAATTATTTTGATGATAAGATTTAGGACACTTAAAAATAAGAAATCTAACTTTATTTAAATTTTTTTGTTAAATCAACTTTTAAGGTATTATATAAAAAAAGAAAATTCATTGTAATTTTTTTCAAAAATATAAATATTTATTTATTAAATTATAAGTTATATAAGAGTTATTTTAATATTATTTATGATATTTTATTATAAATATTAATAAAAATTTCAACATCAAGATAATATTTCTTTTAGAAAAAATAAAACAAAATATTATATATACAACAATTATATAATCCTATATAATAACTAGATTATGGCACACCAATAATGTAGATGAACAAAATTATGTAACAAATATATTTATAAAAAAATAAATAAGACTTTATTTGAAATAGTTAAGTTAAAATATTAAAAAATTTAGAGTTTTATAGTTCAAATCTCATCATTTATATATTTTTCTACATTTTATATAAAAATATAAAAGATAAAAAAAGTTATTTTGTAAAATGATTGGCTATTTGATAATATCCTAACTAAATTGGAACCTGGTTGATAGGTGATACAAACTCAATCAGCTATTTTAGAGTTGTGTGACCCAAATTCTAAGAGATTGTTTGCAAGCCAAGTTAAAAAATATATATTTTCTTTCTAGAAGATTTAGTATTTATCAGTATAATATATTTAGCATTTATTAGTATAATATATTTGACATTGATTAGAACTAAGTATTTTCAACCTATAAATAGATGCAGTCGAAACTCCTCTTGTATTATTCGAATTTAACATTAGTGAATTTTCTTCTCCTTTACTCGTATTTTTTCTCGAAAGGGTTTCCACATAAAATCTGTGTGTTCTATTTTTTTTCTTTGCGATCTTTCTACATTGCCACTATCGACGTTCAGTTTTTAACAAATTCGTATCAGAATTTTTTGGGTTGCTTGTTTCAATCGATAATAGCAAAAATGAAGTATGATATTCCGCTGTTGGACTGCAACACCATATTTTCGTTGTGGCAGATAAAGATACAGGTAGTTCTTGTGCAGATGGATTTGGAGGATGCTCTGCTAGGGTTAGATAAGATGCCTTCGACATTGACGGAGGAAGAGAAGAAACATAAAGATTGAAAGGCTTTACAGCAATTACATTTACATCTGTTGAATGAAATTCTATAGGATGTGATGAAGGTGAAGACCACCGCTGCTTTTGGACAAAGCTACAACAGCTATGCATGTCGAAAACCCTAACTAGCAAGTTGCATATGAAGTAGGGCCTTTATGCTTATTGTTTGGAGCTGTCTTTGTAACACCCCCTAACCCCAAACCGTCGTTGGAACAGGGTTACGAGGCATTACCGGGCATATCAGACAACTTACTAATTATTCACAAATAAAATAACATTCATATTATAATTTAATAAATAAGTCCCTATAATGGACTTTCGAAGCCCAAAACATGTATTAAAAGTGGAACGGGACTTGTTCGAGTACTCCGAAAATTTTTCTAAATTATTTTTTTTAAAATTTCGACAGTATTTCTGCTTATTTTTAAATAAACCCCCTTCAAATTCAAACCAATACCATAAACAAATTTCTGCCATATCACTAGTTTAAAAACATCAAAACACCAAATACTTTTCATTACAACAAAATTTTATAACATACCAAAATAACCATTACAACACCTATGTACATGCCACTTTCATTTAAGGAAGAAAACATCACCAAAATTTTCTTGTTGGAGTCGGGATCGTTCTGGATGTTGGACCGGATCTATAACTCTAATGACCTGCGCACGGCAACAACCGTACGCTGAGTATTTCATATTCAGTGGTATTACTATAAATCAAACTATTTAACCTTAATAAATAACAAACATCAACCATAAACTTTATAAATCATTTAAACTAACTATACATAATTATATATTACTTCATAAATCTTAAATTCATAATTCATCTTTCACACACTAATTCAATTCATAATTTAAATCATACATTCTTTCACATACTTTTTAATAGAGCCAAATCAATCAATCTCATTTTCAAAATTTCATTTCAATTATTTACCCTATTAACAAGGCTCGGACTCTGACAGATACGCGGATTCCACCCAAACACACCAGAATATCCAACCCAATCACACCCAAAATAAGATAAATCCTCCATAACACACCAGTATAATATAGCCTCCCAAACACACCAGTATATCATATCCTCCCAAACACACCAATAAGGCATTAAATGCCTCTTCGGATAAACAAAAGCATATAATAACAGAATCATCTTCTCAGCCGAGCTATAAATCTCCTCATCACATCACAAATCCTATGGCATGCCATTTGTATCCAATCTAGTCCGATAAGTTAATAGGGTATTATTTTACTTTTTCAATTTCGAATTCATTTCCACAACAATTTTAAATATTCAATTAATTCAAAACATCTATTATCTCAATTCACATATAATTTAATATTCGCACATATTCTTACTTAATTTCAAATGTTATTACTTACCTTACCTTAAATGTCGCATGATTACAAATTCAATATAACATTTAATAAATAGATTGAGTTATAGTAATACAAACCCGGAATAAGCGTTTACTCCTCAACGATCTTTTCTTTTCCTTTGGATGTCAATGCCTCGTTTTCCTTGTTAGCTACAAAAATAATAATAACAATCTACATTATTAATTATAGCATTAATTTAATAATTAATTGAATTTTTTTCAATTTATATCTTAATTTCAATTTAATCCTTATTAACTCTTTGGTTTGTTTAACTTAATTCATATTTCATTTCTATTTATTTTCCTTCCATATTCACTCTAAAAAAAATCAAGTATTCATAATATAATCCTAATTTAAAATTTCTTTCAATTTAATCCTTACAACACAAAACTTATAGTTTCTTTTACAATTTAATCATTTTTTTCAATTCTAACTTAGAATTCATTCAATTTAATCCCTAATTCAACAATTTATCCAACATGAACTATGTTTGGAAACCTAAGAACTTCCACGGCTTTTACTTAATTTCAACAAAACTTTGTTTAAAACTTCTAAAACATCAAAATTAAGAGAAAAGGGCTAAATTGACTTGCCTTTTAAAGCTTTAAACCTTAAACCTTAAATCTTTAGTTTTTCCTTTTTTCCTTCTTTTTCTTCTTTCTTTCTTGCTTGTTTCGAAATGCTTCTCTGTTCTCTCTCTGTTTCTTTTGTTATCTTTTTACTTTATTCTTTTGTTATTTACTTTATTTTAATTACTTATTTATTTTATATTAACTTAATAATAATATTATAAATATCTTATTTAATAACAAATGAATATTATACAAATGTAATATTATATATACTTACACATGTAATATATCATCATCCTACATTTGTTGTATTTTTGATTTATTTATCATATAAGATTCCAAATTTTAATTAATAATAATATAGTTTAATTCTATTTATCTATTACTTTAATATTAAGTAAACAAATTGTTTTATAACAAATGTACCAATTTTTATTACTATTGTCATTATTTAATTTGTTTATCATACAAAAATCATATAATTTAATTATTCATTTTACAATTGTACTAATATAATTTTACACATGTATTAATTGTGTACCATACATTTGTCTTTATCTTATTTATTTTATAATTTAATAATAATAATAATAATTATAGAAATCTAAGAAAAATCTTAGATTTTTCTATCCATTTTGCCGCCTCAACTATTACTAATGGCTTAATTGCCATTTTAATACCTTTTTTCTTTCTATTGTTTTAGAATTAAACTTTTAACCTTTACTCAATATAGTCCTTTTTACTAATTACTCTAAATTAAACTAGACTCATGATTATTCCTAATAATTATTTAAGGATTTAATTTACTATGACGGAGGCCCAATAATCATACTTTTTCGATGCCATGAATTTTTGGGTCATTACATGTCTCTCCCCCTAAATAAATTTTGTAACAACCCAAACCCGGCCCAAACCCTATGGTCGAATCTAGTTTGTTACGGGGAAAACCTTTTTGAAAACCATTTTGAAACCCATTAAGTTTTGTTGAAAACTTCTCGTATTTGATTATCTTGGTGAAATCATGCTTAGTGTTTATTTTTAAAAACATATTTAAGTCAAGTTATAAAACAAATTTCAACCGTGCCCGAGGGCATTTTAAAACATTTTCGAGTTAATTTGGGAAAACATGGGATTTTAATTAATATTAATTATAAAGTTTAAAGCAAGTATTCAACATATGGAAATAATAAAATATTCTAGGAGGCCTTATTACAATCCAAAATAAAATTTAAATCAACAATCCAAAAAATAAGTAAATCAAAATTCAAGGTCTGTTAAAATTTAAATCCCACTGCATGGCCACCTCGAGTCAACCCGGCTCCACATCCGCGATCCACGTGTTACCTGAAAAATATAAAGGAGAAGGTGAGTCACCAAGACTCAGTATGTAACCCTTCCCCCGTTTTAAAAACATTTTTCATACACAACATATAACAATTAATATGCAAAATGTCATGTGTCCCAACCTAGCCAGCCATACGCCACTGTCTACCCCGTTGTGGTACCAAACCACTGGTGGTGCCAAACCACTGGTGACATATAGTCACAATGTGTTACCAAAACACTGGTGTCCGTAGACACAAATCGGGTGATGGGGCCAACCCATCGTGTGATACCAAATCACTGGCAGACGATCCCATATCTCAAGTGGGGCCAACCCACGGTGGTGTTAACCACAGGGATAAGTCGCAATGAGGTGCCAAACCTCTGGAGGTACCAAACCTCTGGTGACCTTAGTCACGGTGTGTTACCAAAACACTGGTGCCCGTCGGCACAATATCACTGCCCCCTCCACTCAGTCAATCCCACATCAATCACATAATTATATGTTACATGCCATCATATGTATAAACCAGTACATCATGCTTCCCAAAAGCATTAATAATAATTCACATTATCAGGTACTTACCTGAATTGCCATCTATACCGATATGGTATATCACCCAATGCTACATAAATCAAGTAAGCATTTACTATATTCAGCACATTTAATAAGTTATAGTGTGTATGTACACACCTGTCACCACAAAATAGTCTAATCCCGAAAGGAGAAGTCGGCCACCTTAGATCTACTTGTCCCTATATACGGCCAAACATGGGAGTTAGCACTATGACCTATTCGGCCAAACAAAATAATCCAAAGGGTCCTCTTGTGATCCCAAGTCCTTACCTTTTCCTTTTGACTAATAGTCACCACACTTGGTACCCGAATCTGTTTTATCACATAGCCGATCACAAGACAGTGTCAGTAACCTTCGGCTTTTAATCACTTAGACAATAATCTATTGAAAAGAATAAGTACTTACCACCACTTATCAAAGCCGAATGCTAGAGATTTAGGCTTAGATCGTTTGCTCCAAAGATTCCGAAAGTTCTGTAATCAATCGATTCCAAAAGAGTGTTAACATCCTTTGATTACCAATACTAAATTCGTCACTTACACTTTGTTTAGATCGACAGGGACACAAGAGGAGATATTAAAACATTCGGCTAATGCCCCTTACCTTGTGAAATCGATTGAAAAGAAAGTCCCGAAGAATCTTGTACCACCTTCAGTGTTCGGCAAAATGCTTCCAAAGAGGAGAGGGAAATTTCGGCACTCTAAAGAGGTATATTCGGCTCTTATGAAGGAAGAATAATGGGAAGAGAGGGGGGTGATGAGAGTTTCGGCTTGAAAGGGGTTTGAGAGAGTGGAGAAAATAAGAGAAGAACTAAGGAAGGGTTAGAAATTTCGGCACTTAAGCAAAACTGACAAAAAGCCAACAAGGTGGTCAACTGGTGCTTAAATAGGCATTCGGCACCCCTCCCCCAACACCTTGCCGTCCATACTCCCTCAACAAGGAGTTCAAAGCTTGGCCAATTCCTAGTTTTACTCCAAGCCACCCATTTGAAAAATATCCACACTATTTGAATTAATCTCCTAATAATCCACTTTTAATCTCTTAATAATCCAATAATACCAAATAATATCCTCATTATCTTATCAATTAATCCCATGATAATTCATTAATTATCCTTTTTGTCTACTGTTATCAAAATAAAACTATTATTATCTAATTATCCCTGGAATTAAACAAATAAAATCCCATTAAAAAGCTCACATTGTCTTATTATCTAAATAGATAATGAAAGGAATTTAAGGAGAGAAAATCTCTCCCCCTTGTGCCGTCCAAATAAAGAACAAAAGGGAGGATTTCTGTGACTCGAACCAAGGTTCTCCCTTGCTCCTTGGTGGCGTCACATGCTAGCTCTTAAGTGGGCTTACTTTGCCACTTATTCTAGGCTCATCTTATGTCCAAATTATCCCCATTTATTCTTATAATCCCCTTCTGCTAAGGCTCCCTACCTTAAAAGTTAAAAACTGAAATTTTCTACCAAACCGAGCCAACACAAAGCCTTAAATTAATCATTATTATTCCATAAATAATATCACAGCAGTTCATACATAAGAAAAATAATTTATTTCCAAATAGCCCCATTTTTAGGATGTTACAGTTCTACCCCCTTAAAATAAATTTCGTCCTCAAAATTCCCTGGTCAAAAGAGGTGGGGGTATTGCTGCCGCATCACATCCTCGGGCTCCCACGTGGCTTCTTCCACACCGTGGTTCTGCCATAGCACTTTCACTAAGGGCACTGACTTCGTACGTAAAACCTTCACATCTCGATCTAAGATCTGAACCGGTTCCTCTTCAAAAGATAAACCGCATTCACCTCGATCTCTGCTACTGGCACAACGTGCGAAGGATCTGACCGATACCGTCTCAACATCGATACATGAAATACATCATGGATCTGATTCAGTTCTGCCGGCAACTCTAGTTGATAAGCTACCGGTCCTACTCGCTTTACAACTGTATATGGCCCGATGAACCTTGGGCTTAGCTTCCCTTTCCGGCCAAATCTCAACACCTTTTTCCAAGGTGACACTTTCAGAAAAACCCTGTCTCTTACAGCATACTCCATTTCCTTGCGTTTTAAATCAGTATAGGACTTCTGCCTATCTGATGCCTCTTTCAGACGAGACCGAATCACCTTGACTTTGTCTTCAGTCTCTGTTACCAATTCTGGACCCAGAATTTGTCATTCCCCCAACTCCGTCCAACATGTAGGAGTTCGGCATTTCCGTCCATATAGGGCTTCATATGGAGCCATCTGAATACTCGCTTGATAACTATTGTTATAAGCGAATTCTGCTAGTGGTAGGTACTCCTCCCAACTACCACTGAAATCCAAGACGCATCCTCTTAACATATCTTCTAAGATCTGTATCACCCTTTCCGATTGTCCATCAGACTGTGGATGGAAAGCTGTACTGAAATCCAATCTTGTACCCAAAGCTTGATGCAACGCTTTCCAGAACCTTGACGTGAATCTGGGATCCCTATCCGAAATGATCGATACTGGAACACCATGCAATCTTACTACCTTCGATATGTACAGCTTAGCTAGCTTCTGAAGAGAGAAATCCATCCTCACTGGTATAAAGTGAGCTGACTTAGTCAGACGGTCCACAATCACCCAAACTGCGTCCTTCTTGCTAGGCGTCAGGGGTAGCCCACTGACGAAATCCATAGTGATCCGCTCCCACTTCCATTGAGGGATCTTTACCGGTTGAAGTAGCCCTGATGGCAATTGGTGTTCAGCCTTAACCTGCTGACATGTCAGACACTTTCCTACGAACTCCGTTATTTCACGCTTCAACCCAGGCCACCAGAACTGTTTCCGCAAGTCTCCATACATTTTGCTGCCCCCAGGATGCATAGCGTATGGGCTGCTATGTGCATCTTGGAGAATTTTCTGCCTTAGCTCCACATCTTTCGGCATACAGGGCCGTCCTTGAAAACATAGCACTCCATCACTAGACAGACTGTATCCCTCCAAACCACCATTCTGAACTTGTATTCTTTTAGCGTCCAAGCCTTCATCCACCAATTGCTTTTCCTTAATTTCCTCGATCCATGTTGGCTTAACTTGAAGTTCTGCCAAAAGACTCCCATCATCATATAGACTCAACCGAGCAAACATCGCTCTTAGGTCCGTCACAACCTTCTGGCTCAACGCGTAGTCCTTTAATAGTTCAATCCACCGACGTTGTCTCATGTTTAGATCCTTCTAGGTCAGAAGATATCTCAAACTCTTATGATCCGTGTAGACTATCGACTTCTCCCCGTACAGATAATGTCGCCATATTTTCAGAGCAAAGACGACTGCCGCTGACTCCAAGTCGTGCGTTGGGTAGTTAACCTCATGCGGTCTTAACTGACGGGACGCATAGGCTACCACCTTCCCATCCTGCATCAGCACACATCCTAAACCAGTGTGAGATGCATCACAATAGACTGTGAATAACCTCCCTGCTTCAGGCTATACCAAAACCGGAGCTTCCGTCAAAATTTTCCTTAGCTTATCGAAGCTTTCTTGCTGCTTCTCTGACCATACAAATGGAACACCTTTCCTTAGTAACTTAGTTAACGGCGCTGCTATTAGAGAAAATCCTTCTACGAACCTTCGATAGTACCCCGCTAGACCCAGAAAACTTCGGATTTCCGCCACTGACCTAGGTGGTTTCCAATCCAACACTGCTTCAACCTTGCAAGGGTCAACTCTAATTCCTTCAGCTGATACTACATGACCTAAGAAAGCCACTTCCCTAAGCCAAAATTCGCACTTACTGAATTTGGCATATAATTGCTTTTCCCTCAACACTTGTAAAACTATACGCAAATGCATGTCATGCTCCTCCTCCGTCTTAGAATAGACCAATATGTCGTCTATGAATACCACGACAAATTGATCCAAGTACTGTTGGAATACTCTATTCATCAAGTCCATAAACGCTGCCGGCGCGTTAGTCAACCCAAATGGCATCACCAGAAATTCGTAGTGTCCATACCGAGTTCTGAATGCCGTCTTGTGCACATCAACCTCCTTCACCTTAAGTTGATGGTAACCTGACCTAAGGTCTATCTTTGAAAACATCGAGGCACCCTTCAGTTGATCAAACAAGTCGTCAATCCGAGGCAACGGATACTTGTTCTTGATCGTTAGCTGGTTTAACTGGCGGTAGTCGATACACATCCGCATTGAACCGTCTTTCTTCTTGACAAACAGCACAGGCGCTCCCCACGGAGATATGCTTGGTCGAATAAACCCTCTATCCAAGAGCTCCTGAATTTGAGCCTTCAGCTCCACCAATTCCTTTGGTGCCATTCAGTATGGTGCTATAGACACAGGTGCCGTTCCGGGTAGCAAGTCTATACCGAATTCAACTTCCCGATCTAGAGGCAGACCCGGAAGTTCTTCTGGGAACACATCAGCAAATTCTCCTACCGTTCGAACCTTTCCCACTACTGATTCCTTAGCTTCCAAAGTGCAGATTCGAACCAAAAACGCCTTGCAACCCTTCTTGACCATCCTTTCAGCCTTCAAGGCAGACACTACGTTGGATAGGTAATTCCTTCTATCACCTATCATAACCACTTCATCACCTTCAGCCGTCTTAAGAACCATGCGCTTAGTCGCGCAATCCAAATTTGCCTGATACTTAACCAGCCAGTCCATCCCAAGGATCAAATCGAACTCTCCGAATGGTAGTTCCATCAGATCGGCTACAAATACGACCCCTTGGAGTTCTAGGGGTACGTCTCTATAGAGTTTGTCTACTACTACAGAGTGACCTAAAGGGCTAACTACAGTCATCTCCCTAGAAGCAATCTCAGAGTCTAGGTCCATGGTTCCTACCACACTACTAGCAATGTACGAGTGCGTCGAACCCACATCAATCAATGCAACATAAGGAAAACCAAAATTAGAAACGTACCGGTTATGACATCCGGTGCGTCACCCTCCTCGCGACGCCTCGCTGCGTAGACTAAACCAGGCTGCCTAGCCTCTGTGTTACCCGCACCTCTGCCCTGAGTTCCACGACCTCTATTTGGACCATTTCCTCCTCGACCATTACCGCGACCCCTCTGTGGTCCCACATTTCTGTCTTGAGTACGGTTCTGCCCTTCTGGCTGATTCTTAGCTAGTTTCCGGGGACAATCTCTGACCCGATGCTCCAAAGACCCACACTCAAAACATCCTCTATCGCCGGTCGAACAACTTCCCCAATGGGTCTTTCCACAGCGGTTACACTGAGTCGGCCTCTGATTAGCAGTCATGGGCCTTGCCGCCTGATTTGGCCCACTTGGCCTAGCCTTTTTCTGGACACCACCACTGGATCCAGCTGACCCAAATCCTCTCTTCTGATTATTCCTGCTATAACTTTGCCTCACAGCCTCCTTGATCCCTTCGGCTACCTTAGCCTTTTCCACTAGAGATGAGAACTCACGAACCTGCTGCGGGGCAATCAGTAACCTCAAATCATCTCGGAGTCTGTCCTCAAAGCGGACACAGCGCTCGTGCTCAGTAGACACGATGCCTCTAGCATACCTACTCAGCCTTAAAAACTCCGCCTCATATTCCGCTACTGACTTAGTTCCTAGCACTAGCCCTAGAAAAGCCTTTCTCTGCGCGTCAGTGTAGCCGGTACCCACATACTTCTTCTGATAGGTGGTTTTGAAATAATCCCAAGTCAGATCATCTGCCGTAGTGCCATCTCGAACTGTCAGCCACCACTGATACGCCTCATCCTTTAGAAGCGATACGGCCCCTTTCAGCTTTTCTTCCTCAGTCAGGTCAAGATCATCCATGATCCTTTCAGTTGACTCTAGCCAGTATTCTGCTGCACTGGGTGCCACTCCTGACACACCCCGGAACACTTCCGCCCCGTTAGCCCGAATTCGCTCGGGAACAGACTTCCGAGCTCCTAGATTTCCACCAGCCCCAGCCACAATCTCCAGAACTCGCAATACCGCTTGCGATACTGCCTCGCCCCCGGTCTGATCCTGCTCCTCAGCTCTAAAAGTAGGAGGTGGTGGTGGCGGTGGTACCTCATTTTCAGAACCTTGTCCCAACCTGACGGGTTTAGACACCGTCATCCTACCCCTACCGCGTCCACGGCGTCCACGTCCTCTAGAACTCATTCTATCTACCGCGCTTTAGTCTGATTAAGAAAATTTTTATGCGTTAGCATTTGTTTCACTTTATTACTCGCGAAGAAATTTTATGGATAGAGTTTTAATTAGAGATTCTTTCGAGCAGACAATGTTTCAGTCTTCTATCCTAGTTCACACAAAGGAGTTCATGCATCCATTCCTTAATACTTTCATACCTATTCGCTCTTCGTACATTTCTGCCCATTTCTAACCCAGGGGTATTTTCGTCATTTTTCCTACAGGGGTATTTTCGTAATAGAAGAAGTTGTAAAATTTTAGTAAGCAGATCACTTTGAAATTCTCCAAAATTGGAGGATGTTTCTGAAAATTTGCAAAATTTAGAGATATGATATCGTTTTGAAACCAGGGGTATTTTGGTAATTTTTGTCATTCAGGGAGATTTTGAAATTTTGATAAATAGGGGATATTTCTAACAGTTGTAAAACTCGAGGGTTTCTTTCTGAAAATGTTCCTTTTCGGATAGTGATGTTTGTAGAGATTTCCAAAACCAGGGTCATTTCGGTAACTTTTGCAACTTGAGGGCGTTTTCATAATTTTCCAAAACCAAAAATATTTTGCTGATGATTTTCAGAGCTAAGTTGTTGAATATTTGTAAAATAGTTGAAATTTTTGAGCAAAACCATTGAACTGATATTTTATGAGTCAGGGGCATTTTGGTAATTTTACCCCTAAGGGCATTTTGGTAATTTTCCACAAATCAAGTTTTTCGAGAAAAACGTTGTAAAAGTGATGTTCTCTGATTTGAAAGAGTTTATTGCAAAAGTTTTGAAAACATTTGGGTTTTTGTTGTTTCATTCATTTCAAAACGTGGCTAAATCCCTTTCGGGTTTTAGTCATTATATTAGGCCTATGACCGAGCCCGCTTGGTCAGGGTGAACCAAAGCTACGCACCAGGCAGGATTCGAGTGAAGAGGAGGTAGGTCACGCGGACCGCTTAAATACCAAGCTCCCACTGAACCTTTCTAGACATGCGTACAGAGGTTGCCACACCACTGAGCCCTCTGAGTTAGGGTGAACCGAAGCTACGCACCAGGTAGGATACCTGCGAAGAGGAGGTGAGTCACGAGGAATGCTTAAATACCAGGCTCTTCCGGATCCAATCCTAGACATGCGTACAGGGGTTACCACACCCTAGCTCAGTGACTAAGTCATAGGTTGGTTTAGTTCTTTAAGTCTTATGCTTCGTTTGTGTGTTTGAGTAGCCTATTCCTAGGGTTCAAGTTCCTATAAGTCTATCTACGTTCCATGCTTCCTACCCTTCTACAGAATATAATTCACAAAGAGGTTTAGATGTACTTACCTGGGCGGATCGGTGCCGGAGACTCGGGCCATGCTGCTTAAAACCCAAAAACAATTCAAAAGGCCTACTAAAACATTTTTGGGCCTTGGGCCCCCACAGCCGAGCTTTGAACTGGGCTCTGATACCAATTTTGTAACAACCCAAACCCGGCCCAAACCCTATGGCCGAATCTAGTTTGTTACGGGGAAAACCTTTTTGAAAACCATTTTGAAACCCATTAAGTTTTGTTGAAAACTTCTCGTATTTGATTATCTTGGTGAAATCATACTTAGTGTTTATTTTTAAAAACATATTTAAGTCAAGTTATAAAACAAATTTCAACCGTGCCCGAGGGCATTTTAAAACATTTTCGAGTTAATTTGGGAAAACATGTGATTTTAATTAATATTAATTATAAAGTTTAAAGCAAGTATTCAACATATGGAAATAATAAAATATTCTAGGAGGCCTTATTACAATCCAAAATAAAATTTAAATCAACAATCCAAAAAATAAGTAAATCAAAATTCAAGGTCTGTTAAAATTTAAATCCCACTGCATGGCCACCTCGAGTCAACCCGGCTCCACATCCGCGATCCACGTGTTACCTGAAAAATATAAAGGAGAAGGTGAGTCACCAAGACTCAGTATGTAACCCTTCCCCCGTTTTAAAAACATTTTTCATACACAACATATAACAATTAATATGCAAAATGTCATGTGTCCCAACCTAGCCAGCCATACGCCACTGTCTACCCCGTTGTGGTACCAAACCACTGGTGGTGCCAAACCACTGGTGACATATAGTCACAATGTGTTACCAAAACACTGGTGTCCGTAGACACAAATCGGGTGATGGGGCCAACCCATCGTGTGATACCAAATCACTGGCAGACGATCCCATATCTCAAGTGGGGCCAACCCACGGTGGTGTTAACCACAGGGATAAGTCGCAATGAGGTGCCAAACCTCTGGAGGTACCAAACCTCTGGTGACCTTAGTCACGGTGTGTTACCAAAACACTGGTGCCCGTCGGCACAATATCACTGCCCCCTCCACTCAGTCAATCCCACATCAATCACATAATTATATGTTACATGCCATCATATGTATAAACCAGTACATCATGCTTCCCAAAAGCATTAATAATAATTCACATTATCAGGTACTTACCTGAATTGCCATCTATACCGATATGGTATATCACCCAATGCTACATAAATCAAGTAAGCATTTACTATATTCAGCACATTTAATAAGTTATAGTGTGTATGTACACACCTGTCACCACAAAATAGTCTAATCCCGAAAGGAGAAGTCGGCCACCTTAGATCTACTTGTCCCTATATACGGCCAAACATGGGAGTTAGCACTATGACCTATTCGGCCAAACAAAATAATCCAAAGGGTCCTCTTGTGATCCCAAGTCCTTACCTTTTCCTTTTGACTAATAGTCACCACACTTGGTACCCGAATCTGTTTTATCACATAGCCGATCACAAGACAGTGTCAGTAACCTTCGGCTTTTAATCACTTAGACAATAATCTATTGAAAAGAATAAGTACTTACCACCACTTATCAAAGCCGAATGCTAGAGATTTAGGCTTAGATCGTTTGCTCCAAAGATTCCGAAAGTTCTGTAATCAATCGATTCCAAAAGAGTGTTAACATCCTTTGATTACCAATACTAAATTCGTCACTTACACTTTGTTTAGATCGACAGGGACACAAGAGGAGATATTAAAACATTCGGCTAATGCCCCTTACCTTGTGAAATCGATTGAAAAGAAAGTCCCGAAGAATCTTGTACCACCTTCAGTGTTCGGCAAAATGCTTCCAAAGAGGAGAGGGAAATTTCGGCACTCTAAAGAGGTATATTCGGCTCTTATGAAGGAAGAATAATGGGAAGAGAGGGGGGTGATGAGAGTTTCGGCTTGAAAGGGGTTTGAGAGAGTGGAGAAAATAAGAGAAGAACTAAGGAAGGGTTAGAAATTTCGGCACTTAAGCAAAACTGACAAAAAGCCAACAAGGTGGTCAACTGGTGCTTAAATAGGCATTCGGCACCCCTCCCCCAACACCTTGCCGTCCATACTCCCTCAACAAGGAGTTCAAAGCTTGGCCAATTCCTAGTTTTACTCCAAGCCACCCATTTGAAAAATATCCACACTATTTGAATTAATCTCCTAATAATCCACTTTTAATCTCTTAATAATCCAAATAATACCAAATAATATCCTCATTATCTTATCAATTAATCCCATGATAATTCATTAATTATCCTTTTTATCTACTATTATCAAAATAAAACTATTATTATCTAATTATCCCTGGAATTAAACAAATAAAATCCCATTAAAAAGCTCACATTATCTTATTATCTAAATAGATAATGAAAGGAATTTAAGGAGAGAAAATCTCTCCCCCTTGTGCCGTCCAAATAAAGAACAAAAGGGAGGATTTCTGTGACTCGAACCAAGGTTCTCCCTTGCTCCTTGGTGGCGTCACATGCTAGCTCTTAAGTGGGCTTACTTTGCCACTTATTCTAGGCTCATCTTATGTCCAAATTATCCCCATTTATTCTTATAATCCCCTTCTGCTAAGGCTCCCTACCTTAAAAGTTAAAAACTGAAATTTTCTACCAAACCGAGCCAACACAAAGCCTTAAATTAATCATTATTATTCCATAAATAATATCACAGCAGTTCATACATAAGAAAAATAATTTATTTCCAAATAGCCCCATTTTTAGGATGTTACAAATTTCGTCTTCGAAATTTACCTGAGAAAAGATGAGGATACTGAGCTTTTATTGTCTCTTCGGATTCCCAAGTTACTTCTTCCGCTCCATGATTTCTCCATAACACTTTCACTAATGGAATTCGTTTTCTAAACTCTTTTATTTCCCGAGCTAATATCTGAATCGGTTCCTCTTCGTAGGACAAATCTGATCGAGTCTCAATGTCTTCAGTAGGAATAACATGGGAAGGATCCGATCTATCTTCGAAGCATAGAAACATGAAAAACATCGTGAATCTTCTGTAGCTCTGGAGGCAAAGCTAGTCGATAGGCAATCGGTCCGATTCTTTCAACTACTTCATACGGCCCAATGTAACGAGGACTTAATTTTCCTTTGCGACCAAATCTCAAAACTTTCTTCCAAGGCGATACCTTTAGAAACACTTTATCACCCACAGAATACTCTATATCCCGTCGCTTCAGATCTGTATAAGACTTTTGTCTGTCAAAAGCTGCTTTCAACCTGTCTCTAATCTTTTTAACTATCACTTCTGTCTCCTGAATTCATTCCGGTCCAACTATGTTTTTCTCATTCAACTCTGTCCACCATACCGGTGATCGACATCTTCGACCATATAATGCTTCATATGGAGCCATCTGAATACTGGATTGGAAACTATTATTATAAACAAATTCTGTTAATGGAAAATATCGTTCCCAACCTGATTCAAAGTCAATAATGCAAGCCCGAAGCATGTCTTCTAAAATCTGAATTACCCGTTTTGATTGTCCGTCGGTTTGTGGATGAAATTCAGTACTAAAATTAAGCCGAGTACCCAAAGAATCATGTAACTGCCTCCAAAATCTTGATGTAAATCGTGGATCCCGGTCAAAAATTATAGACACTGGAATACCATGCAGTCTCACAATTTCTCGAATATAAACTTCAGCAAGCTTCTGTAGAGACCAGTCAGTCCTGACTGCTATGAAATTAGCAGACTTAGTAAGCCGATCAACTATCACCCAAATGACATTCTTTTTGCTCGCCGACGGTGGCAATCCCGTAACAAAATCCATAGTAATACTATCCCATTTCCATTCAGGAATACTAATAGACTGAAGTAACCCTATTGGTACCTGATGTTCTGCCTTTACTCGCTGACAAGTCAAACACTTATTCACATATTCCACTATATCTTTTTTCATCCCTAGCCACTAATAAAGCTCCCGTAAATTACGATACATTTTTGTTCCACCAGGATGCAATACAAAAGTACCATCATGTGCCTCTTGAAGAATCAACTTCTTTAGCTCAGAAATAGCTGGAATACAAATCCGATTTTAAAACCTCAACAATCATGTTCATCAATACTAAAACTCTCTGCTGTACCATTTTGTACCATTTCTCTGTTCTTCAATAATCTGTCATCTTTTATCCGAGCTGCTTTAATTTGATCAAACATCATCAGCTTAACCCTTAACTCAGCTAATAAGCTCCCATCATCATTAACATTGAGCCGAGGAAACATTGCTCGTAATTCAATCGCAGCTTTCCTACTCAATTCATCAGCTACCACATTTGCTTTTCCTGGATGATAGTTTATAAGACAATCATAATTTTTTAGAAGTTCGATCCACCGTCTTTGCCTTAAATTCAACTTTTTCTGCGACAGAAGATATTTTAGACTCTTATGATCTATGTAAATGTAGCATTTTTCACCATATAAGTAATGTCTCCAGCTCTTCAAAGCAAAGATCACAACTGCTAATTCCAAATCATGTGTCAGGTAATTACGTTCGTGTGGTTTCAACTGTCGAGATGCATATGCAATGACCTTCCCATCTTGCATCAATACACAACCCAAACCACTCAAAGAAGCATCACTATACACAACAAAATCTTTCCCCAACTCTGGTAATGTTAATACAGGTGCCTTTGTCAACATTTGCTTCAATGTCTCGAAACTCTTTTGACATTGATCATCCCAAATAAAAGGAACATTTTTTTGTAGTAGCTTAGTCATTGGCAGTGCTATCTTCGAAAATCCATTAACAAATCTTCGATAATATCCAACCAAACCGAGAAAACTACGTACCTCAGATACATTCTTTGGCACTTTCCACTGAACCATTGCCTCGATCTTCTTCCGGTCAACTCTAATCTCTTCGGCAGATACCACATGTCCTAAAAATACCACCTCTGACAACCAGAATTCACATTTACTTAATTTCCTATACAACTGTTTTTCCCGCAGAATCTGTAAAACTTTTCGAAGATGCTGATCATGTTCTGCCTTTGTCTTTGAATATTCCAATATATCATCAGTAAAGACTACCACAAACTGATCTAGGAATGGCTGGAAAATGCGATTCATCAGATCCATGAGAGCAGCTGGAGCGTTGGTCAACCCAAACGGCATCACCAAAAATTCATAATGGCCATAACGAGTACGGAAGGCAATCTTAGGCACATCACTTTCCTTCACCTTCAGCTGATAATACCCAGATCTCAAATCAATTTTAGAAAATACTGAAGCTCCCTTAAGCTGATCAAACAAGTCATCTATACGAAGCAAGAAATACCGGTTCTTGATCGTCACATTGTTCAACTGTCGACAATCAATGCATAACCGCATAGAACCATCTTTCTTTTTAACAAACAATACTAGAGCTCCCCAAGATGAAATACTCGGTCAGATAAAGCCTCGATCTAATAAATCTTGTAACTGTACTTTCAACTCTTTCAATTCAGTAGGCGATATTCGGTATGGAGGTATAGAAATTGGTGTTGTACCTAGATACACCTCAATAGCAAATTCAACCTCTCTATCAGGTGGTAAGCCCGGTAGTTCTTCTAGAAATACATCTGGAAACTCGCATACAGTCCTAATCTAACTGCACTGACTCCCAACTGAATCAGGATTAATAACATATGCCAAATACGCTGAACAACCTCGCTATAATAATTTATTAGCCTTCATTGCTGAAATGATACGTGTCGAACCACTGGTACGGATGCCATTCACTTCAATTCTGTCCCCGTTTTCTGCATGAATACTAAACCTCTTTTTATAGCAATCCAAAACTACCCCTTGTTCATATAACCAATCCATACCCAAAATGATATCAAAATCACCAAAAGGCTTGATCAACAAATCCACAGGAAACTTTTTATCATGTATTATTGACGGGCACCTCCGGCATACTCTATCTACTAATACTATTTGTCCCAAAGGACTAGACACCTCTATGAAAACTTTAGACATTTCAGATTCTAACTTCCCGGATCAATTAAAACATAAATAGATTCAGAATACAATAAAAATATACCTGTCACCACATCGTGTGCATCTCCTTCCTCACGGGTCCGAACTACGTACGCTCTGGCTGGTGCTCTGGCCTCTAACTGTTGTGTAACTATATCACTGTTTCTTCTAACACCTCCACTTCTAGACACAGAACCGCCTCTACTGGATCCTCTGCCACGAACAGTAGGCAATGATCTCTAAGATGCTACAGGTGTTACACTTTCACTTTTTGGAAAGTCTCGAATGAAATGATCTGTGGACCCGCATCGAAAACATCGTTGAGTTATCCCCCAACATTCACCTAAGTGCTTCTTTCCACAGTATTCACAGTCTAGGACATCAATGTTCCGTGAAGGCCTTTTACACTGCCGGTAGAAATAGTAGTCTGTTTACCCCGATTTTTATCACCTCGATTCTATCTGAAACTTGACCTCCAACTACCTCTGAATTCTCTGATTCTCTTTGGTAAAGAATTACAACTAGTAGTTCCAGCTCGTTTCCCAGTCGATTTAATCATTTTAGGCTTTTTGTCTAACCCCAAAACTTGTTATACCATTTTTGCTCTTTCAACCAAATCTACAAATTCTATAATTCGCTGTGACACCAGCTGTACTCTAATTTGATCTCTCAATCCTCGTAGAAATATCTTACAACTGTCAGTTTCTGTTGGAATGAACTCAGTAGCATATTGGCTCAATCGAGAAAATTCTGTTTCATAATCCACTACTGATAGATTACCTTGCTTCAACATTTGAAATTCCTATTTTTTATCTTCAATATATAGCTCTCCACCATATTTCTTCTGAAATTCCTTCTGAAATAATTCCCATGTTACTTATTTTGCTGGCAAATGTCGGATTACAGATTCCCACCATAGATAAGCCTCACCCTGAAGTAATGAAACGACACAGATTAAGCATTCCGGGGGGGTACATTCTAATTGCTACAGAACTCGTTTAGTTGATTCCATCCAATTTTCTACTGTAGATGGATCAACTCCTATCAGACCCATAAATTCTATAGCACCGTATTTTCTTAACTCTTTTATCGGGGCCCGTCTCTGAGTTGGTACAGAAGTTGTAGCAGGAGCAGTCCCTGCCACTCTTTGTAGAGCATCGACAATAATTCTTAATATATCAAAATCATCTCTATCATTTCTTCTTTCTACTCTAGGAGGTTGGTTTCTCATCGAGTTAATACTAGGTGTTACCGATTCAGTTTCATTTAACCCATAAGGTTTTTCTTCTCCGGTATGCATTTCTTTATTAGTATTGTTTATTCTTTCATCTGACATCTTTTATCTATAAAACAAAAACAAAGAAATAGGTCAACATCCAAAATTCTCGATTCAATTTCAACTCAAAAGTGGCATGTACTACTAGACTCACTTCCGAGCTCGATTTGGCTTGAGAATAGGCTAAACCTGATAACTCTGATACCAACAATTGTAACACCCTCTAACACCAAACCGTCGCCGGAACAAGGTTACGAGGCATTACCGGACATATCAAACAACTTACTAATTATTCAAAAATAAAATAACATTCATAGTATAATTTAATAAATATGTCTCTATAATGGACTTTCGAAGCCCAAAACATGTATTAAAAGTGGAACGAGACTTGTTCGAGTACTCCGAAAATTTTTCTAAATTATTTTTTTTTTTAAATTTCGATAGTATTTCTACTTATTTTTACATAAAAACCCCTGCAAATTCAAACCAATACCATAAACAAATTTCTGCCATATCACTAGTTTAAAAACATCAAAACATCAAAGCACCAAATACTTTTCATTACAACAAAATTTTATAACATACCAAAATAAACATTACAACACCTATGTACATGCCACTTTCATTTAAGGAAGAAAACATCACCAAATTTTTCTTGTTGGAGTCAGGATCGTTTTGGATGCTAGACCGATATGTGACTCTAATGACCTGCCCACAGAAACAACCGTACGCTGAGTATTTCATACTCAGTGGTATTACTATAAATCAAACTATTTAACCTTAATAAATAACAAACATCAACCGTAAACTTTATAAAATCATTTAAACTAACTATACATAATTATATATTACTTCATAAATCTTAAATTCATAATTCATCTTTCACATACTAATTCAATTCATAATTTAACTCATACATTCTTTCACATACTTTTAATAGAGCCAAACCAATCAATCTCATTTTTAAAATTTCATTTCAATTATTTACCCTATTAACAAGGCTCAGACTCTGACAGATACGCGGATTCCACCCAAACACACCAGAATATCCAACCCAGTCACACCCAAAATAATATAAATCATCCATAACACACCAGTATAATATAGCCTCCCAAACACACCAGTTTATCATATCCTCCCAAACACACCAATAAGGCATTAAATGCCTCTTCGGATAAACAGAAGCATATAATAACAGAATCATCTTCTCGGCCGAGCTATAAATCTCCTCATCACATCACAAATCCTATGGCATGCCATTTGTATCCAATCTAGTCCGATAAGTTAATAGGGTATTATTTTACTTTTTCAATTTCGAATTCATTTCCACAACAATTTCAAATATTCAATTAATTCAAAACATTTATTATCTCAATTCACATATAATTCAATATTCACACATATTCTTACTTAATTTCAAATGTTATTACTTACCTTACCTTAAATGTCCCATGATTACAAATTCAATACAACATTTAATAAATAGATTGAGTTAATATTCACGCATATTCTTACTTAATTTCAAATGTTATTACTTACCTTACCTTAAATGTCCCATGATTATAAATTCAATATAACATTTAATAAATAGACTGAGTTATAGTAATACAAACCTGGAATACGCGTTTACTCCTCAATGATCTTTTCTTTTCTTTTGGATGCCGATGCCTCGTTTTCCTTGTTAGCTACGAAAATAATAATAACAATCTACATTGTTAATTACATCATTAATTTAATAATTAATTGAATTTTTTTCAATTTATATCTTAATTTCAATGTAATCCTTATTAACTCTTTGGTTTGTTTAACTTAATTCATATTTCATTTCTATTTATTTTACTTCCATATTCACTCTAAAAAAATCAAGTATTCATAATATAACACTAATTTAAAATTTCTTTCAATTTAATCCTTACAACACAAAACTTATAGTTTCTTTTACAATTTAATCCCCTTTTCAATTGTAAGTTAGAATTCATTAAATTTAATCCCTAATTCAACAATTTATCCAACATGCACTATGTTTGGAAACCTAAGAACTTCCATGGGTTTTACTTAATTTCAACAAATCTTTGATTAAAAGCGTCTAAAACATCAAAATTAAGAGAAAAGGGCTAAATTGACTTACCTTTTAAAGCTTTAAACCTTAAACCTTAAATCTTTAGTTTTTCCTTTTTCCTTCTTTTTCTTCTTCCTTTCTTGCTTGTTTCGAAATGCTTCTCTGTTCTCTCTCTGTTTCTTTTGTTTTTCTTTTTTCTTTGTTCTGTCGTTATTTACTTTATTTTATTTACTTATTTATTTTATAATAAGTTAATAATAATATTATAAATATCTTATTTAATAACAAATGAATATTTTACAAATGTAATATTATATATACTTACACATGTAATATATCATCATCCTACATTTTTTTATATTTTCGATTTATTTATCATATAAAATTCCAAAATTTTAATTAATAATAATATAGTTTAATTCTATTTATCTATTACTTTAATATTAAGTAAACAAACTGTTTTATAACAAATGTACCAATATTTTTATTACTATTGTCATTATTTAATTTGTTTATTATACAAAAATCATATAATTTAATTATTCATTTTACAATTGTACTAATATAATTTTTACACATGTATTAATTATGTACCATACATTTGTCTTTATCTTATTTATTTTATAATTTAATAATAATAATAATTATTATAATTATATATAGAAATCTAAGAAAAATCTTAGATTTTTCTATCCATTTTGCCGCCTCAACTATTACTAATAGCTTAATTGCCATTTTAATCACTTTTGTCTTTCTATTGTTTTAGAATTAAACTTTTAACCTTTACTCAATCTAGTCCTTTTTACTAATTACTCTAAATTAAACTAGACTCATAATTATTCCTAATAATTATTTAAGGATTTAATTTACTAAGACAGAGGCCCGATAATCATACTTTTTCGATGCCATGAACTTTGGGTCATTACATTCTATGCACGAACACTTAACTGTGTTGAAAGAAATTCTCTTAGACCCAGAGGCCATGGAGATCCAGTACGATAAAGAATATTTAGGGCTAATTCTACTTTATTCGTTGCCCCCATCTTATTCAACATTTAGAGATACAATTTGGTATAGCTGTGATTCTCTCATAGCTGATGAAGTCTATGCTTCCTTAGCATCGTATGACATGATGAATCATCTTGTATCTAGATTTGACTTTGAGGGAAAGGGTCTCTTTAACATCCTGAAATTCAGGATTTTATGTTTTTCATTATACCATGCGATAGGCTAGTTAGGAGTGCTAATTGTGTATGTTTAAGAGTCCTAAGAAGGCTTGGGGTTGAGTTGGGCCTTAGCAAAATTTTTGTGTTTAAGCACTTAAGGGGGAGAAAGCAAGTGGCATCAAGATTTAAGGAAATAAGTGTGCATTTTGCTAGCACATGAGGAGCTAGTAGTAAGATGGTGAGGCTCACATGAAGGGGCTTAAGGGGTGGAGTTCGAACCCCACCTATTGCAACTTTTGGGATTAAATTTTTGTGCTAATCAAGTGATAGATGGTAAGTGTCATCCATGGCTCTAAAGAAGGTAAGGAAGACTTTCTAATGATGGAAAGAACACTAAGGAGAAGAGTAAGGAGGAGATCAAGGGAAAAAGAAGGAAAGAAGTAAATGAAAGAGATAAGGGGGGATATGTTGGTCGAATTTTCGGAAGGTGCTTGGGGAAAGAATTTTTGGTCAACCATTACCTTTATGGTGTTAGAGGCATACGGTTTTGGTAAGGGGGGAATGAGCCAAAATAGTTTTGCAAGTTTTGGTGCATGAAGAGTTTTTCTCTTGTTAACATTTTGGTGCATTTTTCCAATCTCTTCCCTTTTGCTTGTCGAATTTTGTTAGACTTCTAGAGGAGTTCTTAGTTTCATTTGAAGGTCCTTTCTGTTTTTACCATTTGGTACCTCTTTTCCTTGCCTAAAACCGTGACCATTAAGGAACATTTTCTTTTCTTCTTCTCATCTTTGCCATAGCTTTCTTTTCCTCTTTTGTTAGACGACATACTTGGAGATCAAATCTCCTTTGTTCTTTCCTCTCCAAAAAGCTGAAACCTCTTAGCCATATCTCTTCTCCATTCTTGCGTTGGACATTTCTTCCTTGGTTGAATCTGTATTCTAGTGGGTTGGCCGAACATCACACCCTTGCCAATTCATCTTTAGCCTTAAGCCCAATCGGTGGAAGTCAGATATATCATCGATAAGGTAAGGAGTTTCTTTATGGTTCATTTTAAACTCTCTCATTACTCGGTTATTTTGCAAATCGGATAGAAGGTTTTGATTAATCAATTATTTTAGGGACAAAATCACTCGTTCTTCTATACTCGTTGATCCTTCAGAAGTAGTGGTAAGCTGAAACCCTCTCCTTAGACAACTACTTTCTCTCATCGTAGTATTTTTCTAATCGAGACTCTTTCAATGGAGGCAAGTGGTAGAGTTATTAAAGGAAAATCGATAGGAGGGCAAAAAGGGAGTGGACTTGCAATCTCTACTCCCAAGTTCAAGCATAGGGCGGTATCGACAGTTCAGGATTTTCCACCAGGTTGTGGACCATCTTCTAGTGAGAGTAGGCAAATCGTGGTCGTTCACGATACTAAGGGTAAGTATTTCTTTAGATCGTTTGATTTAGACTTGGATTAAGACACTCTCTTTTTGTTAGTTAATCGAGTGTTATGGTGTCATAGGTGCCGACGATCAAGAAGGTTTAGTCCTTACCGTAATTAGGTGTGTAATCTGACACCGAAATCCTGTAGATTCGTGATTCACTATCATGTTGGAAAAAATAGATCGTGGTTGTTTATTAATCTAATGACTGTAATATGGCATGAATCGAGTAACTTGCTTAAACAACATTAGTTCTATAGATCTGTCAAAATTGGTATTAATTTGCTAAATTAAAAAAATGCCCTTATGGACCGAATTACTAAAAAGCTTTAATGGGCCGTTTTACGAAAATGCCCGTATGGGCTGATTTACTAGAATGCCCTTTGTGGGCCGAATTACCAAAGTGATTAAATGGGCCGATTCACCGAAATATTTCACTAGATTAATGGTTGTTATATATATATATATGTGGATATATTTTTTTATGTTGCATCTTTACATATTGCATGGGTTGGGAAAAATTATATGGAGAGCAGTGTAGCCTGGTGGCATAGCCACAATTCGTTTATTATTGTGCTTAGTTATGATTTCGGGGGCTTGACCACAAAAATAATATACTATAGCAGCTTGACTGCAAATTTGGTGTGAGCGGCGGGGTGGGTTGACTTGATCCCCACAGGTGTGATTGGCAGGTTGGGGGTGTGATGGTTGGATGGGTTGGGTTACATTCATTTCATTTAATTATTATTATGTAAATGGGCTTAGGCCTAAGATTATGTTATGCGGGTTCAGGCCCAGTGGATGACGGTAAGGGGATTATACACCGAGTTCTTGTAACTCACCCTTTTTTTCTTTCTTAATCCTTGCAGGTGATGCTCAATGATGAGGACTTGGGGCCATGGATGACTCGGTGTAGGCCATACTTTTGGAATGATATTTTCGAACTTTAGGAAATTTCTTTTCCGCTTTTTTTCGTTACTTTTACTATTTTGGGTTTAAAGTTGTAATAAGGCCTCTGGGATTTTTAATTTGCCTTATGTTTTGACGTACTTATTATCTTTCTTGAATTGTTTTTAAACAGGGATTTTCTGATATCATAAACAACGATTTTTCTTAAAATTTAACAACAAACGGATTTCATAACAAATATGTATGAATAAATTAAACTTGGATTTTCCTTCGAATTATCAACAATAATTTCAAAAGTCACGGTTTTAAAGTGTACTAGTTCAAATTTCGATTCACCAATCAACCTCTTGAAATTTTGTAGTATTTTATCAAATATCTATAAATCAAACTTGTTTTTTTAACGATGACCTAATAACGTCAATTACTAGTAAAATCACAAGTACTTTCTTCATGTGACATGCCAGATCCAGTCATACCGCTTAGGCTGAGTTTGGGGTGTTACATTTTATGGTATCAGAGCCCGGTTGCAAAACTCGGCTGTGGTTTGGGTTTAAAAATGTTTTCTAAAATTGCTTGAAATTTGATTTATAAATACATGTTTTAGAGGAAGTATGGCAATACGGGTATCCGGCACCAGGTCAGTAAGGTTTTGTTTTCATTTTATGATTATTGTGGTATGAATATGGTAAGAAAACTCCACAAAATAGAAATACTCTAGAACTTTTAGCTTTAGGAGCTGAAACTATAGAGATTGAGACTTTCAGATACGTTTTGCGAAAACAACTTTACTTCCTATACTCCATAAAACATTGTTTAATAAACATTGAATAATATACTGATTCATAAGACTCTTAATAAGATTAAATTGACTTAGCAAACATGAGCTCTAGAGGACGTGGACGGGGTAGACGTGGACGTGGTAGAGGCCGATGTGCTAGAGTTGTATCTGAGGCATCGGGGATATATGCCGGAAATGGATGCACCTGCATCACCAGTGACTGAAGCTGGGTCACATGATCGAATGAGAGAGGACGACGCTCTGTCCCAAGTGATGTTACGGGTACTGGAAAGGGTTGCTTGGGCTAGAACTGGGTCGGCAGTTCGTGGGTCGATATTCGAGCGACTTAGATCAAATGGGGCTGAAGTTTTTAGGGGCATTTCGGGTGTAGCCCCAAGTGTAGCAGAGTACTGGCTTGAGGCGGTGGAGCAGATTATGGACGTCCTGGATTGCATAGCTGAGCAGAAACTGAAAGGGGTTGTGTCATTGCTAAGAGACGAGGCGTATTAGTGGTGGCTCACTGTTCGGGAAGGCACTCAGGCTGATCGTATTACCTGGGAATTCTTTAAGACAACATTCTAAGGAAAATATGTCGGGGCTCTCTATGTAGATGCCCAAAGAAAGGAATTCCTGAATCTGGTTCAAGGAAGTAGATCTGTGGTAGTATACAAGGCAGAGTTTCTGCGTCTGAGCCGGTATGCCTGGGGAATAGTGCCGACTGATTATGAACGCTGTGTGCGTTTTGAGGATGGATTGCGTGATGAGTTACGGGTACTGATATCCCCACAGAAGGAGAGGAATTTTGCTACATTAGTGGAAAAAGCTAAGATTGCTAAAGAAGTAAAACACTCGGAACGGCAAAATCGAGACAAGGATAGGGGCAGGAACAAGAGAGACTCTGGGTATTCAGGTCTTGCTAGAGGATTTCAGAAAAGGCCCAGGAATGAGGGGCCAGTTAAAGCGGGTGCTCCAGCTGCTACCAATCAGTTGCAGCCTTGCGTGGATTGTGGGAAACTTCACTCAGGTGAATGCTGGAAGAGAACTGGTGGTTGTTTCAGATGTGGATCCAAGGACCATCGATTTAGAGATTGCCTCACTCAGGTAGTTCGTAACAGATTTGTGCAGCCAGCAGGAGGCACTCAGCACGCCAGAGGCCGTGGGCCAAGTCGAGGTGCTAATGGCATAGGACGAGGTCAGGGTGCACCGGGTAGAGGTACCGGTAATAGGGGTAACACAGAGGCGAGATAGCCAGGATTGGTCTATGCGGTCAGACGTCGAGAGGATGGCGATACACCGGATGTCATAACCGGTACGTTCTTCATATCTGATGTATCTTTTACCGCTTTGATAGACATTGGATCCACCCATTCGTATGTTACATGTGCTGTGTCTGGAACGTTGAATATTAGATCTGAGATTACTGCTAGAGAAACAACTGTGATTAGCCCTTTAGGACAGCCGGTGGTAGTAAATAAATTGTTTAGGGATGTGCCCTTAGAAGTTCAGGGAGTAGTATTTCTGACGGATTTGCTGGAACTGCTGTTCGGGGAGTTCTACCTTATATTGGGCATGGATTGGCTGGTTAAGCATCGTACGAATTTGGACTGTGCCGCAAAGCGGATGGTACTAAGAACTTCAGAGGATAAGGAAGTGATGATGATAGGTGAAAGAAGAAATTATCTATCTAATGTGGTATCTGCTTTAAAGGTGGAAAGGTTGGTACGAAAGGGGTGTGAAGCGTTCTTAGCCTTTATCAGTACTTTGGATGCCAAAGAGTTGTCGGTAGAGAGTGTTAGAACGGTGAAAGATTTTCTAGACGTCTTTTCCGAGGAGCTTCTAGGATTGCCTCCGAATCGGGAAGTGGAATTTGGTATTGAGCTGTTGCCAGGAACGGCTCCGGTGTTCATTGCTCCTTACAGAATGGCGCCGAAGGAGCTAGTGGAACTTAAAGCTCAAATTCAGGAGTTGTTGGATCGTGGATTTATTCGACCAAGTGTGTCACTGTGGGGAGCACCGATTTTATTCGTTAAGAAAAAGGATGGGTCGATGCGTATGTGCATCAATTATAGACAATTGAATAAGTTGATGATTAAGAACAAGTAACCGTTACCGAGGATCGATGATTTGTTCGATCAGCTGCGAGGAGCTTCAGTTTTCTCGAAGATAGACTTGAGATCGGGGTATCACCAGTTAAAAGTCAAGGAGGTGGATATTCACAAGACTGTGTTCCGAACTCGTTATGGGCATTACGAGTTCTTGGTGATGCCGTTTGGGTTGACTAATGCACCAGCTGCATTTATGGACATGATGAACCGGGTCTTCCAACCCTATCTAGACCGGTTTGTGGTGGTGTTTATAGATGACATCTTGGTGTATTCAAAGAAAGAAGAGGAGCATGATTCGTATCTATGGGTCATGTTGCAGATATTAAGGGAGAAGTAACTGTATGCCAAATTCAGTAAGTGTGAATTTTGGCTAAGGGAAGTGACCTTTTTGGGACATGTTGTGTCTGCCGAGGGAATTAGAGTTGATCCCCGGAAGATCGAGGCTGTATTGGATTGGAAGCCATCAAAGTCAATGGCAGAAATTCGGAGTTTTCTAGGTTTGGCTGGGTATTACAGGCGGTTCGTTGAGGGGTTTTCGTTGATTGCTGCACCCCTAACTAAGCTATTGCGCAAGGGAGTACCGTTTGTGTGGTCAGATAAGCAGCAAGAGAGTTTTGAGAAATTGAAGAAGATTCTGACGGAAGCGCCAGTATTGATTCAACCTGAGGCTGGTAAAGAGTTTATTGTTTATTGTGATGTACCACACACGGGCTTGGGATGCGTGTTGATGCAAGGGGGAAGGTGGTGGCTTATGCATCTCGTCAATTAAGGCCGCATGAGGTGAACTATCCCACACATGATTTGGAGTTAGCTGCAGTGGTATTTGCTCTGAAGATATGGAGACACTATCTGTACGGGGAGAAGTCGATTATCTACACGGACCATAAGAGTCTGAAGTACCTCCTTACCCAGAAGGAGTTGAACTTAAGACAGTAGAGGTGGATAGAATTGTTGAAAGATTATGACTGATCAATTGAGTATCACCCAGGTAAAGCTAACGTAATGGTATATGTGTTGAGTCATAAGGTGATATCGGATTTGAGAGCGATGTTCGCTCATCTCAGCCTTTATAAAGATGGTAACTTGTTAGCTGAACTTCAAGTGAAGCCTGCATGAGTAAGTCAGATTAAGGAAAAGCAATTGTTAGATGAAAGGTTGGGTTCTCGACTTCAGCAAGTGGAAAGTGGTGTGATAGGGGATTTTGGATTAATAGTGATGGAGTATTGTGTTTCCGCGGAAGAATTTGTATGCCCAGGGATTCGGAATTGAGACAAATGATTCTGCGTGAGGCACATAGTAGCCCATATGCTATACACCCCAGGGGAAACAAAATGTACCGAGATCTCCATGAGCAGTATTGGTGGCCAGGGTTGAAACGGGAGGTTACTGATTTCGTGAGCAAGTGTTTGACATGTCAGCAGGTGAAGACGGAACATCAACTGCCTTCAGGGTTGCTACAACCGATGAAAATCCCACTATGAAAATGGGAAAGGATAACAATGGATTTTGTTAGTGGGTTACCTTTAACGCCTACTAAGAAAGATACAGTATGGGTGATAGTGGATCGGTTAACTAACTAAGAAAGATTCAGTATGGGTGATAGTGGATCGGTTAACTAAGTCTGCTCATTTCCTACCTATTCGTACGAATTATTCGTTGAAGAAGTTGGCCAAGTTGTATGTAGCAGAGATCGTGAGGTTGCATGGGGTACCGATGTCTATTATATCGAACAGGGATCCTAGGTTCACATCACGGTTTTGGAAGGTTCTACATGAAGCTTTGGGTAGAAGGCTAAATTTCAGCACGGCATTTCATCCGCAGACAGATGGTCAGTCGGAGAGAGTAATCCAGATTCTAGAAGACATGTTAAGGGGCTGTGTGATCGACTTCAGGGGTAGTTGGGAAGATTTTCTACCATTGGCAGAGTTTGCATACAACAACAGCTATTAATCCAGCATCCAGATGGCACCCTATGAGGGATTGTATGGTCGTAGGTGTCGTACTCTTACTTGCTGGACTGAGTTGGGGGAGCGGCAGTTATTGGGTCCAGAGTTGATCTTGGAGAAGGAGGAAAAAGTTAAGGTAATTCGAGCTACGTTAAAAGAAGCTTCGAACAGACAGGAATCATACGCGGATCTAATGCGGAAGGAGATAGCGTTCTCTGTGAGTGATCAAGTCTTTTTGAAGGTCTCACCTTGGAAAAAGATCTTAAGATTTGGACGGAAGGGCAAGTTGAGCCCTAGATTTATCGAACCTTAACGTGTATTGAAGCATGTTGGGCCAGTGGCCTATCAGCTTGAGTTACCTCCGGAGTTAAGTCAGATACATAGTGTATTTCATGTCTCAATGTTAAGGCGTTATCGTTCAGATCCATCTCATGTTGTGCTAGTGGAGGAAGTTGAGATAAGACCTGACTTGTCTTTTGAAGAAGAGCCAATACAGATTTTAGATCGGGATATTAAGGTGCTGAGAAGAAAGTCGGTTCCGTTAGTCAAAGTATTATGGCATAATCACAGGTCAGAGAAAGCTACACGGGAGCCAGAGGACACGATCCGGCAACAATACCCTCATCTATTTTAATTAGATAAATTTCGAGGCCGAAATTTCTTTAAGCGGGGTAGAATTGTAACATCCTGAAATTCGGGATTTTATGTTTTACATTATACCATGCGATAGGCTAGTTAGGAGTGTTAATTGTGTATGTTTAGGGGTCCTAAGAAGGCTTGGGGTTGAGTTGGGCCTTAGCAAAATTTTTGTGTTTAAGCACTTAAGGGGGAGAAGGCAAGTGGAATCAAGACTTAAGGAAATAAGTGTGTATTTTGCTAGTATATGAGGAGCTAGTAGTAAGGTGGTGAGGCGTCACATGAAGGGGCTTAAGGGGTGGAGTTCAAATCCCACCTATTGAAACTTTTGGGATTAAATTTTTGTGCTAATCAAGTGATAGATGGTAAGTGTCGGCCATGGCTCTAAAGAAGCTAAGGAAGACTTTCTAATGATGGAAAGAACACTAAGGAGAAGAGTAAGGAGGAGATCAAGGGAAAAAGAAGGAAAAAAGTAAAGGAAAGAGATAATTGGGGATATGTTGGCCGAATTTTTGGAAGGTGCTTGGGGAAAGAATTTTTGGTCAACTATTACCTTTATGGTGTTAGAGGCATACGGTTTTGGTAAGGGGGGAATGAGCCAAAATAGTTTTGCAAGTTTTGGTGCATGAAGAGTTTTTCTCTTGTTAACATTTTGGTGCATTTTTCCAATCTCTTCCCTTTTGCTTGCCGAATTTTGTTAGACTTCTGGAGGAGTTCTTAGTTTCATTTGAAGGTCCTTTCTTTTTTTACCATTTGGTACCTCTTTTCCTTGCCTAAAACCGTGACCATTAAGGAGCATTTTCTTTTCTCCTTCTCATCTTTGCCATCGCTTTCTTTTCCTCTTTTGTTAGACGACATACTTGGAGATCAAATCTCCCTTGTTCTTTCCTTTCCAAAAAGCCGAAACCTCTTAGCCATATCTCTTCTCCATTCTTGCGTTGGACATTTCTTCCTTGGTTGAATCGGTATGCTAGTGGGTTGGCCGAACATCACACTCTTGTCGATTCATCTTTAGCCTTAAGCCCAATCGGTGGAAGTCAGATCTATCATCGATAAGGTAAGGAGTTTCTTTATGGTTCATTTCGAACTCTCTCATTACTCGGTTATTTTGCAAATAGGATCGAAGGTTTTGATTAATCGATTATTTTAGGGACAAAATCACTCGTTCTTCTCTACCTGTTGATCCTTCTGAAGTAGTGGTAAGCCGAAACCCTCTCCTTAGATAACTACTTTCTCTCATCGTAGTATTTTTCTGATCGAGACTCTTTCAATGGAGGCAAGTGGTAGAGTTATTAAAGGAAAATCAATAGGAGGGCAAAAAGGGAGTGGAGTTGCAATATCTACTCCCAAGTTCAAGCGTAGGGCGGTATCGACAGTTCGGGATTTTCCACCAGGTTGTGGACCATCTTTTGGTGAGAGTAGGCAAATCGTGGTCGTTCACGATACTAAGGGTAAGTATTTCTTTAGATCGTTTGATTTAGATTTAGATTAAGACACTCTCTTTTTGTTAGTTAATCGAGTGTTATGGTGTCATAGGTGCCGACGATCAAGAAGGTTTAGTCCTTACCGTAATCAGGTGTGTAATCTCGCACTGAAATCCCGTAGATTCGTGATTCACTATCATGTTGGAAAAAAATAGATCGTGGATGTTTATTAATTAATGACTGTAATATGGCATGAATCGAGTAACTTGCTTAAACAACATTAGTTCTAAAGATCTGTCAAAATCGGTATTAATTTGTTAAATTACAAAAATGCCCTTATGGGCCGAATTACTAAAAAGTTTTAATGGGTCGTTTTACGAAAATACCTCTATGGGCCGATTTACCAAAATGCCCTAACGAGCCGATTTACTAGAATGCCCTAACGGGCCGATTTACTAGAATGCCCTTTGTGGGCCGAATTACCAAAGTGATTAAATGGGCCGATTCACCGAAATATGTCACTAGATTAATGGTTGTTGTATATATATGTGGATATATTTTTTTTATGTTGCATCTTTACATATTGCATGGGTTGGGAAAAATTATATGGAGAGCAGTTTAGCCTGGTGGCATAGCCACAATTCGTTTATTATTGTGCTTAATTATGATTTTGGTGGCTTGACCACAAAAATAATATACTATAGCAGCTTGACTTCAAATTTGGTGTGAGCGGCGGGATGGGTTGACTTGATCCCCACATGTGTGATTGGCTGGTCGGGGTGTGATGGTTGGATGGGTTGGGTTACATTTATTTCATTTAATTATTATTATGTAAATGGGCTTAGGCCTAAGATTATGCTATGCGGGTTCAGGCCCAGTGGATGACGGTAAGGGGATTATACACTGAGTTCTTGTAACTCACCCCTTTTTTGTAACACCCCAAACCGGGCCCATAAGTTTCGACCAGATTTGGTATGCTACGGGTTGTACATTGAAAACTTTTGCTTTGTTAGTTTCAGAAATCGTAAGTTTATTAGACAATATTTGCATAAATTGGTGACATTTGAAAATAAAACCTTGTATTATTATTATTTTGAATAATTAAACCTTTGACAAAATTTCATAAGTTGCAAATATTAAAAACTAAGTAGTGAAATATAAACTATGGGGCCTTATTACATAAATAATCCCAAAATTAAAAACTTAAAGAAAAGCCGAAATAGTCTATAGAAATAAAAACTTGATGGCCCCTCGAGTCCGTCTCGGCTCCCATGTTTACGATCTACTGCTCATCTGAAAGAGTAGAGAAAAATGAAAGGGTGAGTCACCAAGACTCATTGTAGAAGTCTCAGACACACTGACCTAAGGCCCACAAACACATTATGAGCCCTGGCCCATACATAAAGGCAACAATCATAATTGCATGAAAATAATGAATGATGAATAGCCCAACCCATCCTAGAATTCCATCATCTACACACCAACCCGTACCAACCATCACACCTTGGGGATTTCTACAATCAACCCTCCATCCGCTACACACCATAACGATAGCCGTACTGCCTATTCCTTTTATTCAAGAATCATTAAACGTGGCATAGCCACCGATCACTATGTGACCTAACATTTGAATTTGTGGTTTAACCACCGATCACCAAGTGACCTATCATGCACTTCCCCTTCAATATCATAATCCCACCCCATGCATATACACAGAAAACATCATACCATCTTTAAAAAGAAACAGGCTTTCATATATTTCGATGCACATAGAGATTTTTATGATTACGTACCTGGCATCCTTTGCCTAACCCTTTTAGGGTTTTATTCGACTGTCCACACAGCCACTTTCCGGCTTTTTAGCCCATAACACATCTAAATTACAGTTAACTAGTGTGTTAGAGATCTACACACCTGATTATCGTTGGAACAAAACTTTCTACGTCGACGCTATCCGTAGTCAACACAGCTGTTATCTGCCTAAGGTGTTGTTCAGAGGCTGGTAACGAAGCATTAGGTTAAGGAACGACCAACGAGAAGAAAACAATTGATCATCTTAAGGAGAATTGAAAACCTTACCTTGAAATCCCAAAATTAGAGACTAGCGACTTTCGGCTTTTAGATCTAAATGATCAGGTTTCCTTCAAATCCCGGAATGCCGTACAAAACGCAGGAAGAGAGAAAATATTAGCCTCAAACAAACCAAGTGGCCATTCGGCCTTGTCTCCTAAAAACCGAAAGAGATCTTAAGGAATAATAAGAGTCGACACTTACCTTACTAGAGAAGATTCGGCTAGCACTTGAGAGAAGATTCCGGCTTTTATGGAGAAATCGGCATAAGAGGAAAAAGTATGGAAAAGAAAGTGAAGTGAGAGGTTTCGGCTTTTGAAGAAATCAAAAGGAAAGATTGCAGAGAATGGCTAAGGGTTTCAGCACAGAGAATGAGAGAAAAGAATAGGGTTCCAAATGCCAGAATTGAAGTGATATCCCCTCTATTTAAAGAAGATTTCGGTACCTACTACTTAAAACCGAAAATACCCTTCCTGATAACTAACAACTAATCAAATAGTAAGGGAAATTTCGACACCCCTTTGCCATAAAGAAACCGATTTCTTCCCTCCTCTAGGTGATGGAATTTCGGCCAACACCTAGCCTTGCAGATAGCTCCTATCTTTTCTCCTTTTATCTTCCATATTATCAACTATAATATCTACATTATCCCATTCACATAAATCCTCCTATTTTTGAGCCTTGTTGCCGTCCACTCCACCTAACCCTAATGCCGAAAATAAGCTAAATTAAATTAAAAGAATTGGGCTCCATGAAACTTAAATTTGGGCCCCTTACTCCCTTGTGTGGCGTCACCTCCTTGCTCTCTAAGTGGCACTACTGACCACTGGGCCACAAGCCCATTTTGATATTTTAAACATAGATACAACCTTTTAAACCCTATAGTGCCCAAACAAAAATTTAACCAAGGCCTTGACCACATCCTGAGCCCAATTTGGACCCCTAACAGTTAAATTAACACATTAAACATATCCGCACCCTAAACACATAGGCTCATTAATTAAGGATGTTACATTTTTTTTTCTTTCTTAATCCTTGCAGGTGATGCTCAATGACGAGGACTTGGGGCCATGATGACTCGGTGGAGGCCATACTTTTGGAATGATATTTTCGAACTTTAGTAAATTTCTTTTCAGCTTTATTTCATTACTTTTACTATTTTGGGTTTAAAGTTGTAATAAGGCCTCTGGGATTTTTAATTTGCTTTATGTTTTGACGTACTTATTATCTTTCTTGAATTGTTTTTAAAAGGAGATTTTCTGAGATCATAAACAACAGTTTTTCTTAAAATTTAACAATAAACGGATTTCATAACAAATATGTACGAATAAATTAAACTTGGATTTTCCTTCGAATTATCAATCACGGTTTTAAAGTGCACTAGTTCAAATTTCAATTCACCAATCAACCTCTTGAAATTTTTTAGTATTTTATCAAATATCTATAAATCAAACTTGTTTTTCTTAACGATGACCTAATAACATCAATTATTAGTAAAATCACAAGTACTTTCTTCATGTGACATGCTAGATCCGGTCATACCGCATGGGCCGGGGTTTGGGGTGTTACAGTCTCATTGTTCATGGGAGACAAGAATGAAATACTGATGATAATAGTGGGAAGACACAGGAACAAAATCAGTGCAGTAAATCTAAAGATAGATCGAGATCTTGAAACAGAGGTAAACCTGTAACTTCTGCAATAAGAAAGGGCACATTAAGTCTAAGTGCTATAAGTTGCAGAATAAGATCAAAAGGGAGGTGACAAATCAAAAAGGAAAACAACCAGAACAATCCGGTGAAGCTGATGTTGTAGAAGACTATAGCAATGGTGAACTGCTAGTTGTGTCTACCAATAACCCTAAAGTGAGTGAGGAGTGTATCCTCGATTCTAGTTACACCTTCCATATGAGTCCCAATTGGGATTGGTTTACAACATATGGAACAGTGTCTGAAGGTGTTGTTTTGATGGGGAATAATGTTTCATTTAAAATCGCATGTATTGACACGATCAAAATTAAGATGTTTGATGGAGTCGTCAAAACACATAGTGGCTTATGACATATACCAAAATTAAAGAGGAATTTGATTTCATTGAGTACCCTTGATTCAAAGGGGCACAAGTACACAGCTGAAAGTGGGGTTCTGAAGATTAGTAAAGGTTCCCTCGTTGTGATAAAAGGGTAGAGAAAGATTGCCAAGTTATATGTTTTGCAAGGTTCAACTGTTACTGGTGATGCAGTCGTTGCTTCTTCTTCCTTGTCAGATGATGATGTTACTAGAGTTTGGCATATGCGTCAAGGGAATATGAGTGAGAACAACATGGCAAAATTGAGCAAAAGAGGACTTATTGATGGACAAGGCATTAGCAAACTAAAGTTCTGTGAGTACTGCGTTTTTGGGAGGCAAAAAAGTGTTCGATTCACCAGAGGAATCCATAACATAAAGGGAACACTGGATTATATTCATTATGATATTTGGGGACCATCTAGAGTGCATTTGAGGGGTGACGCTAATTGTATGATGACAATCATTGATATTTTTCCAAAAAGGTTTGGGCATTCTTCCTTAAGTAGAAAAGTGATGTGTTTTTCACATTTAAGGCTTGGAAAACTATGATCGAGAAGTAGGTAGGAAAACAAATAAAACACCTCTGCACAAATAATGACTTGGAATTATATTCTGATGAGTTTAATGAATTGTGCAAATTAGAAGGGATCATGAGACACTTGACAGTTCATCTTACTCCATAGCAAAAAGGTGTTGCGAAACATATTAATAGAAAAATCATGGAAAAGGTTCGATGTATGTTTTCAAATGCTTGTTTATCGAAGTCGTTTTGGGCTGAAGTGACCTCTACTGCATGTTTTTTGATTAACTAATCTTTGTCCCTTTCCATTGAGAAAAAGACTCCACAAGAGGTATGGTCTGGTAATCTTGTTGGTTATTCCGATTTGAAGATTTTTGGGTGTTTTGCATATGCTCATATTGATAATGGGAAATTGGAACTTAGATCCATTAAATGTGTTTTTCTTTGTTATAAGGCTGGTGTTAAAGGATATAAGTCATGGTGCCCTGAAAATAGATTAGCAGAGATGCTATTTTTGATGAAACTGCTATGTTGCCTAACTTATCTCTTAAAGACTCTTCCAATAAACACCAGCAAAGTCCAAGCACACATATGAAGTAAGTGGAGCTATATATTTATCCAAAATCTACAACAGACTCTACTCCCCAGGTTTGTACAGAAACTCAGAGTAGAGTTGCTTCACCATAATATTCTATTATCAAGAACAATCCTAGAAGAGAAATTAAATCTCCAAAGAGGTACGCCGAGGCTAATCTAGTTACTTATGTTTTAAATGTAGCTAAAGATATAGATGCAAATCAAGAGCCATCTACTTATTCTGAGGTAGTTAGTTGTGAAGATTCAGGAAAGTGGATTTTTGCCATGCAAGAAGAGATGAAATCGCTCCATAAGAAAAAAAAACATAGGATCTAGTGAAGTTTCTTAAGGGTAAAAAGGTTGTTCATTGTAAATGGGTGGTCAAGAAGAATGAAGAGACCCCAAGAATTGAAAAACCCAGATATAAAGTAAGATTGGTTGTAAAAGGTTACAGTCAAATTCCAAGTGTAGACTTCACAAATGTGTTTGCTCCAATTGTGAAGCATAGTTCGATTCAAGCCTTATTTGGTATTGTGGCCATGTATAATTTGGAGCTTGAGCAGTTAGATGTAAAAATAACATTCTTACATGAAGAACTTGAGGAGAATATTTACATGCAACAACCAGAGGGTTTTATTGTAACATCCCGAAATTGGGCCTAGTAGGATTGGGCCCATTGGGCCTTGGGCATAGGAGTGTCTAAAATTTTTGAGAATAAGAGAATGACATTATTTCAAGTTGGACTTATTAAGAAGATGATTTTAGAAAGTTACGGGGTTCTACGAAGTTTCGAGTTCAAGTTGGGCCTTAGTAAAATTTTGTGTTTAAGCCTATTAAGGAGAGATAGTAAGTGGCATTAAGGCTTATGGAAATAAAAGAGTAAATTGCTAGCATAAATGAGCATATGGCAAGGAGGTTATGGCATCAAGTGAAGTACCTTGAGGGAAGGGGTTCAAATCCCATCTTTTGCAAATTTTGGATTTATTTTTGTATGCTCTTCCAAGTGTCAACCATGGTATTATTAAAGGAAAGAAATAAAAGAAAAATGAAATGATGACTAAAAAGATAAGGTAAGGAGGAAAATAAGGAAAAAGAAAGGAAAGAAATAAAAGAATTTGAGGAGTGGAGTAGGTGGATGAAAAAGAAATAAAAGAATTTGAGGAGTGGAGTAGGTGGATGAAAAAGAAATAAAAGAATTTGGAGAGTGGAGTAGGTGGATAAAAAAAAAGAGAAGAAAATTTATGGGAATTGAGGTGAGAAGTTTGGATAGAAATTTATGGATAGAAATTTGGTCAACACTCTAGCACATTTGCTCATCTTTCTCCCTTGTTTTGCCTAAACTCTCAATCCACAATCACTCCTTCATAAATTCTTTCTCATTTGGGTAGACACTCTTTTCCTCGATTAGATTGTGTTCTAAGTGGGTGGCCGTGTATCATTCTAGCCATAAGTCAAGTGGTGGAAATCGAATCCAATGTCAACAAGGTAAGGAGTTCCTTATGGATTATTTGATATCGTTCTTTATTCGATTGGTTCCTAAATGGATTAATAGTTTGGACTAATCGGTCATGATAGGAATCAAACCGCCTGATCATCTATCCCTCGTAATAAGTGACTCGTATTTTTGGTGTCGCAGAGAGCATCGCGTTACGGATTCCGAATAAGGTGTGTAATCTCATACCCTTCCATATACATATCTGAAATGGTGTGTAATCTCACACTTCTCTGAAAGTTTGTATGAAATATGCTGTTAATCGGTGGAAATATCGAAGAAAACTAAAAACTGGTATCTGTGATCACTCGGACGTGCGTATGATCGTAGTGGTAATTGTATTTCGTAATAAAACAGTTTCGGTTAGAAGCAGTGACGTGTTTTTGAAAAATCACTAAAAATAGGAGGAAAGGAATTAGAAAGTGAATATGATATCAAATTAAAGCTTACTGTGTATATTTTAATATGGAAAAACGGAGAAGGAAAAGAAATTTTATATTCTGAGATATCTTGATTTTAGTGAGACTGGTTCTGATTAACTTCGGGGTTCACTGATCTGTTTTGGAATAATCATATAAAATTGTAGGGTTATAATTTATATGTATGGATTCCTTAGTGAGCCTATTTTCAAGAGAAACAAGTTGGAATAGTATATGAAAACCGTACAGTGAGATATTTGAAATTAAGGTAAGAGAGGTCAGAATCATTGGACAGTGAAACAAGGGAAACTTTAAGGAATAAACTGTTCTAAATGGCTAGGCCAACAATTCTGGAAAACTTACAGCAAGAATATATATGAGTCTAGTTTCAAGGAAATTTTACGGATCAAAATTTCGAGTTTCCTAACTCGAGTTATAGTCAATTTAGTCAGTATGACGCAGATGGATAGTTTCAATTTTGATGCCTCAAATTAGTAGTTAAATCCGGAGTTGCGGAATTACCCCGTTTGGGCCTAAAATGGATTTTTGACCCAATAGTTCCAAATAGAGTTCCGTGTTACTCGAGAGATAGTAGACCTTCGGAAACACCGTTAAATACAAAATTACCGAATTACCCTTAGAAGGTAAATTACCGAAATACCCTTGGGTTGCGAAATTACTGAAATACCCTTAGAGGGTAAATTACCGAAATACCCTTGGGTTGCGAAATTACCGAAATACCCTTGGAGGGTAAATTACCGAAATACCTCTAGGTTGCGAAATTACTGAAATACCCTTGGAGGGTAAATTACCGAAATACCCCTAGGTTGCGAAATTACTGAAATACCCTTGGAGGGTAAATTACCGAAATACCCCTAGGTTGCGAAATTATCGAAATAACCTTAAAGGGTAAATTATCGAAATACCTCTGGGTTGCGAAATTATCGAAATACCCTTAGAGGGTAAATTACCGAAATACCTCTGGGTTGCGAAATTACTGAAATACCCTTAGAGGGTAAATTACCGAAATACCCCTGGGTTGCGAAATTACTGAAATACCCTTAGAGGGTAAATTACTGAAATACCCTTTGGTTGCGAAATTACCGAAATACCCTTGGAGGGTAAATTACCGAAATACCTCTGGGTTGCGAAATTACCGAAATACCCTTAGAGGGTAAATTACCGAAATACCCCTGGGTTACGAAACTACCGAAATACCCTTAGAGGGCAAATTACCGAAATACCCTTGGTTGCAAAATTACCGAAATACCCTTGGAGGGTAAGTTACCGAAATACCCCTGGGTTGCGAAATTACCGAATACCCTTGTAGGGTAAATTACCGGATTTACCTTTGGAAGGTAAATTACCGAATTACCCTTGGTGGGTAAAATTTCTGAATTACCCTTAGAGAGTAAATTACCGAATTACTCTTGGAGGGTAAATTACCGAATTTACCTTTGGAAGGTAAATTATCGAATTACCCTTGATGGGTAAAATTTCTGAATTACCCTTAGAGAGTAAATTACCAAATTACCCTTGGAGGGTAAATTACCGAATTACCCTTGGAGAGTAAATTACTGAATTTACCTTTGGAAGGTAAATTATCGAATTACCCTTGGTGGGCAGCATTTCTGAATTACCCTTAGAGAGTAAAATACCGAATTACCCTTAGTGGGTACGATTACCGAATTATGAAAATGCCCTTACAGGCCGAATTACGAAAATGCCCCTAATGGGCCGAATTATGAAATGTCCCTATGGACCAAATTACGAAAATACCCTTTATGGGCCAAATGTGATATTTGATATATGGGCAGTTTGATATTTGTGATATGGGCCAGAGTGTGTAATTTCACACTCATCTCATGGGTTAGATATTATGCCGTAAGCATTAGAATAAATCCTAAAATTTGAAAAATCGGAAAATACGGTATAATAACACTTTTTGTGTAAATGCATGAAACCGGTATTAAGGTTGTGGGAATTACGGGTTTTCCCTTAATGGGTTATTTTGTTAAAAAGTGATATTTTGGGCCATATGAATTATTTTGATAAATTGGCCAAGTGTGAAATTTGAAAAAAAAAAGGCCTCATGTGATTAATGGGCCAAATTTTGCTAGATCAATTAATGGGCCAAAATTTGCTAGATCGATTAATGGGCCAAATTTTGCTAGACCGATTAATGAGCCAAATTTTGCTAGATCGATTAATGGGCCAAATTTTGCTAGATCGATTAATGGGCCAAATTGTTAAGATTGATTAATGGGCCAAATTGCTAGATTGCTTAATGGGCCAACTTGTATTATGGGCCTTATGATGAAATTATTCTATGAATATTGTTATGCTTTGTATACGCATACATGATTGCATGGGTTGGGATAAAATTGAAGAGAAGTGCTAGTGGCTCTGCCACAATCTACTTCGGTGACTCTGTCACAATCCAGTTCGGTGGTTGTGCCACAATCTAGTTCGGTGACTCTGTCACAATCTAGTTCGGTGGCTCTGCCACAATCTAGTTCGGTGACTCTGTCACAATCTAGTTCGGTGGCTCTGCCACAAACATTTTTAATGGCTTTATGCCTGCGATTGGTGTGTTGGCGGGGTGGGTTGACTTGATCCCCACAGGTGTGCTGGTTGGTACAGGTGGTGTGTAGCGGATGGACATTAGGTTTGGTTTGGGATTTGCATATCATATACATATTATATACATGTTATTATGTTATAATTGTAAATGGGCTTAGGCCCAAAATATTGCTATGTGTGTTCCGACCCAATGGATAACGGTAAGGGGATTACACACTGAGTTCTTGTAACTCACCCCCCTTTCTCTTAACCTTTTCAGGTAATGCTCAGTGACGCGGACTTGGGCCATGGATGACTCGGTGGAGACCATACTTCAGAAATGGTTTATTTGGACTTTAGACTTCTTTCTCGTTTATTTTATTACTTTACTATTTTGGGTTAAATGTTGTAATAAGGCCTCGGATTTTATTTCAAAATGCTTCTGCAACTTTATTCCCAAATGTCCCATTTTAGTAAATTGTTTATTTCAAATATGTTTTCACAACCAAAAAGGTTTTTAAAGATAATTACGTTTTCAAGTAAATAATAATTGCTTAAGTGTTTTGGGTTTTAACAAAGAGGCTGTAATTCTCAAACAAGTTTTTAACAATCTCAGAGATGGTTTAAAAAAAAAAAAAAGCTTCCAGGTGACACGTCAGATTTGGGCTTAACTTCTAGGCCAGGTTTGGGGTGTTACATTTATAGTCTTAGAAAAAGAAGGACTATATTTGCTTGTTGAAAAAGTCCCTTTATGACTTGAAACAATCACCAAGGCAGTGGTACAAGAGGTTTGATTCTTTTATGACTACTCATGATTTCAAAAGAAGCAGCTTTGATAGTTGTGTTCATTTTAAGAAAAACAATGATGGTTCTTTTTATTTATCTACATATGTTGATGACATGTTGATAGCAGCCAAAGATGAATAAGAGATAAGAAAGATCAAAGCCCAACTTTGTAAAGAATTTGAGATAAAAGATTTGGGAACAACAAATAAGATGCTTGGGATGGAGATTGTCATAGGTAGAAAAACATGTAAATTTTACCTGTAACATCCCTCACTGGTATTCAACGTCGGAATAGGGTTTCGGAGCATTACTAAACTTATAACACGGTTACACATACATTTTCTCATACATTTTCAAATTTCATTTAATTATCAATCAACACATTCATATCATCCCTAAAACCCTAAACATGCATTAGGAGTGGTTTGGGACTAAACTGATAACTTTGGAAACTTTTGAACATTTAAGAAATTTTCACAAAAATAGGGGACACACACCTGTGTGGCCCGGCCGTGTGTCTCACACGGCCAACAGACACGCCCGTGTCACAGGTCGTGTGGACATTCAAAAGGGCATCACATGGCCATGTCCCAGCCCGTGTAACTCTCTGACTTGGGTTACACGGCCAACACACACGCCCGTGTGCCCTACAAATGGTCATACATACCCGTATGCCAGACTGTGTGCTAGGCCGTGTCAAACCTATAGGGTATACTAACTTATGGCACATAACCAAGTCACACGTCCGTGTCTGAGGCCGTGTGGAGCATACTGACTTGATTTAATTTCAAAACCAGGGGACGCACGACTGTGTAACGTAATCGTGCGTCACACACGGTTGAGACACACACTCGTGTCTCTGCCTATGTGGACAAAAATAGGCTATTTACCAAGCCATTTTGCCACCCAAATATGTGCACACCTACATTCTCCCATTAGACACCAAAACATAGCATAACAGTACATTTTAACCAACTAATTCAAGCTTAATTCATACATAATCTATACCACCTTTCTCAATACACACAAGACACAAAATATACAATACCATTTAGACCAACATTACATATACAATTCAATTAAATGTACACTTCCAAATATGCATCATTTAACCTAAAATTCACAAGCAAACCAATATCCACTAATCCACCATTTGATACTCATCATGCCTATTATCATTAAGCATCACAGAACCATCCCTGAACACATTCCACAAGACATAGACACACACATATATATACATGATTCAAACATACCAAAATAGCCTAAAATAAGCCATCACTCATGGCTATATACACAAACCACAACATAAGCATTTACAAGCCAACTTAAGTGGCACAACACATTACAAAATATACCAAAATGACCAAAGTCCCTATACATGCCATATACCAAAATACCAAAGTTCAAAATTACGAAATAATAGTAGGATAGTGTGACAAAGCCTCCGAAAATCCCCGAATCTGAGCTAGCTTGATTTCATTATAAAACACGAAAAATTAAACAAAGTAAGCTATATAGCTTAATAAGCTCGTATGAAATAAACTCAACTTAATCATAAATATTCATATCAACCAATTGAATGTAGCAACATTTAGATCATTTAACTAACAAACCTTTCATATGTTTAATCATATGTTTATATGTGCACTTCACAACTTCTTCGATTTAAAGCTTATAAGGTTTATGTACATACCTGTACTATCTCGTATCAATATCATACTCAACCATATCTTTCATTTACCCGTTGAACCATTTGGAATACTATCAGATACATGGGAAACTTGCACACGAAGTACCACATATATAGTCGAAGCTATCTCGATCACATATCACATATATGCTCACTCTCGAGCTATCAATGGGCTAGCTCACACAAGCTGTGGGTCAAGACGTAGCTACACGGTGCTGCTCACACAAGCTGTCTGTAACACCCCAAACCTGGCCTAGAAGTTAGGCCTAAATCTGGCGTGTCACATGGTAGTGTTTTTCAAAACCATATTTCTTGTTGTTAAAACTTGTTTGAGAGTTAAAACCTCTTTGTTAAAACTCAAAATACTTAAGCAATTGTTGTCCACTTGAAAACGTAACTACTTTTAAAACCTTATCTGTTGCTGTAGCCTATTTAAAATAAAGAATTTATGAAAAGGTGATGTTTAAAAATTGAGTTGCAGAAGCATTTTGAAAACGTTGCGGGAACGTAGTGTTTTGAAGACAGTTACTGTTTTGGAAATCGTACTCCACTTTTAGCAGTTAGAAAACATCATAAATAAATATCACAAATAATAAAAATAGAGAGGCCTTATTTCAACCCAATAAGAAAGCGGTTTAAGTAATGAAAAATAGAATACTAAAACCCAAAGCTGATCATAGTGTGGCCACCTCCGAGTACCCCAGTTCGTCGAACTGCCTACTGAGGATTACCTGATAGGAATCTGGAGTTAATCCGTGCTTCGAACACTCCTATGCCCAAACGCCAACCAAGGTACCCTTACTCTTCTCATAGATCACTCTATTTAAAGCCAGCTTCTCGCCTACTCTCATGCAAGCTTCCCGATGTGGGATCCCTCCTTCAGCAGAGTTTAATTCCATCACAACCACTTGTCGCCCCAACTTAGCAAAATAAATATCCCTTTTTACTTGCAATGGGATTCGAACCCTTGCCCTCTCCTATGCTCTAGACGCTACGTGCCACCAGAACATAAGCTCCTTTTGTGTCTTAAAACATGTGCAACTAAATATAAGCCTATGGGCCAAAGTCTAAGTTCATTTAAAAAGAAATCAAAATGAATTACAAGCGCTAAGACTTGAACGCAAGCTCTCCCTTACTCCCTTAATAACGCCTTGCCACTAGACCACTCTCTTCCTTGTGTCATTTTTTCCACATTTTGTTCTTAAAGCCTACTTACTTACTCCCAGGGTTTTATTCACCTAAAACCAAAATTTTTCCTAAAGCCCCGGTTTGATCCCGGGACTTCATGGAAGCCCCATAACCTTCTAAAATCACTCACCTAATAGGTCCAACTTGCATTAGTGCCATTCTCTTGTTCTCGAAAGTTTTAAACACTTCCATGGCCAAGGCCCAATAGGCACAATTCTACTAGACCCAAAAATTTGGGGCATTACACTGTCAAGTAACCGCAACACATGCCGGTATACTTAGCCATCGGTAGGACGTACATGACCAGCACCCAAATCACATAATCACATGAATTCCCTAATGACATGTCACTAGTATCTAAATGTATTCCTAAGGTTCAATCGGGAATTTCAATGCCGAATCATCATCGAATCATTGTCGAATATGTTCTGTAACATCCCGAAATAGGGCCTAAACAGAACAGTGGTTGCAAAACCACGAATCCGAGATATAAAAGTTTATTACGATTAATTATTATGATTTATCGAGTGATTAGATGCATGTGTTAGAATAACGATAGAAAATTTCATAAATTGCATATCTAATTTACCTATTAGGACTTAATTGCAAAAAGTTGATAAATATGAGTTTTAGATGTTAAAGGATTTAATTAAAGAGCATAATTGAAGTAGAGGTCCTGAAATGGTAATTATACCATTAGGCTTTCATGGACAAAAATGGACATATATAGGTAGAAAGAACCAAAGTTTTTAATGAAGGGTAATTTAGTCATTTGGTAATAAAAAGAAATTAAAAGGGAAAAAGATGGCAAAATATGCTCATCTTCTTCATTAGGCCGAATTTTCAAGGGTTCACCATAGCTAGGGTTTATATTTGGAAAAATACCCATAGGTGAAATGTGTTTATTTTGATGTTTTATGATAGAATATGAAGTCTGAAATTATGTTAAACAACTTTTACTAAGTGATTTTAAGTGAAAACGAGTAAAACGGCTTAATTGGTAAAAATACCTAATGTTCATAAGTACATGTTAGAGTGAGAATTTGATGTTGTCATAGAAGGGAAAAATGATCAGCATGTCATAAAACATAATAATAAGGGATAAAGTTTAATTTCCGAGCTTTTGGGAAAATGTGTAAATATGTAAAAGTTTAGGGGCAAAATTGTAATTTTGCCAAAGTTAGAGTTAAGGACTGTTTTGGTAAATGTGAGTATTAAATAAGCTAAATTTGCTATTATAGATCAAGAAGAACGAAATCCGGAGTTAGATCGAGGAAAGAAAAAGATAGTGGACTAAATTGATATAGTTTATCGTATTTTGTTTCGAGGTAAGTTTGCGGTAAATAAATGCAATATTCTATTATTTTACATTTAATACTATTAAATTCCAGCATTTACATAATTATTTTATAAATTTATCATTTAAAGACTCAAGTATGAATTGACAGAAAAGCTATCTCAGAAAGTTCCGATTGAACCTTAGGAATGTGTAGGATACAAATGTCATGACATTAGGGTTTCAGGAAATCATGTAAGACCATGTCAAGACATGGCATTGATAAGTTTCTATAAGGCAAAGGTCCCATGTAAGACCATGCCAAGGCATGGCATTGGTGAGTTCATAAGGCAAGGATACCACGTAAGACCATGTCAAGACATGGCAATGGTTAAGTTTCATAAGGAAAGGTACCCGCGTATCCTTAGTATTCCAAGTGGTTCAACAGGAAAATTCAAAGAGTATACCAAAGGAAAGGTAAGACAAGTTCAAGCTAAAAAGGTACAGGTAAGAATTTAAGACCTAAGTATATTAAATTAAAGGCTTAAATAATCTTAGTAAAGAAAGATTAAGATAATTCATTAAGAATGTTGTTATTTATTTACATGTAAACTTACTAAGCTTTATGCTTACTCCCATTCCTTTTTCTCTTTTTTTTTATAGTATTACAATCCAAATCGGGGATCGCAAGGCGTCGGAGTTCGTTACACACTATCAAAGGATTATATTGGTATTTTGTGACTTAAACGTTTTAAGTTATGGCATGTATAGGGACTTAGCCATTTTGTGTGTATGTCCTTATGATATGCCTTAATATTGGATTTTAAATGCTTCATAATGATTAGCCATTAAAATGGTTAATTAAGAATATGTTTTGGATGTTATGTATGTCTAGATGATTGTTTTTACAAAGAAATTATGAAAGAGTAAAAAATCTGCAGAGGAACAGTTTTGGATAGCAACTGTGACGTGATTTTGAAAAATCACTAAAAATAGTATAAATGGAATTATGCTATGAATGAGATATATAATTAAATTTTATTGAGTCTATTTTTATAGGAAGGAAACGGTATAGGAAAAAGATTTGTATATTATGAGATAATTGATTTTTTGTACGGAGGGGTCAGAACTATCGAACTGTGTAACAGGGGAGACTTTAACTAATAAACTGTACTAATTGGCCACACCAAAAATTATGGAAAAATTATAGTAAACATGATTTATAGTCAATTTTTCAGGAAAAATTTACGGATCTAAATTTTGAGTTTCGTAACTCGATTTATAGTCAATTTAGTGAACATGACGCAGATGGACAGTTTCAATTTTTATGCCCCAAACTAGTAAGTTAAGTCTAGTAATGCCTTGTGCTCGACTCCAGCAATGGTCTCGGGTAAGGGGTGTTGCATTTATTGATACCAGAGCAAGAGTTTAGTCGGTTCTTCGAATATTCAGTATGAGTAAGAGTCTATCTATACATGCCATACTTATATTTTGATAGTGTGACGACTCTTGACGATTTTAAATTATTTTTCTTTTATAGTTATGGATCCCGAACGAGCTGGTGTAGATGATGTAGAGAGTAATGCGCTCGCTCCCGCTGAAGGGACGGTGCCACCAGATAGTAGAGAAAGGCCCGTTACAGTTAGTCAGGGAGGAGGGGCTCGAGAAGCCTTCTTCCAGGCTATGAATGAATGGTTTGCTGAGTTCGTTCGTACGAACCCGGCTGTTAGACCTCCACCCCCTCATGATCCTCAAACCACTCATGTAGCTTTCCCAGTTACAGATACAGTTAGAAGAGAGAAGCCAGCCGTTGACAAGATCATAAAACAAGGGACCGAGGAGTTTCGGGCTACCAAAGATGATGATGCAGAGAAAGCTGAATTTTGGCTCGAGAACACTATCAGAGTCTTTGATGAGTTATCCTGCACACCGGAAGAGTGTATTAAATGTGTAGTGTCACTTCTTAGAGATTCGGCCTACCAGTGGTGGAAGACACTTGTGTCAGTAGTACCGAAAGAAAGAGTTACTTGGGATTTCTTTCAGGAGGAGTTCCGTAAGAAGTACATTAGTTAGAGGTTTATTGACCAGAAAAGAAAAGAGTTCCTTGAGTTAAAACAGGGTAAGATGACTGTGACTGAGTATGAACGTGAATTTGTCAGATTCAGCAATTATGCTTGAGAGTGTGTGTCTACAGAGGCTATCATGTGTAAAAGATTTGATGATGGGCTCAATGATGATATCCGACTGTTAGTTGGTGTTCTAGAGATAAAGGAGTTTGTTGTTTTAGTTGACCGAGCCTATAAGGCAGAGGAGTTGTTAAAAAGAAAGGGTAAAGCTGAAATTGAGATGCAAGATATGAAGGAAAGACAGATGAGCAAGTCATTTCAGCCTACATCAAAGAGGCCTAGAGAGTTTTCTACGAGATCTAATTTTTCAGCCGGGTATTCTAGCCGAAACAGAGGTAGAAGATTTATGGATCCAAAAGCTCAAACCACTTCGATTGCGTGTGTTGGCAGTATTCAACCTGATAGACCCGAGCGTCCTCAATGTGGTCGGCGTCACCCAGGTCAATGTCGAGCAACTGATACTGGATGTTTTCGATGTGGTGCACCAGATCATTTCATTTGGGAGTGTCCCGAAATGGTTAAAAAAGAAGTAATACCGAGTGCAAGATCAGGCAATGCCCCCGTTAGAGGCAGATATCAGAGAAATCCAGAGTAGGGGCAGGTAGAGGAACATTTAGAGATACAACAACGAGATCAGATGTTAGAGCACCCGCAAGGACTTATGCTATCCGTGCTCGTGAAGAGGCATCTTCCCCCGACGTAATTACGGGTACATTTTCTCTTCATGATGTTACTGTTATTGCTTTGATTGATCCAAGTTCAACTCATTCCTAAGTTTGTATGAAATTGATGCCTAGTATGAACATGCCCATAGAGTTTACGAAATTTGTGATTAAAGTATCGAATCCATTAGGTTAGTATGCGTTAGTAAACGAAGTATGTAGAAATTGCCCTTTGATGATTAGAGGTTACTGTTTTCCGGCCGATCTCATGCTATTGCCGTTTGATGAATTTGATGTGATTCTTGGTATGGATTGGTTAACTACACATGATGTGATAGTGAATTGTGGAAAGAAATTCATTGAATTGAAATGTGAAAATGGTGAGATACTTCAGGTTAATTCAGATGAGTCAGGTAGTTCAATTTCCATGATTTCTGTTATGTCTGCTCAGAAATGTTTGAGGAAAGGATGTGAAGCTTATCTTTCTTTTGTGTTGAATACTAAAGATCCAGAGTTGAAAATTGAATCAATGCCTATGGTAAATGAGTTTCCTGATGTGTTCCAGGAAGAACTACCAGGTTTGCCTCCTATCAGAGAAGTTGAGTTTGGTATTGAATTGATTCCAGGTACCACACCTATTTCTTTTGCTCCTTATAGAATGGCTTCGATAGAATTGAAAGAATTGAAAGCTCAGCTACAGGAATTAACTGATAAAGGATTTGTAAGACCTAGTTATTCACCATGGGGCGCGTCAGTGTTATTTGTGAAAAAGAAAGACGGTTCCATTATGCATAGACTATCGGCAACTTAACAAGGTAACCATCAAGAACAAATATCCATTGCCTAGAATAGATGATTTTTTTGATCAATTGAAAGGAGCCACTATGTTCTCTAAGATAGATTTGAGATCTGGATACTATCAGTTGTGAGTTAAAGAGTCAGATGTTTCAAAAACTGCTTTTCGAACTAGGTATGGTCACTATGAGTTTCTTGTGATGCCATTTGGCTTAACCAATGCTCCTACCATTTTTATGGATTTAATGAACCCAGTTTTTAGACCTTATTTGGACAAGTTTGTAGTTGTGTTCATTGATGACATCTTGATTTATTCTCATGATGAGACTGAGCGTTCAGAACATTTGAGAACAGTTTTACAGGTTTTGAGAGATAATCAACTTTATGCCAAGTTTAGTAAAAGTGAGTTCTGGTTACGGGAAGTTTGTTTTCTTGGACATATTGTCTCAGGTGAAGGTATTAAAGTTGATCCGAGTAAGATTTCAGCCATTGTTGGTTGGAAGCCTCCCAGGAATGTATCAGAGGTCAGAAGTTTTCTTGGTCTTGCCGGTTATTATAGACGATTTGTAGAGGGATTTTCCATGATAGCTACTCCATTGACAAGATTGCTACAGGAAGATGTCAAGTTTGAATGGACTGAGAAGTGCCAGCAGAGTTTCGACAAGTTAAAGGCGTTGTTGACTGAAGCTCCTGTTTTAGTACAACCAGAACCGAGTAAAGAGTTTGTGATTTACAGTGATGCATCCTTGAATGGACTAGGCTGTGTAATTATGCAGGAAGGAAGGGTAATTGGTTATGCCTCTAGACAGTTAAAGCCATATGAGAAAATTATCCGACACATGATTTAAAGCTAGCTGCTATTGTATTTGCATTAAAAATTTGGAGACATCATTTGTATGGTAAGAAATGCCGAATATTCACTGATCATAAAAGTTTGAAATACTTGATGACTCAGAAAGATCTGAACTTGAGGCAAAGAAGATGGGTAGAGTTGATTAAAGATTATGAGCTAGTGATCGATTATCACCTGGGTAAGGCAAGCGTTGTTGCTGATGCTTTGAGTAGAAAATCATTATTTGCATTGAGAGCTTTGCACACTAGTTTGGCCTTATCAGATGATAGTTCTATTTTAGCAGAGTTGAGAGCTAAACCGACGTTTCTTGAAGAAATTTGTGAAGCTCAGAAGAATGATAGTGAGTTGCAAGCCAAAAGAGTTCAATGCGAGTCAGGTGTAGAGTCTGATTTTCAAATTGGTTCGGACGGTTGTTTGATGTTCAGAGATAGAGTATGTGTACCCAAGAATGATGAGCTTATTAGGAAAGTCTTACAGGAAGCACATAGTAGTTCTTTGTCTATTCACCCAGGTAGTACAAAGATGTATAATGATTTGAAGAAAATGTATTGGTGGACAGGAATGAAAAGAGATATTTCAGAGTTTGTTTCTAGATGTTTGATCTGTCAGCAGGTAAAAGCTGAACATTAGGTACCTTCAGGTTTATTGCAGCCTGTACTAGTTCCCGAGTGGAAATGGGACCGAGTTACTATGGATTTTGTGACAGGATTGCCTTTAACACCGAGAAAGAAAGATGCAATATGGGTTGTGATTGATAAGTTAACGAAGTCGGCTCATTTTATTCCAGTTCGTATGGATTATTCACTTGACAAGTTGGCCGAGTTGTATATTTCAGAGATAGTTAGACTACATGGAGTACCGTTATCGATTATCTCAGATAGAGATCCGAGATTTACTTCACGGTTTTGGAAGAAATTGCAAGAAGCTTTAGGTACAAAGTTGAGTTTTAGTATAGCTTTCCATCCTCAGACTGATGGTCAGTCAGAAAGAGTTATTCAGGTACTTGAAGATGCTTAGATGTTGTGTATTGGAATTTCAAGGTAGTTGGGAGAAATACTTGCCGTTAATAGAGTTTGCCTACAATAATAGTTATCAATCAAGTCTGAAGATGGCACCTTATGAAGCTTTGTATGGACGTAAATGTCGTACACCTTTGTATTGGATAGAGCTTAAGGAAAATCAGATTTATGGGGTTGATTTAGTCAAAGAAACAGAAGAGAAAGTAAAAGTCATCAGAGATTGCTTGAAAGCAGCTTCAGATAGGTAGAAATCCTATGCAGATTTGAAAAGAAAAGAAATTGAATTTCAAGTTGGTGATAGGGTATTCTTGAAAGTATCCCCGTGGAAGAAAGTTCTCAAATTTGGCAAGAAAGGCAAATTAAGTCCCCGTTTTATTGGACCGTTTGAGGTGATCGAGAGAGTTGGGCCATTGGCATATCGGTTAGCTTTGCCGACTGAGTTAGAAAAGATTCATAATTTGTTCCATGTGTCTATGCTACATCATTATCGTTCAGATCCATCGCATATAATTTCGCAGACAGAGTTTGAGATTCAGCCAGATATGACTTACGGTGAGGAACCGGTAAAAATTCTAGCTCGAGAGGTTAAGCAATTAAGGAACAAAAGTATTGCACTTGTGAAAGTATTATGGAATAGGCATGGGATAGACGAGGCTACATGGGAGCCCGAAGAGACTATGCGAAAACAGTACCCAAATCTCTTCACAGGTAAGATTTTCGGGGACGAAAATCCCTAAAGAGGGGGAGAAATGTAACATTCCGAAATAGGGCCTAAACGGAACAGTGGTTGCGAAACCACGAATCTGAGATATAAAAGTTTATTACGATTAATTATTATGATTTATCGAGTGATTAGATGCATGTGTTAGACTATCGATAGAAAATTTCATAAATAGCATGTCTAATTTGCCTATTAGGACTTAATTGCAAAAGTTGATAAATATGAGTTTTAAATGTTAAAGGATTTAATTGAAGAGCATAATTGAAGTAGAGGTCCTTAAATGGTAATTATACCATTAGGCTTCCATGGAAAAAATGGACATATATAGGTAGAAAGAACCAAAGTTTTTAATGAAGGGTAATTTAGTCATTTGGTAATAAAAAGAAATTAAAAGGGAAAAAGATGGCAAAATATGCTCATCTTCTTCATTAGGCCGAATTTTCAGGGGTTCACCATAGCTAGGGTTCATATTTGGAAAAATACCCATAGGTGAAATGTGTTTATTTTGATGTTTTATGGTAGAATATGAAGTCTGAAATTATGTTAAACAACTTTTGCTAAGTGATTTTAAGTGAAAACGAGTAAAACGGCTTAATAGGTAAAAATACCTAATGTTCATAAGTACATGTTAGAGTGAGAATTTGATGTTGTCATAGAAGGGAAAAATGGTCAGCAGGTCATAAAACATAAGAATAAGGGATAAAGTTTAATTTCCTAGCTTTGGGGCAAATGTGTAAATATGTAAAAGTTTAGGGGCAAAATTGTAATTTTTCCAAAGTTAGAGTTAAGAATTGTTTTGGTAAATGTGAGTATTAAATAAGCTAAATTTTCTATTGTAGATCAAGAAGAACAAAATCCAGAGTTAGATCGGGGAAAGAAAAAGATAGTGGACTAAATCGATATAGTTTATCGTGTTTTGTTTCGAGGTAAGTTTGCGGTAAATAAATGCAATATTCTATTATTTTACATTTAATACTATTAAATTCCAGCATTTACATAATTATTTTATAAATTTATCATTTAAAGACTCAAGTATGAATTGATGGAAAAGCTATCTCAGAAAGCTCCGGTTGAACCTTAGGAATGTGTAGGATACAAATGTCATGACATTAGGGTTTAAGGAAATCATGTAAGACCATGTCAAGACATGGCATTGATAAGTTTCTATAAGGCAAAGGTCCCATGTAAGACCATGCCAAGGCATGGAATTGGTGAGTTTGTAAGGCAAAGGTCCCATGTAAGACCATGCCAAGGCATGTCATTAGTGAGTTCATAAGGCAAGGATACCACGTAAGACCATGTCAAGACATGGCAATGGTTAAGTTTCATAAGGAAAAGTACCCGCGTATCCTTAGTATTCCAAGTGGTTCAACAGGAAAATTCAAAGAGTATACCAAAGGAAAGGTAAGACAAGTTCAAGCTAAAAAGGTACAGGTAAGAATTTAAGACCTAAGTATATTAAATTAAAGGCTTAAATAATCTTGGTAAAGAAATATTAAGATAATTCATTAAGAATGTTGTTATTTATTTACATGTAAACTTACTAAGCTTTATGCTTACTCCCATTACTTTTTCTTTTTTTATAGTATTACAAGCCAACTCGGGGATCGCAAGGCGTCGGAGTTCGTTACACACTATCAAAGGATTATATTGGTATTTTGTGACTTGAACTTTTTAAGTTATGGCATGTATAGGGACTTAGCCATTTTGTGTGTATGTCCTTATGATATGCCGTAATATTGGCTTGTAAATGCTTCATAATGATTAGCCATTAAAATGGTTAATTAAGAACATGTTTTGGATGTTATGTATGTCTAGATGATAGTTTTTACAAAGAAATTATGAAAGAGTAAAAAATCTGCAGGGGAACAGTTTTGGACAGCAACTGTGACGTGATTTTGAAAACTCACTAAAAATAGTATAAATGGAATTATGGTGTGAATGAGATATAGAATTAAATCTTATTGAGTCTATTTTTATATGAAGGAAACGAAGTAGGAAAAAGAGTTGTATATTATGAGATAATTGATTTTTTGTGCAGAGGGGTCAGAACTGTCGAACTGTGTAATAGGGGAGACTTTAACTAATAAACTGTACTAATTGGCCACATCAAAAATTATGGAAAACTTACAGTAGAAAGATATATGAGTCTAGTTTCAGGAAAAATTTACGGATCTAAATTTTGAGTTTCGTAACTCGATTTATAGTCAATTTAGTGAACATGACGCAGATGGACAGTTTCAATTTTTATGCCCCGAACTAGTAAGTTAAGTCTAGTAATGCCTTGTGCTCGACTCCGGCAATGGTCTCGGGTAAGGGGTGTTACATGTTCGTAATCTTGTATTCACAATTTATGCAATATCAAAACATCTAAAACATAATTATAACAAAGCTTATTACATACGAACTTACCTCAGATGAAAAAACGGCTAAATTGGTCGATTAGTTGAGAACTTTGTTTTTCCCTCGATCTAGATCCCAGTTTCACTTTTCTTTATCTATATATAATTAAAATTAACTTATTTAATCATCTCTCTACTCAATTTAGTCCAAAATTCACTTGAAGGCATTTTTACATATTTGCCCCTAATATTTCACATCTTTTACAATTTAGTACTTATTTCATAAAAACACAAATTAATGAAATTTAACCACAACCCATTCTATTCAAATTACTATTATGCCCCTAGCAGCCCATATTTTTTATTTATTTCACATTTTAACCACAAATTTTCCACATTTCACATTTTAATCCCTATTTTGCATTTTCACTAAAAATCACTTAACAAAACTTGTATAATTCACAACCAACATTCATAATCTATCATAAAACATCAAAACACATGCTTATTCATCAATGGAAACATTCAATATCTTTAACGGTTTTGCAAAATTGTCCCTGGGCTAGCTAGACCTAGCTGCAACGATCTCAAAAATATAGAAATCATTAAAAACGAGTTAAAATTGCATGCCTAATTGAAGGAGAAAAGCTTGCCAAAATTCAAGCCCTAAAATGGCTATTCTTCTTGCTAAAATTCGGCTAGAGAAGATGATACAAAACAATTATTGTTTTGTTTTATTTATTTTATCATTAATTGCTAATTTACAAAATAACCTTAATTAATCACACTAATTACAACAATACCAATATCATAATTTTCCACTAACTTAATAATGGTCTAATTACTACTTAAAGACCTTAACTTTAAGGTCCTATAGCAATTAGACACCTTTAGCTAATAGAACATCACTTTTGCACTTTACGCGATTTAGTCCTTGTTATCAAATTAACTAATTAAACGATAAAATTTCTTAACAAAATTTTCACACAAACATATTATCACGTCACAGACATTAAAATAATAATAAAATAATAATTTTTACTTCAGATTTGTGGTCCTAAAACCATTGTTCTAATTTGACTAAAAACGGGCTGCTACAGTACCTAAGTCTGAAATGGGTACCTTGAGAAAGTTCTTCGCAGGTTCAATATGTAGAATGCAAAGCATATTAATACTCCAGTAGCAGCCCACTTCAGACTTTCATTGGCTTTGTCTCCACAATCTGATGATGAGATTGACTACATGGCACGAGTTCCATATCCTAGTGCAATGGAATCTCTCATGTATGCTATGGTTTACTCAAGTCCAGATTTATCATATGCAGTTAGTGAAGTTAGATACATGGCCAATCCTGGTAAAGAACACTGGAAAACAGTTTAATGGTTTTTTAGATATTTACGAGGTACTATTAATGTTTGCTTACAGTTTGGAAGAACTAGAGATGGAGTCATTGAGTATGTTGATTCTGGTTTTGCTGGATACCTTAATAAAAGAAGAACTCTCACCGGGTATGTCTTTACTATTGGAGGTTGCGCAATCAGTTGGAAAGCCACTTTGCAAGCTACAGTTGCTTTGTCTACTATTGAAGCTGGGTACATGGTGATTACTGAGGCTTGCAAAGAAGCTATTTGGTTAAAGGGGTTATTTGATGAACTCAGTAAAGACCTTTAGATCAGTATAGTGTTTTCTGTTTATCTTCCTTAAGAAGGATCAAATGTTTCATGAGAGAACAAAGCACATTAACGTTCGATATCATTTTGTATGTGATATTATTGCTCGCGGTGATATTGTTGTTAGCAAAGTTAGTACTCATCATAACCCTATAGATATGATTAGTAAGTCAATTCCTATAACCAAGTTCGAGCATTGCCTGGACTTAGTTGGTGTTCATTGTTGAAGAATACCCTTAAGGGGTTTTGTGGAAGAGGTAGAGAACTTGTTCGTTGAGAATTTGTGTCAAGGTGGAGATTGTTAAAGTTTTGTGACCCAAATTTTAAGAGATAGCTTGCAAGTTAAGTTAAACAAAATATATTTTCTTTCTAGAAGATTTCGTGTTTATTAGTATAATAGATTTAACATTTATTAGTATAATATATTTAACATTGATTAGAATTAGGTTTTCAACCTATAAATAGATGTAGTTGAAACTCCTCTTGTATCATTCGAATTTGACATTAGTGAATTTTCTTCTCCTCTACCTGTGGTTTTTCTCCGAAAAGGTTTCCACGTAAAATCTGTGTTTTATTTTTTTTCTTTGCGATCTTTCTACATTGCCATTATCGATGTTCAGTTTTTAACAAGCCACTTAATATATAATATAGATTTTACATTTATATAATATAATATAATATATTTTTTACATATCCTATATAATATCTATACTATTATTTAAAGGGTTGACCAGGTCAGTATCACCTATCAATAAGGTCAAAATAATAAACATTACTATGAAGGTATTTTTATTGTTTTATATTTATGTAAAATCTAGATTGTACATGCTAGTATTTGAGCCTAAGACGTTATGATTTTCAATATTTAACTTTACCATTTGAACCAAAGCCTTTTTTTTTGCATATTATTTTAATATATGAATTAATTGCAACAAACATCCTCAAATTATGACCCTCATCTTAAACTTCAAAACGTTCTAATTACATCGTAAAACTATCAAGGTTTTATCGATTAGTTCATTTTGTTTTTAAAACTGTTAAATGACATGCCAAATATTATGTAGCTAAATTTAAATTGAATTTTAAAAATTAAGATGTTGGGGCTTAAGATTTAAAACTAAAAACTAAAAATAAAGTAAAACTAGAAAAGAGAATTTAAACCAAGATTTTGACAACATCCACTTAACGACATTAAGTTTTTTCTTAAAATTTTCATGTTAGATTATGTCATATAAGATTTTATTTATCATTTAATAGTTAAATTAATGATTTTAGTAAGGATGGACTTACTTGATATAATATTGATAGTTTGAGAATGTAATTGGAATGATTTGAAGTTTGAGAACCAATTTAAAATAAGGGTCACAATTTGGAGATATTTGATGCAATTAACTCTAATACCTTTTACATATTTTTTTTTCACTCACAATATGAATGTACCATAATCAATATTATCCATGTAACACCCCAAACCCGACCCAAACGTTATGGCTGAATCCGAGAATGTCACATCAAAGGCACAATTCAAAACAGTTTTGCTAAGTTAAAGTTTAGGGCCTAAAAGCCCAAAAAAAATCTTAACATTTTGTTAAGTAATGATAAAAGCCCATTTTATTATTTGAAGTATTTCGGAAACCATGTTTAAACATAAGAAATTTACTCAGGTTTAATAACTAAGTAAACAGTTAAAATAATAATAACAAAACTCAAAATCTAAAGTTAAATAGGAGTATAAGGCCTTATTACATCTAATGAAAATGAAGCAATTAAAATCATGTCTTTTGAAACAAATAAATAAAACTTCTAACTACGTTGTAGTGTGGCCATCTCCGAGTCCTCTCCCGCATCGAGCCGTTTACTGAGGATCACCTAAAACATTTAATAAGAAGGGGTGAGTTTCAAAACTCAGTGTGTACGACCCTTGGTAATCCAATCAACATACAATTATCACATTGGGCCTAAGCCCTATAAAAAACGGTGGCCTTGGGCCTTAGCCCACAACGACCTCATATCACATTAGTATCACATGAATGCAATGCACCCAACCCAGCACACCATTTCCTTTCCAACCCTACAGACTTGTGGGGATATAAATATCAACCCACCCACCCCTACACACCAAAGGTAGCACCAGCAACGTCACTACTTAAACATTGCAGCAAAGCTGCTATAATGGGCTTAAAGCCACCGATGGATCCACGGTCGTCAAGCGACTATGCGATCCTCAAATCTTTCTCCGTATTATCAAAACCCACCCAAGTGTAACATATATTTCGTGAATGCAACACACATTTTCACACTTTAAGCACCTAGGGGTATTTTAGTCACTTCACTACCCAGGGGTATTTACGTAATCCCACCCTATAGGGCTATTTAGGTAATTTTACAAAACAGGGGTACTTTGGAATTTTTGTAAATTAAGGATATTTTGGTAATTTTGCAAATTAGGGGTATTTTAGTAATTTTACAAATCTAAGGATATTTTAGTAAATTTCCAAATTAGGGGTATTTTAGTAATTTTACAAATCTAAGGATATTTCGGTAAATTTCCAAATCAGGGGTATTTTAGTAATTTTACAAATCTAAGGGTATTTCAGTAAATTTCCAAATCAGGGGTATTTTAGTAATTTTACAAATCTAGGATATTTTGGTAATTTCCAAATCAGGGGTATTTGGTCCCTTTCGAGTTTTAGTTATGAACTTTGGCCCATTAACAAATCCTTGCAGCTAAAGTGAACAGACACTATGCACCAGGTAGGATTCCAGAGAAGAGGAGGTGGGCCACTAGGATTGCTTAAGTACCAAGCTCTCCATGGATCCAATCCTAGACATGCATATCTCTGTTGCCACATTCTAACCCAACGACTTGTCCACGGACATGTTTAATTATTATATTAAGTCTTATGCGGTTTAAGAGTTGTTCAGAACTAGGCCTAAAGTCCATTAAACCCTAGCATACTTGTTGTAACACCCCAAACCCGGCCCATGCGTTTCGACCGAATCTGGCATGTCACGGCTGTACTTTGAAAACCTTTGCTTTGATGGTTTTTGAAATATGTGAGTTAATTAGACAATATTTAAGTAAATAAACGACATTTTAAAAATGAAACCTTGTATTAAGTATTATTAAGTATAAATAAACCTTATCATAAAATTCATAAAGTGCTTAACATCGAAAACGACTTAGTTGCATGAAAACTGGGGGCCTCATTACATAAATATTCTCGAAATAACATTGAAATAAATTAAACCTAAAGAAATCTCAAAAGAAAATAACTTGTGGAAATAGAACTTGATGGCCCCTCGAGTCCGTCTCGGCTCCCATGTCCATGATCTACTGTTCATCTGGAAGAGTAGAGAAAAGGAAAGCGTGAGTCACAAAGACTCAGTGTATAAATCTCAAAACACACATCGACCTGAGCCCACAAACACATTATGGGCCCTGGCCCATACAAGAAGGCATCAATCATAATCACATAATAAATAATAAAGAATGAATAACCCAACCCATCCTAGGTTTCCATCCTCTACACACCAACCTGTACCAACCATCACACCTTGGGGGATTTCTACAATCAACCCTCCATCCGCTACACACCAAAACGACAGCCGTACTGCCTATTCCTATTAAGTAGGAATCATTAAACGTGGCATAGCCACCAATCACAATGTGACCTAGCATTTATATTTGTGGGTTTTCTACCACCGATCACTGCGTCACCTATCATGCACTTCCCCTCCATCATATCAATATCCCATCCCATGCATACACACATAAAGGAAACATCATGCAGTCATATATATATTTTTCGATACACATAGGGAGCTCTATGTTTACGTACCTGGCATCCTTGCCTAACCCTTTTAGGGTTCCATTCGACTGTCTATACAGCCTTATTTCGGCTTTTTAGCCCATAACATACATGAATAGATATACATACAGGTTTATTAGTAGTGTGTTAGAGGTCTACACACTTGATTAATGTTGATACCCTTGCTAAACCGATCTACAACTTTGCTCAAAAAACCCGGAAGGATGTGAAACTAGGGCCTCTCCTACATTCGACCATGGTTAGTGTTCTACCCAATTTTATGTATTTGAATAAACAACTCTTCTTACCTTAAAATCCCGAAATTGAAGACTAATGATTTTCGGCTTTTAGATCTAGTCGACCAAGCTTCCTTCAAATCCCGAAAACCATTAAACTATTAGCTTTCGGCTTTTGCTTTTCAAAAACCGGGAATAGATTATGAGAACTAAATAAAAATCGACTCTTACCTTAGCTTAGGAGATTCGCCTAGCACTAGAGAGAGGATTCGGCAATGCCAATGGAAGATTTAAATGCCGGAAGTATAGAATAATTTCTCAAATAGGATGTATAAAAGAAAAAGCGATGGATGCTTCAGCTTTTTAGAGAAATCGGCACAAGGGAAAAGAAAGTGGAGAAAAGTTTCGGCTTTTGAAGAAATTGAAGAAATAAATTTGGAGAGGGAGAGGCTAGGGAATTTCGGCACCAAGGGAGAGGATTTTAGGGTTTTTCAATGTCAGAAACAAGGAGCTAGCCCCCCTATTTATAGATTTTGACACCTACTGCTAAATACTGAAAACGCCCTTAAAATTTAAGCTAGAAGAGAGGGGAATTTCGGCACCCTCTATGCCATGCAGTAGCCGAATTTTACACTCCTCTAGGTGGTGGATTTTCGGCCAACACTTCCTTTGAAGATAAGCTCCTAACTTTTCTCTTTTTTTATCTATGACATTATCACTTAAAAATCCACATAAATTTTCCTATTTTCTAGCCTTGTAGCCGTCCACCTATGCTAACCCTAATGCCAAATTTAACTCACTTAAATTAAAAGATTTGGGCCTCATTAAACTTAAATTTTGGGCCCCTAAATCCCTTGTGTGTGGCGTCACTTCTAATTTCCTCATAGTGCCACTTATTGTTGGGCCACAAGCCCATGTTTGACATTTTAAACATAATTACCACCTTTTAATTCTTTAATGCCCAATCTAATAATTTAATCAAGGCCTTAGCCTAATCCTAAGCCCAATCTGGACCCCTATCACTTAAATTAACCTATTAAACCTATCCCTACACTAAATGCATAGGCCCATAATTTTAGGATGTTACAATTCTATCCCCCTTAAAGAAATTTCGTCCTCGAAATTACCTGGTCAGAAAAGATGAGGGTATTGCTGCCTCATTGCTTCCTCGGGTTCCCACGTAGCCTCCTAAGAACCATGATTCTGCCACAGCACTTTAACCAATGGAACCGTTTTCCTTCTCAACACCTTGACATCACGATCCAAAATTTCTACTGGTTCCTCTTCGAAGGATAGATCAGGTCTTACCTCAATTTCCTCCACAGGCACAATATGGGACGGATCCGAATGGTATCGTCTTAACATAGAGACGTGAAATACATCATGGATTTGACTTAGTTCCGGAGGTAACTCTAGTTGATAGGCTACTGGTCCTACTCGTTTCAACCCCCGATATGGTCCGATAAATCTAGGACTTAATTTACCCTTTCGACCAAACCTTAGTACCTTCTTCCATGGTGACACCTTTAAAAATACTTTATCACCCACTGTGAACTCTATGTCCTTATGCTTTAAATCAGCATAAGACTTCTGTCTGTCCGATGCCTTCTTCAGTCGAACCCGAATCAATTCGACCTTTTCTTCGGTCTCGGTCACCAATTCTGGACCCAAAATTCGGCGTTCTCCTAGTTCTGTCCAGCATGTAGGAGTACGACACTTCCGCCCGTACAAAGCTTCGTAGGGCGCCATCTGAATACTTGACTGGTAGCTATTGTTGTAAGCAAATTCTGCTAACGGTAAAAACTCTTCCCAACTACCTTTGAAATCTATGACACATCCTCTCAACATGTCCTCTAAGATCTGGATTACTCGCTCAGATTGTCCATCGGTTTGAGGATGAAACGCTGTACTGAAGTCCAACTTCGTACCCAACGCTTGATGCAACGCCTTCCAAAATCGTGAGGTGAACCTAGGGTCCCTATCTGATATGATCGAGACCGGTACTCCATGCAACCTTACCACCTCTGCTATGTATAACTTAGCTAACTTCTGCAAGGAGTAGTCAACACGTACTGGGATGAAGTGTGCAGACTTCGTCAAGCGATCAACAACTACCCAAATCGTATCCTTCTTAGTGGGTGTGAGGGGAAGCCTACTAACATAATCCATGGTGATTCTTTCCCACTTCCATTGTGGAATCTTCACTGGCTGTAATAATCCTGATGGTAACTGATGTTTCGCCTTGACCTGCTGACAGGTCAAACACTTACCCACCAATTCAGTTACCTCTTGCTTCAAACCCGGCCACCAGAATTGATCTCTCAAATTCCGAAACATCTTACTTCCTCCAGGGTGCATAGCGTATGCACTACCATGCGCCTCATTCAGAATCCTCCGCCTTAGCTCCGGATCTTTTGGCATGCAAACCTTCCCTCGGAAGCATAACAATCCTTCCTCATTCATACTAAATTCTGTTGGCCCATTCTTTGGAATTAGCTGCAATTTCCCCTTTAGCAACTCATCAGTCTGTTGCCTCTCCTTCACTTGACTAATCTAAGTAGGTTTCACTTGAAGTTCGGCTAATAAGCTTCCATCCTCATACAAACTAAGGTGAGCAAACATTGCCCTTAGGTCAGAGACTATTTTACGACTTAGAGCATCTGCTACTACATTAGCCTTACCCGGATGATATTCGATCGAGCAATCGTAATCCTTTAGTAACTCGATCCACCTTCTCTGCCTTAGGTTCAACTCCTTCTGAGTCAAAAGATACTTCAAGCTCTTATGATCTGTGTAGATGACAGATTTCTCCCCGTACAGATAATGCCTCCAAATTTTAAGGCAAACACCACTGCCGCCAATTCCAAATCATGGGTGGCGTAATTCAGTTCATGCGGTCTTAACTGCCGAGATGCATATGCAACCACCTTTCCATCTTGCATCAGCATACACCCTAATCCCGTGTGTGACGCATCACAGTAAATTACGAACTCCTTCCCCGCCTCCGGCTGAATCAACACCGGAGCCTCCGTCAGAAACCTTTTTAACTTTTCCAAACTCTCCTGCTGCTTATCAGACCAAACAAATGGAACTTCTTTCCGTAGTAACTTGGTCAACGGTGCCGCGACCGAAGAAAATCCTTCAACAAACCTTCGGTAATATCCTGCTAGACCAAGAAAACTCCTAATCTCAGCCACAGACCTAGGTGGCTTCCAATCCAACACTGCTTCAATCTTTCGAGGGTTAACCCTAATCCCTTCTGCCGACACAACGTGCCCTAGAAACGTTACTTCCTTCAGTCAAAATTCACACTTACTGAATTTGGCATACAACTGCTTCTCCCTTAGGATCTGCAAAACTATTCGCAAATGAGCATCATGCTCCTCCTCTGACTTCGAATAAACTAAGATATCATCGATAAACACCACGACACACCGATCTAAGTAAGGTTGGAATACTCGGTTCATCATGTCCATGAACGCTGCTGGTGCGTTGGTTAATCCAAACGGCATCACCATAAACTCATAGTGACCGTAGCGAGTCCTAAAAGCTGTCTTATGTATATCCGCCTCCTTGACCCTAAGTTGATGGTACCCTGACCTCAGATCTATCTTAGAAAAGATTGAGGCTCCCTTCAATTGATCGAACAAGTCATCGATCCTTGGCAACGGGTACTTGTTCTTGATTGTTAGCTTATTCAACTGGCGATAATCAATGCACATACGCATTGATCCATCATTCTTCTTAACAAATAACACCGGCGCTCCCCACGGTGACACACTTGGTCGAATAATCCTCTATCCAACAACTCCTGTATCTGCGCTTTCAGCTCTACCAACTCCTTCGGTGCCATCCTATATGGAGCGATAGATACCGGTGCTGTTCCTGGAAGAAGATCGATACTAAACTCTATTTCACGATCTGGGGGTAATCCCGGAAGCTCTTCAGGGAAAACATCAGGAAATTCCTTTACCGTCCTGACGTCCCCAACAGTCAGATTCTTGGCTTCTAGAGCCCGAACAAACAATAAAACTGCCTCGCACCCTTTCCTCACCATCCTTTCTGCTCTTAGGGCAGTCACCATATTCAACAAGCAGTTTCCCCTTTCTCCTATCACTAACACTTCATCACCTTCGGGGGTTTTTAATACCATACGCTTGGCTGCGCAATCTAGATTAGCTTGATACTTCACAAGCCAATCCATGCCTAAAATTAAATCAAATTCCCCGAACGGTAATTCCATCAAATCCGTTCGGAAAACTGTCCCCTGAACTTCTAGGGGTACTTCCCGATAAAGTTTATCCACTACTACCGATTGTCATAACGGGCTAACTACAGTCATTGCCTTAGGGGTAGTTTTAGATTCTAGCCTTAAAGTTCCCGATACGCTACTAGCTACGTATGAATGCGTCGACCCGATGTCAATCAATGCAGTGTAAGGCAAACCAAAAATTAAGAACGTACCGGTTATGACATCCGGTGCATCAGCCTCCTCTCGATGTCTGACAGCATAGACCAACCCTGGCTGTCTCGCCTCAGTGTTTTCTGCCTCTTGGCCTGGTGCTCCACGGCCCTGACCAACACCATTACCACCTCGGCCTGCACCACGACCTCTTTGTAGTTGCTGACCTCCTCTGCCAAGCTGAGCATTCCCTTGACCCATGGTCCCTTCACCGTCTTTTTGCTGCAGACAGTTCCTAACTTGGTGGTTCGTAGATCCACACCTAAAACACTTTCCACTGCTTGCCCAACACTCACCGGCATGAAATTTTCCACATCGAGCACACTTGGGTGTCTGGTTATTAGCAGCAGGTTTCTCCTCTCGTTTTGGTCCATCAGGCCTGGACCTTTTCTGAGTACGCCCGCTTGACGATCCAATATTCCTCTTATTTCCACCTCTATCTCTATCTCGATTTAATTTCTCAATCTGCTTTACCTCCTCGGCTATTTTAGCCTTTTCCACTAGAACAGCAAATTCCCTCTCCCAATGTGGGGCTATCAAAACACGCAAATTATCCTTCAGACCATCTTCAAACCTAACACAACGTTCATGCTCCGTGGCTACCATCCCACGAGCATATCGGCTAAGACGTAAGAACTCAGCTTCATACGCAGCCACTGACCTACTCCCTTGCACCAGATTCAGAAATGCTCTGCGCTGCGCATCCACATAACTTGATCCAATATACTTATTCTGAAACGCCGTTTTAAAGAAATCCCAGGTGATACGGTCAGCCACAGCACCATCCTTGACCGTAAGCCACCATTGATAGGCTTCATCCCTCAAGAGGGATACAACTCCCTTCAACTTTTCCTCCTCCGTGAAATCCAAATCATCCATTATGCGTTCTACAGCCTCCAACCAATACTCAGCTGAACTTGGGGCTACATTAGAAATTCCCCTGAACACTTCTGCCCCATTGGCTCTAAGCCGTTCTGACACAGATTTCCGGGCTCCTATGCCCATACCAGCCCCAGCAACCCTTTCTAAAACCCTTAACATTGCCTGAGATACCGCGTCATCTCCGGTAGTCTGATCCTAAAATTCCTCTTCCGCGGCTGGCATCTCATTTCCAGAACCATGACCAGATCCTACTGGTTCTGGCACCGTCATCCTACCCCTACCACGACCATGTGGTGGACGTCCTCGACCCCTTGTACTCATTCTACCGACTCGCGTTTATCTGATTAGAAATTTTATGAACTATTAGTTTTCTTCCACTATTTTAACTACGAACAATCTTATGAATGATAGCTTTAAGAGTAATTCTTTCGAATTCACATTCACCATACAGTCTCAAGTTCTTATCCTCTAAGAAACACATACATTCAATCATGAACTCACGTTCATTATAGAAAAGTATCGTTGTTGTTGTTGTTTGTTATTTTCACTACCCAGGGGTATTTTCGTAATTTTATCCTACATGGGTATTTTCGTAATTTTTCAAAATAAGGTTCATTGGTGATTTTGTCAAATAAGGGTATTTTGGTAATTTTGCATTCCCGGGGGTATTTTGGTAATTTTGAAAACCAGGGGTATTTTGGTAATTTTGAAATTTGGGGGTATTTCGGTAATTTTGAAATTTGGGGGTATTTCGGTAATTTTGAAATCTGGGGGTATTTCGGTAATTTCAAAATTTAGGGGTATTTCGGTAATTTTGAAATTCGGGGGTATTTCGATAATTTTGAAATTCGGAGGGTATTTCAGAAATTTTAAAATTCGTGGGTATTTCGGTAATTTTGAAATTCGGGGGTATTTCGGTAATTTTGCCAAACAAGGGTAATTTGGTAACTCTCAAACTAGGGTTATTTTGGTCATTTTACAAAACAAGGGTAATTTGGTAATTTTCTTCATAGTTGTGAACATTTTCAAATCAAGTGTGTTTTTTTTTTGAAGTGTACAAAACTTAGGGGTTTTTGTTTGCAAAATAGGGTGGTTGGTCCCTTTCGGGTTTTAATTATGGGTTCAGCCTATGAACAAGTCCTTTATAGCCAGAGTGAACAGTCACTGACCAGGTAGGATTCTAGTGAAGAGGAGGTGAGTCACTAGGACTGCTTAAATACCAAGCTCTCCCTGAATCCACTCCTAGTCATGCGTATGCCTATTGCCACACCCTGTCATGGCTAAAGTGAACAGTCACTATGCACCAGGTAAGATTCCAGCGAAGAGGAGGTGAGTCACTTGGACTGCTTAAATACCAAGCTCTTCCGGATCTACTCCTAGACATGCATATGCCTGTTGCCACACTTTAGTCTTGCGACTCATTTACAGGTTTTGTTTAGTGGAATTAAGTCTTATGGAATTGAAGAGTTGTTTGTCTAAGCCTAGAGTCCATCAAGTTCTAATCTAGATAGTCTATGTCCCATAAAGCCCATTAAGCCCACATTTATATCACAATCAAGAGTTCAGAATACTTACCTGGGTGGATTGGGTGCCGGTAGACTCGAAGGCCATGTCTTCAAACCAAAATCTTAAATTCAATTTTTTTTCTAAAATATTTCTAGACCCATTTCACAGCCCGAGTTTTGAACTGGGCTCTGGTACCAAAATGTAACACCCCAAACTCGGCCCATGCGTTTCGACCGAATCTGGCATGTCACGGCTGTACTTTGAAAACCTTTGCTTTGATGGTTTTTGAAATATGTGAGTTAATTAGACAATATTTAAGTAAATAAGCGGCATTTTAAAAATGAAACCTTGTATTAAGTATTATTAAGTATAAATAAACCTTATCATAAAATTCATAAAGTGCTTAACATTGAAAACGACTTAGTTGCATGAAAACTGGGGGCCTTATTACATAAATATTCTCGAAATAACATTGAAAAAAATTAAACCTAAAGAAATCTCAAAAGAAAATAACTTGTAGAAATAGAACTTGATGGCCCCTCGAGTCCGTCTCGGCTCCCATGTCCATGATCTACTGTTCATCTGGAAGAGTAGAGAAAAGGAAAGCCTGAGTCACAAAGACTCAATGTATAAATCTCAAAACACACATCGACCTGAGCCCACAAACACATTATGGGCCCTGGCCCATACAGGAAGGCATCAATCATAATCACATAATAAGTAATAAAGAATGAATAACCCAACCCATCCTAGGTTTCCATCCTCTACACACCAACCTGTACCAACCATCACACCTTGGGGGATTTCTACAATCAACCCTCCATCCGCTACACACCAAAACGACAGCCGTACTGCCTATTCCTATTAAGTAGGAATCATTAAACGTGGCATAGCCACCGATCACAATGTGACCTAGCATTTATATTTGTGGGTTTTCTACCACCGATCACTGTGTGACCTATCATGCACTTCCCCTCCATCATATCAATATCCCATCCCATGCATACACACATAAAGGAAACATCATGCAGTCATATATATATATTTCGATACACATAGGGAGCTCTATGCTTACATACCTGGCATCCTTGCTTAACCCTTTTAGGGTTCCATTCGACTGTCTATACAGCCTTATTTCGGCTTTTTAGCCCATAACATACATGAATAGATATACATACAGGTTTATTAGTAGTGTGTTAGAGGTCTACACACCTGATTAATGTTGATACCCTTGCTAAACCGATCTACAACTTTGCTCAAAAAACCCGGAAGGATGTGAAACTAGGGCCTCTCCTATATTCGGCCAACTCTTCTTACCTTAAAATCCCGAAATTGAAGACTAATGATTTTCGGCTTTTAGATCTAGTCGACCAAGCTTCCTTCAAATCCCGAAAACCATTAAACTATTAGCTTTCGGCTTTTGCTTTTCAAAAACCGGGAATAGATTATGAGAACTAAACAAAAATCGACTCTTACCTTAGCTTAGGAGATTCGCCTAGCACTAGAGAGAGGATTCGGCAATGCCAATGGAAGATTTAAATGCCAGAAGTATAGAATAATTTCTCAAATAGGATGAATAAAAGAAAAAGCGATGGATGCTTCGGCTTTTTAGAGAAATCGGCACAAGGGAAAAGAAAGTGGAGAAAAGTTTCGGCTTTTGAAGAAATTGAAGAAATAAATTTGGAGACTGAGAGGCTAGGGAATTTCGGCACCAAGGGATAGGATTTTAGGGTTTTTCAATGTCAGAAACAAGGAGCTAGACTCCCCTAGTTATAGATTTTTGACACCTACTGCTAAATACCGAAAACGCCCTTAAAATTTAAGCTAGAAGAGAGGGGAATTTCGGCACCCTCTATGCCATGCAGTAGCCGAATTTTACACTCCTCTAGGTGGTGGATTTTCGGCCAACACTTCCTTTGAAGATAAGCTCCTAACTTTTCTCTTTTTTTATCTATGACATTATCACTTAAAAATCCACATAAATTTTCCTATTTTCTAGCCTTGTAGCCGTCCACCTATGCTAACCCTAATGCCAAATTTAACTCACTTAAATTAAAAGATTTGGGCCTCATTAAAATTAAATTTTGGGCCCCTAAATCCCTTGTGTGTGGCGTCACTTCTAATTTCCTCATAGTGCCACTTATTGTTGGGCCACAAGCCTATGTTTGACATTTTAAACATAATTACCACCTTTTAATTCTTTAATGCCCAATCTAATAATTTAATCAAGGCCTTAGCCTAATCCTAAGCCCAATTTGGACCCCTATCACTTAAATTAACCTATTAAACCTATCCCTACACTAAATGCATAGGCCCATAATTTTAGGATGTTACACTTGTCTACATCCCCATAAAGCCCATCAAGCCCAAATCACATCCTTACGGCCCATTAGGCCCCAATCTCATCCATATGGCCTATTAGCCCAAAACAATTCCAGATCATGTAACATGCATGACTAACTCAATTCATATAACCAACCAAACAATTTCATCAAACTTAGCCTCAGGGCCCACCGGGCCCATTTAGCCACTTTCGACTTTCCGGCTTTCCGGCATTGCCGATATCGTGTGTGTCTAGTGTTTGTACACACCTGGTTACTGCGACGTGCTATACTGTCCTTAGCCTCGAACCTACAACCGACCAACCTTCAATCAATCACTAAATCAAAACATTTACCAAAAGCCGAAGCCTTACCGTAACTTTTCCACCGGGTTCTAATAGCCCTTCCTTAGCTACTAATTAGGGGTATCCCCTAGATCTGCACTCAGACATACACCATCAAAATCCGAGTGACTCATAACCCACACAAGTCACCCCTATAGATCATACACACATTCGGCCATTCACTTAAGCCACAATCGAGTTGAGTACACTTACCCTTGCTAACGATCCTACCACGCTTGCGATCTTTGAACCTTATCCTTGTTATCATAGAGTTAACGATAGGACAGTTAGATAGCCTTTCGACTTTTAGCAAAACGTACAAGACAGGTTAACTGAAAACTTACCAAATCCACTTTCGGTCCTGCGGCCTAGATAGCTATTAACTAGATCCGGCTTTCAACCTTGACTGATAGTAGATAATAATCGATCTGTGATGGGGGAAAACAATAAGGGTTTGACACAACTAGGAATTTCGGCAAGGAAAAAGATGGTGGTAATTCTGCAATAGAAGAGTTTGGCTATGAGAGAATTCGGCAAAAAGAATTCGGCTATAGGAGATTTCGACAATTGGGAGAATTTGGCTACGGGAAAACCGATTAAGGGAAGAAAAGAAAGACTAATGAAAGCTTAAAGAACCTTTCAAAGCATTCGGCCTCTCCTTTTATAGTCACAAGCCAAACACTCCTTTTCCCATAGTCCCATTCGGCACCAATTCCTCCCTCTCCTCATCTCCTAACTTTTCTCCTGATAACACCTTAGCCTTATCCGAATTTTCCTTCATTATCAGTTCCCCTTACTACTCAAACACTCCAACGCAAGAGTTCATATTCAACACAACTCTGGCCGTCCACCTATGCAAAATAAAACACTCCAAAAATACCACTCCTAATGCTCAAACCTTGGACCTCCTCAACTGACACCACGCCACCTTATAGCTCCCCAAGTGACGCCACTTGCCACTAGACTACAAGCTCACTTGCGTCCTATTTTCTCTTAATCTGCTTAAGGAGCCTAATGCCTGAGACTAGGGTCCACTAAAGCAAGAAAAATAATTTTTTCCCTATGGTCTTCCCTATCTCTAAAACTTCAAATAATCCTGATAATACCTTAAAATTAATATATTAAGTGCTACTTAACCATACCAACTTCAGTGCACAGAAATTAAGGTTTCGGGATTTTTGGGGCATTACAACTTGGTTAGTGCAGTTCTCTTGTCCTCAAAAATTTTAAACGCTCCCATGCCCAAGGCCCAATAGGCCCAATTCTACTAGGCCCAAATTAGGGGCGTTACAATACATGCAATAATTATTAAATCATATTCATTTTACATTATTTAAGAATTATTATACTCAATTTATTGGTTATTAAGAAAATAAGAAAACAACGAAAATTGAAGAGTGGAACTTTTTTTTTTGTCAAAGAAGAGCAGATATTTTTAATCTAGAGTATGTTATCTTTTAATTATATTTACTATTTCGATTAATAATATTACTTTACATTAATTATAGGAAGTAAAAATATATTATTTTCTTTTGAAGTTAAGTGAAAACATATATTTAATAAATAAAAAATAAATACATATGTGATTCAATGCTAACGTGTAATGAATCGCCCGTTCTTTAATTCTAAATTGCACAAATTCGTATGGAACAATGGTTAGCCTTCCACATGTCCTTCCAGTGACTATCTCAGTTCCCTTTAGTACCTTATCTCAAAGGCCTCTCAAGAGAGGACACTCATTCCCCATCACGCATTTTGCATTCATGCCTAGAAGAGGTCTTCAGCAGCCATCTATAACGATGATCTTGAGCAGTGACCATCTGTTGGAACGCCGGTACCCCATGGCGCAGCAGAATAAAATTAGATCCGGCGATCCAAATCATGGATCCATGTGTGAGGAACGAATCGGGGTGAAATAAAGGTTTCGAAATTACCAAAACTTCAATCTGAGTAGACAGCGACGCCTTGGCAACAAGAGTTTTGATCTACTGTCGAATCAAGCCTCAACCTTTTCCGATGTCGGCCTCTACGTAATCCACCCAGTTTGACTATGAACGGAAGAAATCTCCAAAACTGTTTTGGAGGCTTATTTGCTTGACGGCTGCTAGACCTAACAAGCAATCACTTAGGGTTTTCATGTTTAGTTTTGTCTCCTTTTAATACCTTTTATAATGGGTGCCTTTCTCATTGGGCCTTTTATAATAGGTATCCTCTTAATTGGGCCTTTTATAATTGGTATGTCTTGAATGTATTACAAGATTAAATAAATACAATAAAGTTTTTAACTGAAAATTATAATTACATTAATTATATCTGAAAATTACGATTACATTAATTATAATAAGGATTCCGGTAAACTATATTTATTTAAATTTATATATGAATCAAATTCATATATTAATAAAATTATGTTATCATTATGTGTACAACATCCTTGTACATATAATATGTTCAATATTTGATTGCCCAATTAAATTAATTCTTTAATTAATTTAATTTATGTGACAACCAAGCACAATACCAACTATATTTTATTCCGTTCATTTCAACCATAGGGTGTGACCCTGTAGGTTCTTGCAACGTTAGCAGTAATACTAGAACGATTCTATTGTCACAGACAATGAGTGGCATCTAGCAATGCATCATTGCTACCTAAGTTACAAGAAGTCATGATTCGACATAACCTTTCGTGATTAACCTTTCATGCATTAATCCTTAAGTCCTTTATCTCTGGAACGGATACAAGTCATGGGATAGTCACACTTGCATAATCCATCCCATGTTTCTTGATATCTTGAGTAGACTATGATATACAAATTAGTATGACATCTCATATCAACTTATTTGAGCATGGCCATGCATTTCTAGTCTCACTCAATCAAGTGGCCTAAGATATTACTCCTATTATGTAGGAGGGACTTATCCTTTATTGATCAACCATATCCCTCTACATAGATTGTGGTATATCCAACATCAGCCTTTATAGAACAACCTGTTACGGTGTACGTTTGACTGTATCAAAATATACAACTCACGATGCCAGGATAATAATGATCTCAAGTCTGAGGATCATATACATATTAATCACTATGAGTAATGTTGTGACAATTACATAATAATCCAAGAAACATACTCATAGCGGGTCAATCTAATATGTTGTTCTCTAACACACATATTCATGCATTGATTTTGACACTCCATATCAATGACAACTCTTTATCATCAATCAACTACATGTTAGTCTTAATGCATTATTATTGTCCTAGTCAACAATAATACTCGACTAAGGATCTTTTAAGAATAATCATATTATTCTCAGGACATTATTATAAAACAGTTTATCTATACACACAGAAAGAAAAACTGAAATAATAATGACAACGCTTTATATTAATAAACATGGTAAATTAAGTATGTTATTACAACCATCTCATGATTGATCTTTGGGCATACTCTTACACCATCATGGTCCAAGTTGCAAGGTATTTTTAATCAAAGGCTTGGTAGGCTTGGTGGAACTTGTTAGTTTTGATGTCCTAAGCTTTTAATATAATAATATTTGAGATAAATTTTATTATTAAGTAATTTAGTATTTTAACATTTTTAGAACCTGCAAAAGTACTCAAAAATATGTTTTAAATATGTTTCACTTTATCTAAATATTTTTTATTTAATACTGAAGTGTTTTAAAGTGTTAAAAATATTTTAAAGGCATTTTGGTAGCTAAATATCGATACTAGAGGTCTAGGCATTGATACATTTTAAGTCAGTAGCCACAAAACAATTTAAGAGAAAAAAGTATCAAAGATTTTCAAGTTTTTGTTTTGGTGTATTTGGTTAAATAGATAGAGTTTTGTTTCAAATTCTTTTATAATTTTTTTAGTGTTGTTGTTCATTTTTGGTACAATGCATATATAATGTGCAATATATAAATTTGAGGATAATGGAGAAGATGAATCGATTGAAATCAAAGATTACAAATTTGCTACGGAAAACCGAAAATCTTGTAGAATTGTTTTGATATATATTTTACTTGAATTTTTTTTTTGAGATTCTCTAGATAGATTTAATAAGTGGTCTTCTTATAAATTTTATAGCTTTCTATTATCTTTTTCAATGCATCTTGGAATGCGTCAATTTAAGTCTTGTAGCCCAAGTTTTAGTCATTTTACAAATAGTGTATAGATTCTTAAAAGGTAGTGTAACTTGAATCACAAAAGGCTTTTCCAACTAGCAAACTCGAGCGAAACAAACTCAAGTACTAGATTATAGTTGATTTGATGTATTTAAAAATCTAAAATGATTATGGATTACAAAACTGCTGTATCACTCCTAAGCAAATGTTTAAACTACACATCTCAAAAAAGAAAAAGAAAAAGAAATGAATCAGATAATGATTTGTTCCTTCAAAATATGAAGGTACGTAGGCAACCTAAATTCATTGTCAAGTTTCAGACCAAATAAAACACAAGTCCCCGCGCGCGCACACATATTGATGACATCCTTTGAAGCTTTGCAAATCTAGAAGAAAATTTTTTAGCAGCTAAAGTAAATCAAATTTCAAGACTTTGTCCGCATGCTATATACGTAACCTAGTTTTAAGGGGCATTCATATAAGGAGAAAAAAATTAGACTAATCAAATTTATCTCTAATTGCATTAAATTAAATTAATTCATATATAATCATGAATTAAATCTTTTTAGAATTCTTTTATAAAGAAAGCTTATTCTTTAATAATTATTTTATTTCTAATTGATTTAAATTAATAAAGATATAAATCATAATGATTATCTTATATATAATTAAAATAAAATAATCTCAAGATAAATAATAAATGAATGATATAATCCTGGTAAATAACTCATCTTAGAAAATTATATTATATAATAACTTTCATTTGCATTATAAAAAGCATTCACCTTCAAATCATTCAACACAAGTTTTTTTTCAAAATTTGAAGAATTTTTTGAATGAATCAAAGAACTTGAAGAAATATTTATGAATTACTCTACAATGGTTCTTAGAAGTAACAAAAGTGGTTCTCCAATATTGTTCAACCAATAGAAAGGAGGCTAAACTCATTATTCAAAAAAAAAAAAAAGAAGCAAAAGTCTAAAAGGCCCTTGAAGTGGATTCATTCATCCAAGACTAAGTCTCAAAACCTTTAAATCAAAGCTGTAACAACTTAGTTTTCGAAAGTGCCAGAAAAATTCAGTTTTGAGGCCTAACAACCTAAGTCGAGTTAGTTCGAAAAATTTTAATTAAATAATTAAGAATATTATTAGTTACTAATTAGTTAACCATATTATTTAGTATGTTGTAAGTGATCTCAACTAGTGAAATTAGATAGGAGATTTCATCAAGCCCTTATTATGCAATTAAACCAATGATCAAAAGGGCAATTTACCTATATTTAATTACGGTCAATGGCTTGAATAAATAAAAGCCATCATTTCCCACTTTTTAAAACTAATGATAGTGGAGAGATGATAACATTTTCTATCATCTTTCTGCATAGCCGAAAGTAGAGGGAAGTGTAAGAATTAAGCTCATCCTCCATAATCGGCCAAATTTAATCAAGGTATTCAAGCTTTTCTATTAAAAAATTTCATGGATTTCTAATCTATTTAGCTTAGTAAAGTTGACCCATAAGCTATATTGTTCAATTGTTAAAGTTCACTCAAGTTACCATTGTAGGAAGTAAAGAGATTGAGTGAAAATTATGAATTACTTAGTTGATTAAGTTTAAGTTAGGTGAAAATCATGTTAATAGTGTAGTGGGTGAAGTTATGATTAAGTTAATTTAAGCAATTGTTAAAGAAGCTTTTGTTGTATTACTAAAGACTAAATTGTAAAAGATGAAAATTATAAAATTAATTGGTATACAATGATAGTTTGAGGTCCTTGGAGAAAATTTTTAGAATTGGATTTCAATTCAATTAGGAGAATTGAAAGATACGAGAATTTCGAATAATGGGGTCCGAAGGGTTATTAGGAGGCCTTGCATTCTATGACATTTATCATTTGTTTGAATGGTCATTAAGTGACCATTAGTTGCTAAATTCATGATGCTAATTATGGATTTGTATGATTATTAGAGAAGGTATTGGAGGGTGTTGGACCAAACAGAGGAAATAATAAAGTTGTTGATTAAGTTTTGAAAGAAATCTACTCATTTTGCGTTTTGAAAGGTAAGTTTTCATGGAACTAGTTATTCTTCTTTGTTAGCTATGTGTGCTTGTATTTATCATCACGTTTATAATGTTACTATCTATATAATATATTTAATATTCAATGAACTTAACATTCTTAGCAAGGCCACATTGATGAATGGTAATAAGTTGGAGAAGCAATGGAATGAATCTCATTTGATTAGTGAAATGAAATCATGTTTATAAGCAAAATAATATGCTTGTTGAAATTAGGCTAAATAATGGCTAATTATTTACTTATGAGTTTGTAACACCCCATACCTAACCCGATCACTGGGTCCAAATTGTAGGATACTACATTCCAAATTAATCAATTTCACTTGCACTTTCAAGTTTTATTATCTGCAAAAATAAAAGAGTGAAGACAATAACACAATTGATATTGCTGCCAAGTAAATTCAAGAATTAAATGAATCTATGTCGTTAATAAAATTTTAAGTGAAAAAACAATAGTTTCACCATGTAAACTTCACTTATTTAAAATGACCACTTAATATTTTGACTACCTAGTTTCATTTACAACAAAGACCCTGAGACTCCGCCTCTGTGTTGCCCCGTTATATGCAAGTTACAACTAAGAAACAAAGATGCTGCTGGATAGTGAACTCTAGCCTGGTCCCTTCTCGAACTTTCACTGTAACATCCCACACTCAACCTAAACGTTATGACCGAATCTTGAGGAGTTACACAATCTCATTTAAAACTCCAAATTTCTTTTTAACTTGAGAAGTAAGGGTTTCGAAAATATTAGTTTGGCAAATCTCTTACAAGTTTTTAGAAAAATTCTTGTTGGAGATATTTATTTTGCAGAAAACACTTAAGTGGTTAGTTTATTTTGTAGTAGAGATTTCTAAGTTGTTAATTTTGAAAAATCGTGGTTCTAGTTTGTGAAATCGTGCAATTTTACATTTTAATGATGCTAACTAATCAAAAAGTCTAACAAAATAAACCAAAAACCGAAAAACAAGTCCAAAAGTACCAGCAGTCTAAAAAGTCCATATTAAACAATAAGACTCTTAAAAACCATTTTATTACTGAGAATCTAACCCGAGCTTCTGCACACCGTCCAATCCTAAGTTTGCTGATTACCTGAGAAGAGAAATAATTAGGTGGGCTTACAAAGCTCAGTTTACAACTCATCCCTTACATATAGAAATCATGAATCAAACAGATACAAACATGACATATCTCTTGATGCAACATGGCAGACAAATTAGATACAGATGGCATTGCATATCATGTGATGCAACATATTCCACATATTAGATACATATACAGATACAAATACGGGCACAGATCCTACCTCCATCTGCTACAGACTATCTCCATCCATCCCTACAACCAATTAAGGTAATAAATACCCATTCAGCCCACACACCAAATAAGTGATCGTAAGTCACTATACAAAATGTGCAGACAAGGCTGCCAGAAATAATGCAGTAATCCGCCCCAGTTAGACAAGTGTGGTCAAGCCACCAAAACAGATATGTGGCTAAACCACCAGATAGGGCAGATCATTAAATTGCCAACACTTCTTCCGTCACATAATGATCCCATCCCAATGCACATGCTTAAACATAATACATACACAGATGCTTCCAGATGAATCATGCTCTAAGAGATTTCTCAAATTGCATATTAAATGCAAAAACTTACATTACTGACATGCTTCAAACATTACACATACAATATCAATATCAATATCAATATCAATATCATAGATTTCATATATAGAAGTCATACATATCACATAACAGACCTTAAAAAGTGGCTAACCTCAAAACGCACATCAAACACGACCTTAACTAAATTTTACTGAAAATGGACCCACACATTGTGTGGCCCACATGGTCTTGTGGCACACATGGCCTGGAACACGATCATGAGGTTTTCGACTTTGCGCCATCCACTGATTTTCGGGATTAAAGATACACACCTGATCGATTCTGAATAACGACACGACATAATTCTAGACATTAAAATAGTATTTAGAGAAACCAAATTAACAACAATATACTAAAATTCGAAAACTTTTTTTGCTGCAAGCACTAACTATTCAACCTTAACACCGATATTCGACTTTAAATAGGGCATTAGTCACTTTCCCTTGAAAGAAACAACAACTTTTACCGACACCTAGATTGCCGGAGGAATCTTTTTCGCCTGATATTCTCCTAAATAGATTCAAAAACAAATAAATTGAAATTTGAAAAACTAATCCACATACTTTGTGTCATATCACTAAAGAAAAAATAAACTAAAGATACTTATGAAAACAAACCCGTACTAAATTAAAGTGCCTTGATCACAAGGATGAAAATCGAAATCAAACGTAGAAGTAAAGAATTGAATGAGCAAAACAACATGAAGAATTTTGTGATAGAAATTTGGAAAAAAAAGAAAAGTGGATTAGAGAACAGAATAAAAAAAAACGTGATAGAAAGGGAGAAAGAGAAAGAGTGAACGGTTGAGGGAGATTTTTGGGGAGAGATTTTTTTATAATTAAAAAAAGAAAGAAAACTACCCATATGCCACCAAATCCCACTAATTAACCACTTATCAGATTTTTCAAAGTTTGAATTTAACTCAATTACTAACCACATGGTCTGCACACTTAGGGAGAAGCAAAAAGAATTATTCCTTTATGCATAATAGATTCAAACACGAGACCTCTGGGTAAGTTAAAGCCTTACCAACATTATCATTCTTGTCCATAAATACACAAAATTTAAAGTTAAGGCAGAAAGGCTAAGTCAAGGGTTGAGATAAAATAAAAAAATTTCAAGGGAAGAGATTCGAACACAAAACCTCAAGCACATAAATAGAACACCCATCCACTGAAATAGATTATTTTACATGACATGATTTAACAATTTAAATCTAAGAATTTTGGGGCGTTACATTCACAATTCCCTAGTTACCTACAATATAACAACACAAATAAGTTCTGAAGAACTTAATGAGTTTCCATACCTTACTAACACAACAATATCTCGTTTGCACATCGTGATTGGGACTTCACTATGGTCTTGCCTGTATTGGGGCTATATACCATTCTTATTGTCACAAGAAATAATTTCTTGGCGATTTTCCCTTATTAACTTTATTCTCTTAAATTGCCTTCGTGGCTCCTTTTGCATCTATTCCCTCGAGAGGGAAATCCTCGTGGACTCTTACTTGTAAACTACTTGTAAAAGATAATCCATCGCTAATTTCTGTAACACGCCTTGCACTAGTAACTACAAATATGCATTTAATACCATTTTTTGGCAAACAATTACTATTACGAACTTTTAATAGTGGTTTATCCTACCAAACTCAAACTAGTATTGTGATCCTTCTAGATCCACAAGGGAAACATTCTTGCGTCTTAATAAAGAAAGTTTGCCATCCCTATCAAGTGGACAGGTTGGATGGTACATTTCACAAAATAGACTTCCACATTTATGGTAGTTCCATGGTCTTGGACTTCTATTTTTCCTAGTAAAGGCTCTCATATGTCCCCTGGGGGCTCTCAAACATCCCATAAAGGGCTCTTATACGTCCCACACAAGGGACTCTCATATAAAGGTGTGCATTGAGTCTTCGTATCATTTAATATCCTTTCCTGGATCAGTCCAACCGAACCTCCTTCAAAGCCACATAAATAGAATGCATATGCAATCCCATGTATGGTCACCTGAATCTCTGCAAAGCCACATAAATATCATGCATAACATATACAACAATTTGCCAAAAAATACTATCTATCACACGACATATAATAAATCGATCATACCATTATGGAACATAATTAAATTTACTACCAATCATTCACATCGTGCCTTTTATTTACTTAACATAAATAACCCACAACCACACAATCGCATCTTATTACGCAACATATACCACACCAAACATATCATTTATTCAGAATGATCAGACTCATAACCAATAGTATTTGCATGTCAACACTACATGCACACACAAGACATCAACACTTCGCCATAACTAGATTCACCATTGTAAAACACCGATTCATCATATTCAATGTTGATGACATAGAACACATACATTTAATATCTAAGTCCGAGAACTTACCTAGGAATCATCACCAAATCTATCTTCTAAGTCTTTTTCCCTTTTCTACACGAGCCTCCTTAATCAATGCAACACGACAATTATATCAGAATCCAACTAAGACTATTAAAAACCATAATTTCTTTGCATGTAGAGGCCATTTGAATTATTATCTGTCATTTTACCCCCAAACAGAACAAAACCAATAGTTAACTGAAATCCTTAACTATTTTTTTCTTGAATCTACTAAGGCAGAGAGATTAGAAAACTTACTTGCATGCAATATTTCCAATTTCTGAGGCTTAAACCTCAGTCTCTCCCTATCATACACAAATGTTCCATAATCATTCTCTTTTCCATGGCAAACCATAGAAAAGAAGAAAAGAAAAATAAAAGAATCATCATTGGAGAAGAATGCTTCTTTTATATATATATATAGTCCTTTCGACCCATAGCACCAAAACCAATTTATAGCCACCTGGAAATACCAAAGTCATCATGTCTCATATTAACATATACTTAGTGCAATACTAATGGTACTATGGTTGAAATACAACTAATAACTCTTGAAAAGAGTTATATTTGAAGCATCTAGATTAGATTAATTGTTTGTAATTAAGTAAATATGTTTGCATTCTTAGATATTTTTAAGACATTACATAATAAATCTTGGATTGTGCTATACATGTTATTATTTGTTGATTCAATTATTGGGGAAGAAAGGTGTTGTTTGTAGTTGGCAGCAGGTGCAGGATAAAGAAAAGAAGAGAAAAAGGATAGGAAAATAAAGGAAGTGAAATATTGCCATGATAAAATGTTGGTTAGATTGCCAGCACAAATGCCATGGCAATTCCAGGAAGATGATGCATCACTCAGTCCACATCGCTCTTAGCCAGCTGTACTTGTACCAGATAAATTACCCTGAAACAGAGGAAGCAAAAGGTATGTGCTGAGAGGGAGGGACCTACCCTATAAATAAGAAAAAAAGAAAAGAGAAAATAAGAGTATCGGAGAGAGAGAAAAAGAGAGAATAATCATTTCTAACTCTCTGCACCATTTTCTCGTGCATTCTCAGAGGAAGAGTGAAAATGGTAACAACTTATAGAGCATTGGACTTACAGACGCATGGAAGGGGAAGAGAAATCTACCCTGGGTTTTGCATCAATTTTGATTATCATAGTGAAAGCTAGAGTAGTGAAAGCTTTTTGCAGTTTTGCCTTTATTTTCCGATGTGAGTTTGTGATTTGTGAATTTAAACAATGACGTTGAATGGTTGTATTATGAATTCTAATGTTTAACCCATGAGCTAATTTTATTTGGGTTGGAATTATTTTGGGTGAATTTTTATTAACTTTTAATGCCCATGGTTTGATTTTGAGTTGAATACTGTTTCATTCAATTTAAGATTATTTTAAATGCATGCATGTAAGCTTTAGGCATAGATGACTACGTAGCATGTTATTAGATATGATTTAACTCTAAAAAGATAAATTAGATTGGATTATAATCAGTTGATACAGGAAAGTATTTGAAAGAATAATTGTAGCACTCTAGCCATAGAAGTTGCAACCTGTACAGGGAAAGAGAGAAAAATCTAGATATCATTCTTGAATCTGTAGACATACAAAAACTCAGAATGATATCTCAAAGCCTGTCTTTCAAAAGAAGCAGACTGCAGTAATGATTCCCTAAGCAGTAGAATGATCAAGATTTAGCCATGGCATTATTATGTTATAGAAATAAACCCAAATATTTTCGGCCTTTATCATTCAATAGTACACTCTCTTTCCCACTTACTTTTTGAGACTTACCATAGCATTTTAATTGCCATAGCATATTTTTAGTCATAATTGATTTTCTTAATCCTCCATTTCATCTCTTTAGCAATTATTCACCTATCCTTTTTACTGAGTTCAATCAGTCAATTTCATAGTAATAGCATAACTAATTATTTCAGTCAATTTTGATCCCTGCGGAGACGATACTCATTCATTATTTTATTATTTGATTCGACAAGTATACTTGCACATTTACATTATACAGTCACACGTGACAAGTTTTTGGCGCAATTATCGGGGATCAAAAAAATTTTGATGAAATATTTTGTTTGTTATTACCTTTTTAATTTGTTCATTTAGCTTAATTAGTTGTTTTGATATTTGTTTTTCAGGATTTTATTTTGTTGGTGCAAGAGTAGAAATACTCCATCAATTGAAAAGTATTATTTGATCCAGAAATTGAGAGAACCTTAAGAAGAAAGAGAAAAGAATTGCAAGAAATGGAAAGAATTAGAAATGATCAAGTTAGAGAAGAGCTATTACATCAAGAAAGAAGGGATGCTGATATTCCTTGAATAATAGATGACAGAGACAAACCCATCAGAGAACATGTAGTGCCAATCTTAAATGATCTGAATCCAGGAATTGGTCTGACCGCATATTCAGGCTCAACATTTTGAGTTAAAGTTGGTGATGTTTCAAATGTTACAAACAGTGGGGAGGATCCAAGGTTGCATTTAAGGAAATTTTTGGAAGTCTGCGGTTCATTCAGGCAATAGGGTGTTCTTGAAGATGCCCTGAAACTGAAGTTATTCCCTTATTCATTGTGAGATCGTGCCAGAGTATGGTTAAACCCATTACCGTCAGGTATTGTGGCATCTTGGAATGAACATTGTCTAAGGTTTCTGCTGAGATTTAATCCTCCAAACATGAATGTCAAACTAAGGAATGATCATACATCATTTCGGTAATTTGAGGATGAAACATTATATGAAGCAAGTGAATGATTCAAGGAGTTAATCCGAAAATGCCCGATGCATGGTTTCCAACATAGGATACAAATGGAAATATTTTATTGAATGCGCATATAAGGATGGTGGTTAACGCATCTGCCAATGTGACTTTGCTCGAAAAATCTTATAATGAAGCTTATGAAATTCTAGAAAGGATAGCAAAAAATGATTATCAATATCCCATTACCAAAGTGGGGCTGGACGAAGAATCGCTGGAGAAATGGAACTTGATGCGATCACTTCCCTAACAACTCAGGTATCATCTTTAATGAATATGATTCAAACACTAAAAAGACTAGCTGCAGTGCAGGAGATGAAAATAGCTGAGTTAGCATGTGTTTACAGTGGAGAAGATCATGTTTTCGATAAATGCCCATCAAATCCAGCCTCAATTTATTATATGGGAGATTTCAATCGCAACAACAACAACCCATATTCCAACACATATAATCTGGGGTGGAAGCAACATCTTAACTTCAATTGAAGTAATCCAGGGAGAGAAATTCTAGCAATGTTACTCAACAGAATGCTGCGGGTGCATCACTTGGATATAATCAACTTTTACCACGACAAAATGTTCAGCAAAATCCAGCCTCAAGTTCTCCATCAATGGAAGATTTATTGAAAGAATACATGACAAAGAATGATGCTATCATCCAAAGTTAAGCTGCATCTTTAAGAGCTTTAAATAATCAAGTGGGGAAAATTGCCAAAGCATTAAGCTCAAGACCGTATGAAGTACTGCCAAGTGATACTAAAAATTCACGAACTCAAGGAAAGGAATAGTGTAAATCTATTACACTCAGAAGTGGTACGCAACTATCAAGAGTTGTTAATGACGCCACTATTAAAGAAAGTAGTTCAAATTTGACAAATAAGAAGAATCCAGAACCAATAGTGGAGTAGGTTATAAAGGAAAAGAACAACTAGAAAAATGTTGAAGTAGATTCAACGTGCATTGCCAATAAAAATGCCACGGTAAAATAACTGCAACAAATGGAAGGAAGTTCACCGCCACTTTTTCCTCAGTGTTTCCAAAACTCTAAGCAAGATTTCCAATTCAAGAAATTCTTGGATGTCTTGAAGCCACTACATATCAGCATACCGCTGATGGAAGCATTGTAACAAATTCCTAACTATGTGAAATTCATGAAAGATATCTTATCAAAGAATAGAAGGTTGGGAGAGTTCAAAACTGTTGCTCTCACTGAAGGGTGCATAGCAATGTTGAGAAACAAATTGCCACCAAAACTGAACAATCTAAAGAGTTTTACCATACCTTCCTCTATTGGAAACCATTATGTAGGCAAAGCACTATGTGATTTGGGTGCGAGTATAAATTCGATGCCTATGTCTGTTTTTAGGAAGTTGGGAATAGGGAAAGCAAGACCTACAACTATCACTTTGCAACTTGTTGATCGTTCATATGCACATCCAGAAGGTAAAATAGAAGATGTGTTGGTAAGAGTTGACAAATTTATTTTTCCTTAAGATTTTATTATTCTAGAATGTGAGGCTGATCAAAGGTGCAAATCATACTTGAGAGACCTTTCTAGCAACTGACAGAATATTAATTAAGGTTCAAAAGGGTGAATTACTATGGGAGTTAATGATCAGCAGATAACTTTTAATGTTTTCAAGGCTATGAAGTGTGTAGATACCAATGAAGAATGCCATGTTGTGGAGATAGTTGACACAATAGTTCAGGAAGAAATTGTAGATTTTTATCATAATAATTGTAATGGTGATGCAGGTTTAATTGAGTTGGTTGAAGCAAAAATGATTGAAGGGCTTGGTGAAATGATGGATGTTAAACAACTCAATAATGGAGCGAAGAGAAGTTTTGAATCATTAAATTTATCGAACTGATCTTTTAAACCTTCTAGGCCATCCATAGAAGATCCTCTTCTATTGGAATTAAAGCCTTTGTCAGCACATCTGAAGTATGCTTATTTGGGATACAATAGCACATTGCAAGTAATTATTTCTGTGGCATTGACAGGAAATCAAGAAGCTCATTTATTGAAAGTTCTGAAGAAATCCAAGAAAGCATTGAGATGGGCGATTGCGGATAGCAAAGGAATCAGCCTAGCAATCTGCATGCACAAAATATTACTAGAGGATTGCCATGGCAAATCTATTGAGTAACTGAGAATACTGAATTCTATTATGAAGGAAGTTGTCAAAAAAGAGATTATCAAGTGGCTAGATGCTGGAATCATGTACCTAATCTCGGATAGTTCTTGGGTGAGCCTTGTTCAAAGTGTACCTAAAAAGTAGTGTGTCACCGTGGTAAGCAATGATAACAACGAATTCATTCCTACTCGTTGTAAAACCCCTTACCCGTATACTACGTCGGAGTCGGGTACGAGGCGTTACCGTATTTAACTCACTTGGTCATACAACTTAAAATATCTCCTTCACCATCAAAACATTCTCATTAAGGACCTACAAGGCCTTAAACATGCATGCGGAGGGTTTTAGAATTCAACCGGAAACTTTAGTGCACTTAAAAATTTTCACCTAAACAGGGGCCACAGGTCCGTGTGAAATGGGACACGCCCGTGTGGGTAGGCCGTGTGGTCACACACACCCAAGTCCCTCACCAATGGTCGACATTGGCTTATTTCACACGGCCAGACACACGCCCGTGTCCCTGACCCGTGTCCCTCACACGGCCTCGACACGCCCGTGTCTCAGCCCATGTGCCAAAACCTTGGCATTCTGTTTATGACATCATCATCTCACTATGGTCACACGGTCAAGGAACACGCCTATGTCCTTAGACCGTGTGTCGAATTAAATTCCAATTTCAAGGTGCAGACTTCACACGGCCTGGGCACACGCCCATGTTTGTGGCCGTGCCTCCTACATAGCTAAGACACACGGCCGTGTCTCTACCCGTGTATTTATTACAAAGGTTACTGACTTGCAAAACTAACATGTAGGGGACACACAGCCTGGTCGTACACCCATGGGACTGACTGTGTGTCACACACGTCCTAGACACACACCCGTACGCCTACCCGTGTGGACAAGAACAAGGCTATTTGCCAAGCTCTTTTCACCACCCTAACTCACACAACATAAATCCATTCAATAAATCACTAAACAACTCAGCTTTGCAATATACACTTCCATGAATAACTTCATCTTTTCATATATAATAGTGAGCCATCAACTATGGCTATATACAAAAGTATTCACCTTTAAAGGGGCCAACACATTCTTGGACAAAATAATAAAACAAATTACCTAGTCTAGCCCCTATATATGCCATACTCAAAACACTAAGTCTAGATATACCGGGAGGAGCTGATAGTGTGGGTGATCTTCCAATTATCTTTGTATCCCGACCCGGCTCTTTGACTCTATAAAACAAGGGGAAAAAAAGGGGAGCAAGCTTTAAGCTTAGTAAGATTACATGAAAACAAATAACATCATAGTATGTGCTAAACAATAAATAGCATTACATACTAAGAAAAAACAATCCACATTCCATGATCATGCTTACTCATTTCATCTCTTACCACATTCTAACCATATCACAAGCCAAATGCCCACATTATTTAACATACATGCTTGCACTTATCACCATATGATCACGAGAAACAACACATCATAATTTTCCAATAAACCATTCATAATACTACCAATCACTTGGGGGTTTCGTACTTAGCCCACCATCAATCTTTAACAGGGTGGTATTGCACATAGCCCACCAACAAGAATATTTACGGTGGTAACGCACTTAGCCCACCAAATAATATAAACGATGGTATTACACATAGCCCATCATGGATAAGTAACAAGGTGGTATGGCATAGGGGTAAGTATTCGATCGAGTCGAGTCGAATCGAGTCAAAAATTTTCGAGTTAGTCGAGTTAACAAATCCTATTTTGGCAACCGAACTCAATTTGAATTTTTTTCGAATCGAATCGAATCGAGTCAAAATATTTCGAGTCAAATCGAGTCGAGTTAACGAATCCTATTATTTATACTTAATGTTGTGATTAGATGGATCGATTATTTAACTAGTAGACGAAGTACAAGATTATTTAACTACATGAACAATATAACGATTTTGCCTCTTAACTTAATAGGTAAACATTTATCAAAACGATGTAGTTTTGCCTTTTAACTTAATTATTTTGAATTTTAACTTTTAAAAAAGTAAACATTTATCAAAACAAAGTAGTTTTGTTTTTTCTTATTCGGATTTTCGGATAACTCGAATTGTGTAATTCATATTCGAGTTAAACCGAAAAACTTAATTTTTTATTCAAGTTTATCCGAATAACTTGATTAACTCAAATAACTCGAACTATTTAATTCAAAATTTTAAATTTTTATCGAGTTTTTTGAATCGAATCGGATTTTGCTCACCCCTAGTATCGCACATAGCCCACCATTTATTACTACAGATGTTATTCCACATTTACATATCTGTTTCGTCTTTCATACGAAAATTATTCAATACCTACCAAATTCAATCCCCTTGAATCATACACGTTCCCAATCATACAAGGCACCAATAAGTAACAATATATCTATATAAGATGTATCGTTTACACATAAACTTACCTTGGTGCAAAACGCGTTAATCAACGATCTATTCCGTAACCTTGCCTTTTCCTAGGTCAAGGTTGATTCCACGCTCTTCTTGGTCTATAATAACAATATTCACTCATTTAAAACATTTTATGATCATAATGCATCAAAATATATACTTAGGCAAAAATGACCATTTTGCCCTTATACTTTGGCAAAATTACGATTTTTCCCCTAGCCTCGTAAATCATTTTTCAACACATTTTCTCACCAAACAAGCCTAGCTGAACATTTATTCCTCTTACAACTACTCACAAATCTAACTATTTCATGCATTTATTACACATTTTTAATCTTTGCATTCAAGTCTTATTTAGGTGTTTTCATGTTAACACCTTTCACAAAAGTTGTTTCTCATCTCCCTAACATTCATTTTCTTCCATAAAAACTCAGCTAACAACATAAACACTCTCATCGCAAGTTCCTAGGCTTTCAACCATATCACAAATTAGTCCCCTCATTAGCTAGCTTAAGCTTTGGAGACTCTAAAAGTACAAAAATTGTCAAATAAAACCACCAAAATCACTTACTTGCAAGAGATTTGTTTTGATGAAAATTTTGAACTCCAAGAACCCTTATTCCTCTCAATTTTTGGTGGTAGGAGAAGAAGGAATAGTAAAACATGACAACATCTTTTATTCATCTTATTTTACTCATTTTTATCACCTAATTTCCACCAAATTTGACCAAAATTTAATGTCTTGTCTCCCTAGCCTCTATATGGCCGGCCATCACAAATTCAATGGCTTAATTTAACTTTAGAGACCTCCAATTGATATTCTTTGGCTATTAGACACCTCTACCACTTATAAGGGAATTTTCGCACTTTATGCGATTTAATCCTTTTTCACAATTAAGCATGAAATCATTAAAATTAAAACACCGAAATTTTCATATAGCCGTATATTAATACCATAACACATAAAAGAATATCAAAATAATTTTCCTCAACCTTGGATTAGCGGTCTCGAAACCACTGTTCTGACTAGCCTCAAAATCGAGCTGTTACAACTCTCCCCTCCTTTAGAGATTTTCGCCCTCGAAAATCTTACTGGTAAAAAGGTTAGGATATTGTTCTCTCATGGCTTCTTCTAGTTCCTACATAGCTTCTTCCACATTGTGTTTTTGCCATAACACTTTTACTAAAGCTATGTTCTTATTCCTCAATTGTTTAACCTCCCAAGCCAATATTTTAAGCGGCTCCTCTTCATAAGTCATGTCCGATCATATCTGAACTTCCGTTGGAGGGATCACATGCAAAGGATCGGAACGATATCGTCGCAACATTGACACATGAAACACATTGTGTGTTTTCTCTAACCCTACCAGCAAAGCCAATCGATATGCCACTGGCCCAATTCTTTCGGTAACCTCTTACGGTCCTATGAATTGTGGACTCAATTTGCCCTTACGACCAAATCTCAATATTTTCTTCCACGGGGATACTTTTAGAAATACCTTCTCGCCCACTTGAAACTCGATTTATTTTCTTTTCAAATCCGCGTACGACTTTTGTCGGTCCGAAGCAGCTTTAAGACTATTACAGATCACTTTCACTTTTTCCTTGGTCTCTTTAATTAGATTGACCCCATTAATTTGCTTCTCACTAAGCTTGGCCCAATACAAGGGAGTTCGACACTTGCGACCGTACAAGGCTTCAAATGGTGCCATTCATATACTCGACTGATAACTGTTATTGTAGGGAAACTCAACCAAAGGTATATATCTCTCCCAATTACCTCCGAATTCTAACACACAGCATCGTAGCATATCCTCAAGAACTTGAATCACTCTTTCAGATTGGCCGTCAGTTTGAGGATGGAACGCAGTACTAAGATTCAACCTTGTACCCAAGGCCTCTTGCAATTTCTTCCAAAATCTCAAAGTAAATCTCGAATCTCTATCCGAGATAATAGATATAGGCACCCCATGTAATCTCACCACCTTAGCAATATACAACTCGACCAACTTATCAAGAGCATAATCAACACACACCAGTATAAAGTGACCTGACTTTGTTAGTCTATCAATAATAACCCACACAGCATCTTTCCTTTTCGGGGTCATAGGCAACCCTGTCACAAAATCCATGGTGATCCGATCCCACTTCCACTCGGGAACCATCACCGGCTGAAGCAATCCTGAAGGTACTTGATGCTCGGCTTTAACTTGCTGACAAATCAAACATCTTGTTACAAACTCGGATATGTCTCTTTTCATACCCGGCCACCAATAAAATTTCTTCAAATCATTGTACATTTTCGTGCTACCGGGATGTACTAACAAGTGACCACTATGTGCTTCATGTAAAATTTCCCTATCAACTTGTCATCTTTTGGTACACAAATTCTGTCGTGAAACATTAAACAACCATCCGAACTCACCTAAAAATCAGAATCATTACCCGATTCACACTTAGCTCTCTTAGCTTGCATCTCATTATCATTCTTTTGAGCTTCACAGATTCGTTGAATAAATAGCGGTCTAGCCCTCAACTCGGCCAACATAGCACAATTATCAGACAACGCTAAGCTCGTGCTTATAACTCTCAAAGCATACAAAGATTTCCTACTCAAGGCATCCGCAACTACATTCGCTTTCCCCAGATGATAATCAATTACTAGCTCATAGTCCTTTAATAATTTGAGCCACCGTCGTTGTCGCAAATTCAAATCCTTTTGGTCCATTAAGTACTTAAAACTCTTATGATCGGTGAAGATTCGGCACTTCTCACCATATAAATAATGCTGCCAGATCTTTAATGCGAAAACAATCGCAACCAACTCGAAATCATGAGTCTGATAATTCTTCTCATGCGGTTTTAGCTGTCTTGAGGCGTAAGCTACTACCTTACCCTCTTGCATCAACACACAACCGAGACCATTTAATGACGCATCACTGTAGACCACAAACTCTTTCCCCGACTCAGGTTGTACTAAAATTGGTGCCTCAGTCAACAATGTTTTCAATATCTCAAAACTCTGTTGACATTTCTCAGTCCATTCAAACTTGACATCCTTATGCAACAGTTTCGTCATCGGGGTAGCAATCATGGAAAATCCCTTTACGAACCATCTGTAGTACCCCGCTAAACCCAAAAAGCTTCTGAATTCCGACACATTCCTCAACGGTTTCCACTCCACAATAGCCGAGATCTTACTCAGATCAAATCTAATACCATCATCTGACACAATGTGTCATAGGAATCTGACCTCTCGGAGCCAAAACTCACTCTTGCTAAATTTAGCATACAACTGCTTGTCTCTTAAAGTCTGCAAAACAATTCTCAGGTGTTCTGCATGATCACTCTCATCCCGAGAATAAATCAGTATATTATCGATAAAAAAAACTACAAACTTGTCCAAATACGGTCGGAAGACACGATTCATTAAATCCATAAAAATCGCAGGAGCATTCGTTAGGTCAAATGGCATGACAAGAAACTCATAATGGCCATACCTCGTTCGAAATGTAGTTTTCGGCACATCCTGCTCCTTAACTCTCAACTGGTAATAGCCAGACCTTAGGTCTATCTTAGAGAACCCCGTAGCTCCCTTCAGTTGGTCAAATAGATCATCTATCCTTGGTAAGGGATACTTATTCTTCACTGTCACCTTGTTGAGCTGTCTGTAGTCTATGCACAATCTCATCTACCCATCTTTCTTCTTCACAAAAAGCATCGGAGCACCCCACGGTGAATAGCTCGGTCTTGCAAAACCCTTGTCCGTTAACTCTTGCAACTGAGCTTTTAGCTCTTTCAACTTTAATGGTGCCATCCTATACAGAGCAACCGAAATAGGTGCCGTTCCCAGAACTATCTCAATCCCAAACTCGACCTCTCTAACAGGAGGCAATTCGAGCACCTCTTCTGGGAATACATCCGAATACTCACATACCACCGGAACTGATTCAATCTTTACCTCAGACTCTTGATTATTTAGCACAAAATTGAGATAGGACTCGTATCCTTTTCTCAAATATTTCTCAGCCACCATGGAAGAAATTATCACCGGTAAACTATTTGACCCACTTGATTAAACTCGAATGACATCTCCATTTTCACATTTCAATTCAATAAGTTTACTACCACAGTTCACTAAAACACTTTGAGTAGTCAACCAATCCATACCAAGAATCAAGTCAAATTCATCAAACGAAAGCAACATAAGGTTTGCCGAAAAATAATGACCTCTAATTGTCAAAGGACAATTTCTACACACTTTGTCAACTAACACATGTTTGCCTAACAGGTTTGACACCTTTAATACAAATTCCGTAGACTCAACAATCTTGCTCAAACTAGATGCCAATCTCATGCAAATGTAAGAATGAGTAGACAACGGATCAATCAAAATGATAACAGAGGTGTCATGAAGAGAAAAAGTACCCGTTATCACATCTGGAGATGATGCCTCTTTGCGAGCGCAAATGGTATAAGTCTTTACAGGTGCTCGACCCTCCGGTCTCACAGCAGAATCTCGAGGCGCAACTCTACCACTAGTCCTACCTCCTGGGTTCTTTTGTGGTCTACCCCTTGAAGATATATTGCTTGATCTTATCTCTTGCTTCCTTTCCTTGTCATCCCTCTCAGGGCAATTTCGGATGAAATGATCGGGTGAACCACACTTGTAGCAGTTTCTGCCATTCCCCCAACACTCCCCCGTGTGTTGTCTTACACAATTTGGACACTCTGGTTTGGACTTCGGATTTCCCACACTTGCCATCGAAGTGGTTTGAACTTTCGAGCCCGAGTATGTGTTACCTCGGTCTCTATGTGAATATCCAACTGATGTAGTCGTCCGAGGGTTTACTTTCTTGGACCTCTTCGATTGAGCTTGGTATGGTTTACTCATTGGCCTTTTTTTTGCATCTCGGGCCTCACTCACAGCCTTCCTCTTTTTCTTATTCAGTTCTTTGGCCTTACATGCCCTATCAACTAACACTACAAACTCTTTTAACTCCAAGATCCCAACTAGAAGTCTGATATCCTCATTCAACCCATCTTCAAACCTCTTGCACAAGATACCTTATGTAGATACGCACTCTTGTGCATACTTGCTAAGCCTAACAAACTTGCGCTCATATTTTGCCATAGTCATTTTTGCTTGCTTTAACTCAAGGAATTCCTTCCGTTTCTGATCAACAAATCACTAACTTATATACTTCTTTTGGAACTCTTCCAAAAAGAAGCCCCACGTCACTCTCTCCTTTGGGACCACTGATGTCAACGTTTTCCACAAATGGTATGCCGAGTCCCTCAGCAAAGACAAGGCGCATTTTAAGCTCTCCTCAGGTGTACAAGAGAGTTCATCAAATACTCTCATTGAGTTCTCAAGCCAGAACTTCGCCCTCTTGGGGTCATCATCTATATTAGCTCTGAACTCCTCAGCCCATTGCTTCCGAATCTTGTCTATCGGAGGCTTGGTTATTCTCACGACATCTATACCTTGAGGAGCCACAGGAACTGGCTGAGGTATAGGAAGGGGTGAAGGAGGTTGAGCATTAGGATTTGCTTGTACGTGTACCAATTACTCATCATTTGGAGAAAGGCTTCTCGGGCCTCTTCTCCTTGACCCCTAGTCTCGGGTCCACTCTCTACAGGCGCGATCTCTTGCGCGGGGGTCGGCGCGTTACTTGCTGCTTCATCCATTTACTATATAAAAACAAAGTTTAAAATTATCAGAAGCCACCACACTATCAATATACACTTATGACATGTATAGCTAGACTTTTACACACGCTACGATAGTCTAAGAACCGACTAAACCATAGCTCTGATACCACTAAATGTAACATCTCTTACCTGTATACTACGCTGGAGTCGAGTACGAGGCGTTACCGTACTTAACTCACTTGGTCATACAACTTAAAATATCTCCTTCACCATCAAAACATTCTCATTAAGGACCTACGAGGCCTTAAGCATGCATACGGAGGGTTTCAAAATCCAACCAAAAACTTTAGTGCACTTAAAAATTTTCAATTAAACAGGGGCCACACGCCCGTTTGAAATAGGACACGCCCGTGTGAAATGGCCGTGTGGACACACACGCCTATGTTCCTCACCCGTGGTCGACACTGACTTATTTCACACGGCCGGACACACGCCTGTGTCCCTAGCCCATGTCCCTCACACGGCCTCGACATGCCCGTGTCTCAGCCTGTGGCATTCTGTTTATGATGTCATCATCTCATTACGGTCACACGGTCAAGGCACACGCCCGTGCCCTTAGACCGTGTGTCGAATTAAATTCCAATTTCAAGGTGCAGATTTCACATGGCCTGGGCACACGCCTATGTTTGTGGCCGTGCCTCCAACACAGCTGAACACACGGTTGTGTCTCTGCTCGTGTGTTTATTACAAAGCCTACTGACTTGCAAAACTAACATGCAGGGGACACACAGCCTAGTCACACACCCATGGGACTGACCGTGTGTCACACACGACCTAGACATACGCCCATGTGCCTACCCGTGTGGACAAGAACAAGGCTATTTGCCAAGCTCTTTTCACCATCCTAACTCACACAACATAAATCCATTCAACAAATCACTAAACAACTCAGCTTTGCAATATACACTTCCATGAATAACTTCATCTTTTCATATATAATAGTGAGCCATCAGGCTATATAAAAAAGAATTCACCTTTAAAGAGGCCAACACATTCTTTGCCAAAATAACAAAGCAAATTACCTAGTCTAGCCCCTATATATGCCATACTCAAAACACGAAGTCTAGATATACCGAGAGGAGCTGATAGTGTGGGTGATCTTCCAATTATCTTCGTATTTCGACTCGGCTCTTCGACTCTATAAAACAAGGGGAACAAAAAGGGGAGTAAGCTTTAAGCTTAGTAAGATTACATGAAAACAAATAACATCATAGTATGTGCTAAACAATAAATAACATTACATACTAAGAAAAAACAATCCACATTCCATTATCACGCTTACTCATTTCATCTATTACCACATTCCAACCATATCACAAGCCAAATGCCCACACTATTTAACATGCATCACTGCACTTATCACCACATGATCACGAGAAACAACACATCATAATTTTCCCAATAAACCATTCATAATACTACCAATCACTCGGGGGTTTCGCACTTAGCCCACCATCAATCTTTAACAGGGTGGTATCGTACATAGCCCACCAACAAGAATATTTACGGTGGTAACACACTTAGCCCACCAAATAATATAAACAATGGTATCACACATAGCCCATCGTGGATAAGTAATAAGGTGGTATCGCACACAGCCCACCATTTAATACTACGAATGTTATTTCACATTTACATATCTATTTCGTCCTTCATACGAAAATTATTCAATACCTACCAAATTCAATCCCCTTGAATCATACATGTCCCGAGTCATACAACGTACCAATAAGTAATAACATGTGTATATAAGATGTATCGTTTACACATAAACTTACCTCGGTGCAAAACGCGTTAATCAATGGTCTATTCCGTAACCTTTCCTTTTCCTCGATCAAGGTTGGTTCCACGTTCTTCTTAGTCTATAACAACAAAATTCACTCATTTAAAAAATTTTATGATCATAATGCATCAAAATATATACTTAGGCAAAAATGACCATTTTGCCCTTACACTTTGGCAAAATTATGATTTTGCCCCTAGGCTCGTAAATCATTTTTCAACACATTTTCTCATTAGCTGAACATTTATTCCTCTTACAACTACTCAAAAATCTAACTATTTCATGCATTTATTACACATTTTTAATCTTTGCATTCAAGTCCTATTTAGGTGTTTTCATGTTAACACCTTTCACAAAAGTTACTTCTCATCTCCCTAACATTCATTTTCTTCCATAAAAACTCAGCTAACAACATAAACACTCTCATGGCAAGTCCCTAGACTTTCAACCATATCACAAATTAGTCCCCTCATTAGCTAGCTTAAGCTTTGGAGACTCCAAAAGTACAAAAATTGTCAAATAAAACCACCAAAATCACTTACTTGTAAGAGATTTGTTTTGATGAAAATTTTGAACTCCAAGAACCCTTATTCCTCTCAATTTTCGGTGGTAGGAGAAGAAGGAATAGTAAAACATGACAACATCTTTTATTCATCTTATTTTACTCATTTTTATCACCTAATTTCCACCAAATTTGACCAAAATTTAATGTCTTGTCTCCCTAGCCTCTATATGGCCAACCATCACAAATTCAATGGCCTAATTTAACCTTAAGGATCTCCAATTGATATTCTTTGGCTATTAGACACCTCTACCACTTATAAGGGAATTTTCGCACTTTATGCGATTTAGTCCTTTTTCACAATTAAGCATGAAATCATTAAAATTAAAACACCAAAATTTTCATATAGCCATATATTAATGTCATAACACGTAAAATAATATCCAAAATAATTTTCCTCAACCTCGGATTAGCGGTCTCGAAACCATTGTTCCGACTAGCCACAAAATCAGGCTGTTACACTCATACTGTCACGGGATGGAGGGTTTGTATGGATTACTGGAAGCTCAACAAAGCCACAAGGAAGGACCATTTTTGTAACACCCCTAACCTGTATCCGTCGCCGAAACAGGGTTTCGAAGCGTTACCGTAACATTCAGAACATTTATCAATTAATTCAGGCAAGTTACTATTCATTCACAGAGGTCATTTATAATGTCCCTTAAATGGACTCTTTAAGCCCAATACGAGCATTAGAATCAAGTTGGGACTAAATCGGGAACACAATGAATTTTTTGCAAAATTCCAAAATTTTCCAAGGTGTAGGGCTCACACGCCTGTGTGGTCCTAGGGGCACGCCCGTGTGGTCCTTAGACACGCCCGTGTTCGATGAGATTACTCTCTGACTTGCGCCACACGGCCATACCACACGCTCGTGTGCTTCGTCGTGTGGTTATTTAATTCAATTCGAATTAGGTACAGGTTTCACACGGCCGTGACATACGCCCATGTTCTAGGCTGTGTAACACACACGGCTGAGATACACGCCCGTGTCTCTGCCTGTGTGCTAAATTCTGAGCATTTTTTCTCTTGAATTTAAGGTGCATGGGACACATGGCCAGGCCACACGCCCATGGGGACAAAATAAAGCCATTTCTAGCTTCCTTTCTCACCCAAAATCACACCAATGACTTGCACTTAAACTCACATACAATTACCAACTATTTCAAGCATTCAAATCAAGCAAATTCTATCATTCAACATGGTATACCATTATATGTATACATGTTCATAATCTTGCCTTGGTTTAGTCCTTATGATAGGCATATTTTGATCAATTACTTAACACTTGTGTAGCTTCCATAGTATGACATTACAAATATATCAAATCAAACCATTACTAGCCATTCTAATGGCTAGATTACAAGCATCATTTATATTTACATGCCAATATGGCCAATATAACTTATACATGCCATTACAACCATAATTGATTTCATAATAGCTCATTTCGAGTTCAGATCATTTCATATCAGAACTTTACTCATACTACTCGAAATATCAAAATCACGATTTGTACACTCAAGGTGTACAAGTCTATAATCAAGAATGAACATTCTCATCAAACAATTCCCATGTACAAATATCATCATCTCATATTTTCATATATCACTTATCATGTATCATCATTTTTCTTGTATTTCATGTAATATTCTTTTCATGTCATATTTCCATATAGTATATATCATTCCATGTCAAGTTGTCTTAAATTCATCTTATCCCTTGTCAGAACCTTACCCGTTGAATTTATTTGAATTATTGATGGATACATAGGTAGTACACTTGAGGTGTACAAATCAAAATCCGTCAATTCATGTTAACTAGTATCCATAAGGTACAATTTTAGGGAGTGCACTCTCGAGCCACACATGTATACAACAGGATTACCAGCTCAAGCTAAATCCTTTTTATGACACATGCTCTAAAGAGCTTGATCTAGATTACCCGTCCGGGCTAAATCCAATTCATAACATATGCTCGAGAGGGCTCACATCAGGATTACCCGTCTGGGCTAAATCCTATCAGAATTGAGGTCAAAGGATTACTCATCCGAGCTAAATCCTATCTGCAACAAATGCAGGACCTCTTTCATTTCGGGAAATCACATATCTATCGATTTTCCATTTATTTAACCGAGATTTAAACACTTTTCAAGCATTATCGGGCATTTGATTATTTCATACCTTTGTAACATTTAGGTAATTCGAGTAAAAAACACAATCCACATTCATGTCAAGCATACAAGTAACATTTTATTCATTTACCATTTTATCGGGCATTTTCATTTATAGGGCTACATCGAGTAGGTGATCATTTCACATATTTATGACATTGATAAAATTCACAAACACAACATTTAAATCAAGCCTAAAAACATATATAATTTAGTTACACGAACTTACCTCGACAAAGGTTCGTGTACTAAAATCTACTAATCCGGCATTTTCCTCATTCCTAGTTCTAACTTTGAATTTGGTCTATCCGAATCTATACGAGTAGATTTAATGTCAATTTATCATATTTTACATTCATGTGGAATAAATTTTCATCCTAGGCAAAATTACTATTTTGCCCCTAACTTTTCCATAAATTCAATTTTCGTCCATAGCCTCGAAAAATGAAACTTGTGCAAATTACTCCCTATTCCAAGCCTAACCAAAGCTCCATTACAAATTTTACAAAACATGTATTCATAAAATTTTAGAATTATTCATCAAATTTTACAACTTTTCATTTTAGTCCTTAAACCATGTTTTCATAAAAAATCACTTTGTAAAATTTGTTTATCTATCAATAATCTTTCATTTTCTACCATAAATTTCTAATTTCCAGCATATACATCAATGACCCATTTTCATACTTTGATAAAATTTTAAATTAATTCCCCAAATAGAGGGATTACTAAAAGCGGGACAAGGAAACTTACCCAATTTGGCCATGAAAGTCTCTTCTCTCTTTTCTACGGTTTCCATGTTTATTTTGGGGAAGAAGATGAGAAAATATGGTTTTTATTTTCTTTTCATCTTTTTAACTAATTAAAATTTTCACTTTCTAATTTAGTCCTTACACTTTTTTCTATATTTCCATGGATGAGTCACCAAGAAAAATCTACATACTTTTCCTAATGGTCTAATTACCATATAAAGACCTTAAGTTTTAAATTCCATAGCTATTTAATCCTTATAGCTACTAGAATTTAACTTTTACATTTTATGCGATTTAGTCCTTCTCGTAATTAAGCACTCAATCGATAAAATTTTCGTACCAAAATTTTCACATGTCATATCTATCATAATACAGACCATATAATAAAATGAAAGTAAATTTTAATTTTGGCTCGGATTTGTGGTCCCAAAACCACTGTTCCGATTTCACCAAAATTGGGCTGTTATAATTTTCTTCTACCATTTATCGATCAGATGCTAGATCGATTAGTGAGGAAAGCCTTCTATTGTTTTCTGGATGGGTATTCGGGGTATGACCAGAAATCCATAGCGCTTGCTGATAGAGAGAAGACCACATTTACATGTCCTTAAAGAACTTTTGCCTTTCGACGAATGCTATTTAGATTATGCAATGCCCCTACAACATTTTAGTGTTGCATGATGGTAATCTTTTTAGACATTGTGGAAAAATGTAACGCCCCTTACCCGTATCCAACGCTGGAATAGGGTATGAGGCATTACCAGACTTATTCACAAGCAAACATTCAAAACCGAGACATGAATTTCCATTCAAATTTAAAACTTTTCAAAAACATTCATATCGTCCCTAAAACGACCTACGAGGCCCAAAATATGCATTGAAAATGGCTCGGGACTAAACAAAGAACTTTGGAAACTTTGGAGAACTTAGAAAATTTTTCATGAAAAAGGGGTCACACACCCGTGTGGATTCTGGACATGCCCGTGTGACACTATGACACACCCGTGCTTTAGGCTGTGTTCAAATTAGGGAGCATCCTATTTATGACGTCATATCAAATTGAGGTCACACGGCCAAGTCACACGCCCGTGTGCTTAGGCCGTGTGATCGATTAAATTTTTATAACTTTTCATAAAATAGGTGCAGACTTCACACGGCCAGGGCACACACCCGTGTTCGAGGCCGTGCCATCCACACGGCTGAGACACACGCCCGCATCTCTGCCCGTGTGCTCATTACTAAGCATTTTTTTTTGCAACAATTAAGGTGCAAGGGACACACGGCCGAAACACATGCTCGTGGGGCAGACCGTGTGCCGCACACGGCCTAAACACACGCCTGTGTGGACAAATATAAGGCTATTTACCAAGCCTTTTTGCCATCCTTCCATGCACCAACCTACACAACAAAACATAGCACCAATCCAAGCATATACTTTCAACCCAACCAGCCATACACAAGGCATCCACATATCATTTACATGCTATCATTTATCACATACAAGCATCACATACTTAGCATCTCAAACCATGCAATTTCCCACATTCATGAAAACATCATCATATGTATATATACTTAACCAATATTAGCCAATATCAAATGGCCATTTACAAAATGAATTATCAACTGTTGAAGCCATCACTTATGGCCAAATCAATTATGACACATAACAAAAAGACCAAGTCCCTATACATGCCATAACTCAAAATATTGAAATCATAAGTACCCAAAATGATAATTTGATTGTGAATGAATCTCCGACCATTTTCGATCCCCGAGTTGGCTTGGTAACATTATAAGACAAGAGAAAGAGAAAGGGAGTAAGCTTTAAAACTTAGTAAGTTCCTATGCAAATAATAAGCATCATACACACTTTAACATATATTTAACATAAAGTAAATTAACATAAATGTCATTGTGAATTCATAATCAAGCTTAGCATAGATGTTATTAAAATCTTATCATCATAACTTACTCAATCAAACCAATCCGAGGTTTCATCACATATCGAGCTCATTAAGTATGAGTTTTATGTACATACCTGTACCAACTTGCAACTTACCATAATCTTTCACATCATACCATAGTCTTTCACAACTTAAACTTTGCCGTTAAGTTTCCCGTTGAACCACTTGGAATACTAAAGGATACTCGGGAAATCTCACACACATAGTACTATATCAATGCCATATCTCAGATATGGTCTTACATGGGATCTCATACCAATGCCAATAGCCCAACTATGGTCTTACACGAAATCTCATATCGATGCCATATTCCAGATATGGTCTTACATGTAATCTCAACTAACCCTAATGTCATGACATTTGTATCCTAACAATTCCTAAGGTTCAACCGAGATTTTTTTCTCGCTTGTCAAACTTTTTCGAATTCATTCAAAGAGTAAATCATAATTCATATAATACTAACCCAATTAAAGCATAAATAATAATGCATTATTTACATACGAACTTACCTCGGTATAAAAATAGCAGAAATGGACCTAATCGTCAATAACCTTGTTTTTCCCTAATTAAGGTCCGAACCTCGTCTTTCTTTATCTATAATAGAAAATTCAACTTATTTATTATCCACATTACTCAATTCAGTCCAAAATCCTATTATGGAAAAATTACACTTTTGCCCCTAAACTTTGACATATTTACACTTTTGTCCCAAGGTTCGTAAAATGATATGTATCCATTTTCCTTGAATCCCAATCCTAGTCGAACCTAAATCATGCTCAAAATAGCCCACATTTTTCATCAAATCAGATTTTTACTACCCATTTTACAACTTTGTACAAATAAGTCATTTTTATACATTTTCACTAAAAATCACTTAGTAAAAGTTGTTTATCACACCTTAAACAATCAATATCTTCCATCAAATATCAAAATACATGCATGTCACACATGGTTAAATTTTTAAACATGAACCCTACTTCAAAATAACGGTAGAAATAGGTAAACCGAGTTATGAGGACGTCAAACATTTAAAAAGCATTAAAAACGGGGCTAGGATGCACTTACTATCAAGCTTGAAAAGTGGCAAAAACCTAGCTATGGAGCCCTTATGAAATTCGGCCAGGGTAGAAAAAAGATAAGCAAATTTTGGCTTTATTTTCCCTTTTTATTCTTTTATGAACCAAATGACCAAAATACCCATTTTGTCAAACTTTAAAATATTATCTCACCATGTCCATTTTTGTCCACTATCTTAAGAAATGGTCTAATTATCATATAAGGACCTCTAATTTAAAATCCCATAGCAATTAGACAACTCTAACATGTAGAACTCAACTTTTTCACTTTTTACAATTTTGTCCTTTTGAGTAAATTGAGTGCCCAAACGTCAAAACTTTTGAACAAAATTTTCACGAAATCATTCCGTGAAACTGTAGACTATAAAAATATAATAAAAATGAACTTTCCTGTGTCGGATTTGTGGTCCCGAAACTACTGTTCCGACTAGGCCCAAAATCGAGCTATTACAAAAAATTCTTAGAAGTATTCATGGACGACTTCTCGGTGTTTGGTGATACGTTTGAAGATTGTTTAAAAAATCTGGAATTAGTTCTTTGTCGATGTGAAGAAACCAACCTTGTTCTAAATTGGGAGAAATGCAACTTCATGGTTTGTGAAGGCATCGTTCTGGGACATAAAATTTCACAGCAAGGAACTGCCGTCGACAAGGAAAAAATCAAAATTATTGTGAAATTTCCACCACCCTCTACAATTAAAGGTATTCACAATTTTTTGGGCCATGCGGGATTTTACAAATAATTCATCAAGGTTTTCTCAAAAATATCAAAACCCTTGTGTACATTGTTAGAATACAACAGACCTTTCAATTTTGATGACCAGTGCTTATAGGCACTTGAGGAGTTGAAGAAACAGATAATCACAACACCAATAGTCATAGCACCTGATTAGAATCTACCTTTCAAACTTATGTGTGATGCCAGTGATTTTTCCGTTGGGGTAGTGCTTGGGCAAATAAAAAACAAAGTATTCCATGCTATCTACTACGCAAGTCGGACATTAACTAATTCACTACTAAATTATACTAACACCAAGAAAGAGCTATTAGCTGTGGTATTCGCCTTTGACAAATTCAGGGCTTATTAGTAGGCCCCAAAGTGACAGTTTATACGGATCACTCTGCCATTAAATACTTGGTTGCAAAGAAAGATGCTGAGCCCAGATTGATTCGATGGATATTGTTATTGTAGGAATTTGATCTAGAAATTAACGATAGAAAAGACACAGAAAATCAAGTGGCTGATCACTTGTCTCAACTTGAAGCAGGACATGAAGACATTCATATTCAATGCATCCAGAAGGATTTTCCAGATGAACAGTTATTAGTTGCCATGGCATTACCAGGGTATGTTGACATTGTAAATTTTTTACTTAGTGGACTGCGTCCACCTGACCTCACAAATCGAAGACGGAAAAAATTTCTCCATGATGCCAAGCAGTATTACTTGGATGAGCCATTTTTATTCAAACATTGTGCAGACCAGATCATTCTGAGGTGTGTTCCAGATGATGAGATTCAAAGTATTTTATTTCATTGTCATTCAGCACCATCCGTAAGGCACTTTGGGGGCATAAAAACTACGGAAAAATTTCTCCAATCAGGTTTTTATTAGATGGCAATGTTTAAAGATGCTCATGAATTTTTTCAAGCTTGCGATCACTATCAAAGAATTGGAAATCTATCGAGGAGGTATGAAATGCCCTTGCAAACTATTTTAGAAGTGGAACTATTTGACGTTTGGGGAATTGATTTTATGGGACCATTCCCACCTTCTTGGGGAAATGCATATATACGTTTAGTTGTTGATTATGTCTCCAACTGGGTTGAGGCTATTGCTTTACCAGCAAATGATGCCAAATCGGTACTGAAATTTCTCCACAAGAATATTTTTACCAAGTTTGGCACTCGTGCTCAATTAGTGATGAAGGTTCACACTTTGATTGCAAATTAGTTGTTAATGCTCGGAACAAGTATGGAGTTAAGCATAACATTGCCATGACATACCATCCCTAAACAAATGGGCAGGCAAAAGTCTCTAATAGAGAGATTAAACAAATTTTGGAAAAGGTACTCAATCCCAACCAAAAGGATTGTTCATCCAGATTAGATAATGTTTTATGGGCATATCGCACTGCATTCAAGACACCATTAAGGATGTCGCCCTTTAAGCTTGTTTATGGGAAACCTTGCTATTTGCTTGTTGAGCTTGAACATAAGACATATTAGGCAATTAAAAAATTGAATATGGATTAGCATGTTGCTGGTACCCACAGCCTGTTGGAGTTGAATGAGATGGAATAATTTTGAGAGCAAGCCTATGAGAATGTCAAGCTATACAAAGAAAAGATTAAGTGATGGCATGACAACAAAATTTTGCCATAGCAATTTGCACCTAGACAACAGGATCTGTTATTCAATTCCATACTTAAATTATTTCTAGGCAAATTGAAATCTCATTGGTTTGGCCCATTCAAGGTAGTACATGTTTACCCTCATGGAGGTGTAGATGTTAAAGACAACAAGTGTAACACCCCATACTCGTATCCATCGTCGGAATAGGGTTACGGAGCATTATCAAAACTTTTAGAGCATTTTGCAAACAATTCATGTAAGTTTCTATTTATACATCGAGATTATTCATAATGTCCCTTAAATAGGCCCTTGGGGCCCAATACGAGCATTAGAAACGAATTGGGACCCTTATCTTTCAACTCTTGCAACTGAGACTTCAGTTCTTTCAATTCAGTCGGAGCCATTCTATACGGAGCTATCGATATCGGTGAAGTTACTGGTACCAAATTAATAGCAAACTCCACCTCTCTGATCTGTGGTAATTCAGGCAACTCTTCTAGGAACACATCTGGATATTCACAAACTACCAACACAAATTCAATCTTTAATTCAGATACTCTCTTATTTATTACATACGCAAAAAATGCTTCACAACCTTTTCTCACATACCTCTGAGCCAACATCGACAAAATCACAATAGGCAACTCACCGACTCATCTGGTTCAATTCGAATAATTTCATTATTTTGACATTTCAATTCAATAATCTTTCGTCTACAATTCACTATGACATCATGTAGAGCCAACCAATCCATTCCAAGAATTACATCGAACTCATCAAACGGCAAAAACATTAAGTCAGCCAAAAAACAGTGACCCCGAATCATTAAAGGACAACTCTTGCAAACTTTATCAACTAAAACATAATTGCCTAAAGGGTTCGACACTTTAATCACAAACTCAGTAGACTCAACGGGTAAATTCTTACTAAATACCAAGTTCATGCAAATATAAGAATGAGTCGATCCAGGATCAACTAATGCAACTACATTAGTATCATATAGAGAAAATATACCAGTGATCAAATCAGGAGAAGACGCATCTTCGCGAGCACGAATAGTATAACACCCTTTACCCGTATTCAACACCGGAACAAGGCTCGAGGCATTACTGGACTTATAACTCAAGCAATCACACAATTTTGAGTCATAAATTTTTGTCCAAATTAAAAACCATTCATATTAAATCATAAAGTCCCTTATACGAGCCTACGAGGCCCAACACATGCTTTAGAAGTGGTTCGGGACTAAACCGAGAACCTTCAAAAATTTTACAAAACTTAGAAAAATTTTCATGTTACAGGGGTCACACGCCTGTGTGACCCTGAGACATGCCCGTGCTCCAGGCCGTATTCAATTTAGGGTGCTCACTGACTTGTGTCACATGGCCGTGCCAAACGCCCGTGTGCTAGGCAGTGTGGTCAATTTAATTTTCAAAATTTTTCATAAAATAGGTGCAGACTTCACACGGCCGGGGCACATGCCCGTGTTCAAGGCTGTGTAGCACACACAGCCGAGACACAAGTCCGTGTGTCTGCCCATGTGCTCAATTCTGGACATTCTGTTTTGCAACAATTAAGGTGCAGGGGACACACGACTGAACTACATGCCCGTGGGGCAGACCATATGGACAAAATAAGGCTATTTACCACGCCATTTGCCACCCCTTTAATGCACACACCTACATAACATAACATAGCACCAATTCAAGCTTATACATTCAATCAAATCATCAATGACCAAGACATCAATACATCATTCACATGCTAACATCTAACATACATAAAAATCACATAACTTATCAACTCAAATCATGCAAGTTTCCTTATTCATGAAAGGCATCATCATATGATTATACTTATACCAATATTAGCCAATTTCAAATGGCCTTATACAAAGTGAACTTCTAACCAACATAAGCCAACACATTTGGCCAAATCAATTATGGCACATAACAAAATGACCAAGTCCCCTATACATGCCATAATTCAAAATGTTGAATTCATTGATACCAAGATAATGGTTGATAGTGTGAATGGATCTCTGACGATCTCCAATCCCGAGCTAGCTTGGTGACACTATAAGATAAGGGAAATAAAGGGGAGTAAGTTATACAGCTTAGTAAGTTCATATGCAAATAATAAACAACATTAATTATACATTTATTATATGCATAACATAACATGAATCAACATAAATGTCATTAAAACTTCATGAACATAACATACTCAATCATATTCTTACTAATAGATCATCATATACCGAATTTATTCCCATTGAGTTTCTCATGCATACCCGCACTAACTCATAACGTAAGCACATACTTTCTCATCTTTGACGTACCCGTTGAACCACTTGGAATACTATCGGATACACGGAAATCTTTGCACATAAGTGCCACTTACGTAGCCAATGCTACCACAAATCTCATAACAAATACAAGCTCACTCTCGAGCTATCCTCGGGCTTGCTCACACAAGCTATCAGTCGAGATGTAGCTACACGGTACTGCTCACACAAGCTATCAAGTATCCATAACATATGCCGATTTACCCAGCCACCGGTAGGACGTACAGGACCAGCACCTAAGACACATAAATCACATAATTACATGGGTTCCGAGTGACATGTCACTTGTATCCTAATATATTCTTAAGTTTCAACTGGGATTTCTCTCTTACCGGAACTGCGTCGAATATGCTTATAGAATCAATCATACAATCCATGCAATATCAAAACACTAAGATACAAATATAACATTGCATTATTAACATATGAACTTACCTCGGTAAAAAAATAGTGAAAATAGACCTAATCGTCAAACACTTTATTTTCCCCCCGATCTAGGTTTGAACCTCGTTTTTCTTGATAATCGAGCTTGGAAGATGAACAAACCCTAGCTATGGACTCCTCTTGTGAATTTCAACCAAGGGACTAATTTGATGAAGATGAACATCTTTTATTTAGTTAATTTTGTCTTTATTTACCATTTTACCAAAATACCCTTAATGCCAAACTTTGAAATTTCACCTAGCCATGTCCATTTTTTTCCATACTTAAGTATAATGGTCAAATTACCATTTAAGGACCTCCAATTTAAAATTTCATATTAATTAGACACCTCTAGCTTCTAGAACACACATTTTGCACCTTTTGCAATTTAGTCCTTTTAACTAAATTGAGTGCCCAAATGTCAAAATTTTTGAACGAAATTTTCATGAAATCATTCCATAAAACAGTAGACCATAAAAATTTAAAAAAAAAATGAATTTTACTCGTCAGATTTGTGGTCCCAAAACTACTGTTCCGACTAGACCCAAAATTGAGCTATTACAAATAGTGTAGGCTCTAGCAGGTGCTTTGACCTTTGACCTCGCAGTTAACTATATTTTCACACCTCTGCTACTGTTCCCACTTCCAATATTTCTCGGTGGCCTCCCTCTAGTGGCAGTGTTACTTGGCCTTGCATTCTGAAAATTATCTTTCTCAGTCATTTCAGGGCAATCTCGAATGAAGTGATCTTGGGAGCCATATTTAAAGCAAGCCCGGTTATTCATCCTACATTCACCGGGATGTCGTCTACCACAGTGCTGACATCCAGGTCTATTAGACCTGACATTACCAACACTCTTATCAATGTATTTTGGGCCTTAGAACCCGAATATTGCTTCCCATGATCTCTATTGGGATACCCAGCTAAAGCATTTGAGCGAGTATACAAATTCCTTGATTTCTTTGACGAAGATTGAAATGATTTATTCATCTGTCTCTTTCTCAAATCTCTAGTCTCAAAATCAGCTTTTGTCTTTTCTTTGCTCAACTCTTTGGCTTTACAAGTTCGTTCGACTAGCACAACAAATTCTTTCAGCTCCAAAATCCCAACTAATAGTTTGATATCCTCATTCAACCTATCCTCGAATCTCTTGCACATGATAGCCTCAATGGAAACACATTCCCGAATGGAAACACATTCCCGAGCATACTTACTGAGCCTAACAAACTCTCGCTCATATTTAGTCACTGTCATACGGCCTTGTTTCAGCTCTATGAACTCTTTGCGTTTCTGATCAATGAACCGCTGACTGATATATTTCTTTCTGAACTCATCTTGGAAGAAATCCCAGGTAACTCTTTCTCTCGGTACCACAGATATAAGAGTATTCCACCACTGATATGTCGAATCTCTCAGAAGTGATATAGCACATTTCAAACACGCCTCCAGTGTGCAAGAAAGTTCATCAAATACTCTGATAGAGTTCTCAAGCCAAAACTCTGTTCTCTCGAGATCATCGTCAACATTAGCTCTAAATTCCTCAGCCCCTTGTTTTCGAATCTTATCAACTGGAGGCTTGTTCAGTCTTGCCAATTCCACACCTTGGAGAGCTACGAGAACCGATTGGGGGATAGATGGGGGTGGAGGATGTTGGACAGCCGGATTTGTTCGAACAAACTTGGCAAACCACTCATTTATCCTTTGGAAGAAGGCTCCCCTAGACTCTCCTCCCTGACTAACCATCACTGGTCTACTTTCAGATGGCGCTACCCCCTGAGCGGGAGCTGGCGTATTTCTTTAAACATCATCAGCTACTTCCCGATCAGGATCCATTTACTATGTGAAAACACAATTTAAATTGTTAGGAGTCATCACGCTATCACAATTTATATATGGCATGTATAGCTAGACTCTTGCACAAGATACGTTAGTCCAAGAATCAACTAAATCGTAGCTCTGATACCACTAAATGTAACATTCTATACCCGTATCCATAGCGAAATAGGGTTATGGAGTGTTATCGAAACTTTCAAAACATTTTGCAAACAATTATAAGTTCCTATTTATGAATTGAGATTATTCATAATGTCCCTTAAATGGGCCATCGAGGCCCTATACGAGCATTAGAAATGAATCGAGACTAAATCAGGATCTCAGGGAATTTTTCGCGAAAATTTTAATAATTTTCCTAGGTGTAGGGCTCACACGCTCGTGTGGCCAGGCCGTGTACTACACACGCCCGAGTCCCTAACCCGTGTAACTCACTGACTTTTAAGGTATGAAGAAATTAGAGTCACACGACCAAGTCACGCACCTGTGTGCTAGACTGTGTGACGAATTTAATTTTTGAAATTTAGGTGCAATATTCACACGGCCGTGTAACACGCCCGAGTCCAAAGCCATGTCAACACATGGCTGAGACACACACCCGTGTGCCAAATTCTGAGCATTTCGTTTCTCAAAACTAAGGTGCAGGAGACACACGGCCTAACTACATGCCCATGTTTCTTATTTGTCGAATCGTCGTCGGACTCGTCCATAGAATTAGACTCGTCCACATAATCAATAATATGGTTCATGCAATGTTAAAGCATTTAATTACAATTATATTAAAGCTTATTTATCATATGAACTTACCTCGGTTACAAAAATGACCAAACAGGTCTATTCGTCAATTACTTTGGTTTTCCCCCAATCTAGACCCGAACTTCATTTTTCTTGATCTATAATACCAAATTCATCTCATTTAATAATCACATTATTCAATTTAACCCAAAAACAACATATGGAAAAAATTACATTTTTGCCCCTAAACTTTTGACATTTTACATTTTAGTCCCTAGGCTCGTAAAATGAATTTCATTCAATTTCTTAAAAACACAAGCCTATCTGAAACTTATTCATAATCATAACAGTTCACATTTTTCATTTATTCACATTTTAACACTCACTTTACAACCTTTTTTACAAATAGGTCCCTTTTTGACATTTCCATCAAAAATCACTTTGTAAATGTTGTTTTCCTAACATCAAACATGCATTTTCTACCATCAAACATCTAAATACATACATAAATCTACATGGGTAAAATTTTAGCCTTTGACAACTTTTCAAATTAGTCCTTGAAATAGCTAGATTAGGTTAAGACAACTTTAAAAACATAAAAATCATCAAAATCGGGACAAGAACGGACTTACTATCGAGCTTTAAAGTGGGTAAAACCCTAGCTATGGACTCCTTGTGAAATTCGGCTATGGGAGGATGAAATTGGGAAGATGGACATCTTTTTACTAGTTAATTTTGTATTTATTTACCAAATGACCAAAATGCCCTTCACTAAAACCTTGAAATTTTACTTATTCCATGTCCATTTTTTTCCATCTTAAGGTATAATGGTTTAATTACCATTTAAGGACCTCCAATTTAAGAATTATTTACAATTAAACAGCCTTAGATTCTAGAACACACATTTTGCACCTATTGCAATTTAGTCCTTTTAGTCAAATTGAACACTCTATCGATAAATTTTCTTAACGAAATTTTCACACAATCATTCAATCATACTGTAGACCTTAAAGAAATAATAAAATAAATATTTCTGCTTTGGATTTGTGGTCCCGAAACCACTATTCTGATTTGACCCAAAAACGGGCTGTTACAACAAGACTGGTTCTAATTTTAAAGTCAATGGCCAACGATTACAGCACTACTTTGGAGCCCCTATAATTTGTGATAAAAGTTCCATCAAATTTTGAGTTGTTTAATATTTCTTTCTTATTTTATTTATTGTTTTTAAATTTTATGTTTCGTTTCTTCAACAAGTTTATTTACTTGTTATTATTATTTTTTACAGGCACACTATGGCCCACGATTGTAGGCATTAGCCCATTGATCACATTAAATTTTTTTCAGAAGAACTTTACCAAACCCATGCCTCCATTACTTGATTTTCATAAGGAATTGTTGTTGGAGCTTGAAGAGGATGATGATGATGGTGAAGAACCTACTGCGGAGAAGTAGACCACTGAACAAGAAGGAGAAGAAGAGAGAATCGAATTTGTCTATGTTGAATTTGATAAGGAAGATGTTGATGTGACTCAAGCTACTGCACCTACAAACACCATGACTATGCCGACTACTGTACCTATGATTGAACAAGAATGCGCAATTCATCAACTGATTGATGATCTCTCGAAGTTATACACTAACGACAAAGAAGAAATGCCTATTACCCAGCTAAAACAGAAGCGTTACAAGCAAAGTGCCAGAAAATCTGTCCAAGATGATGCTGGTGAAATAGAAAGAAAGGAGCACTACAAACATGCAGCCAAGAAATTGACCCAATCCAAATAGAGTAACCGTAATTCTATCCAAGCTTTTGTTTCTTTTTTTTTGATTTTATACTATATATTTCATGCACTCATATTTAGTGTCATGGCATTCTTACAGTTGACAGTTATTGTTTTTGCATTTTGCCATATTTCATTATTCATGCATTGAGGACAATGCATCTCTTAGGTTTAGGGGTATATTGTGTTGTACATATAGTATACTGTAGATAGATGCTTTAATGTTCATGCATTTTTTCATTCATTTTTCCATTACATACAAATGCCAAATAACTGATAAACTATGATGAGTATATTGTTATCGGTGATATTCAATGAGGATAATAACTCTTCGACTAATTTAAAAACTTGTGAAAGTTGATTAAGCATGTTTAGCTTAGGATAATTGTTTGAAAAATGATTCCTAAAAGTTGAACAACTTAGGTATAAATGCAATTAAGTCTGTAGTAGGATTCTTTTAATGCATCTAGAATTTCTTAATCCTAAATTCAATAATTTGGTTATGAATGATAAGGAATACCTTAGAAATAGCTTTACACTTCAATGTTTGAAACTATTGAGTAGGTTAGTAATGCTTTGTTTGCTCCATCGTATTATTGATAAAAAAAATGAGTTCAAATAAGAGTGTTTTAAAAAAAAAATTTAATAATAATTTAGGGACACCTCACTGTAGTAATAAGCTGATTAGCTAAGGAGGTAGTTGTTTGCTCCATCTATTTTTTTAGTTTAAAGCCTTAGCTTTATGAGTGAAATATATTCAAATTGTGGCATAATATACTACCTAGTAATCTATTGTATGCTCCATTGAGATTGTCAAGTAAAGAAATTATGTGACAAGATGAATTCCCTATAGAAAATAATATTTGTGATTAAAATCTTGAAATGACTGAATACGTGAGAATAGTGAAATTGAGTTTAGAGGAAAGACATTTTAAATATATTAGGAGAGGTCTGCTATAGTCAGAATTGTATAATTAATTAGGAACTTCTATTTTTTGGAAACATTTTCTGCACTTCCTTTGCTAAACAAGACTATAAAACTCAAACCAATTCTTTTTTGTTATTTAGAAGACTGTTGAGAATGGAGGTATTAAATATTCTTCACATGGTTCAATAGTGCAGATGGTAACTGTGTGTTTTGGCAAATATTCATGCATTCATGCATAATCATATATATTTTGCTTGAGGACAAGCAACAATGTTTCCTCAACCAGCCCACTACTTGTTCATATTTGCAAAAATAACTTACAAAATTAGAGGACCTTTCAATTTAGTATGCCAAGCTCTTGCTACATAGGACTTTAAAAATTAGTGTGTGAAACTCTCCCACCCTAAAAGAAAATTTTGCCCCAAAAATTTCTTGTAATCGAGAAAAGATAATTTGCAGTACGACGACATGTATTAACTCCATACAAGGTACTTAAGAAAATCTTCGTACCCCAATACCTAAAGGATTAATCATATTACCATGTGAACGCATGCATGCGTGCGCATAAAATAAATCATTTATAAAGCAAATTTAAAATGCTGTTTTACTGCAAGTGTTCAAGTCAGTTGTAATATTTATAGTTCTGATGAAACGAAGTATTTCAAGGGGTAAAACCCAAAGGAGATGGCAATTGAGCGATAAATAGCGTATACTACAGAGTCTAAGCGGCTATAGGTATGATTTTATAGTACAACAAATCATACCAAGAAAGTTTTGCAAGAAAGTTAAATATGCTAATCTAAGGACCAAATTGTATAGAGTACTAAACTATGAGATTAACCAATAAATAACTAATGGTGGTTGGTTGATTTTGATGTGGTTCGTTGGTCTTTGAATGAGAGACTTAATTTGCTTAAATTACTAAGTGGTTCAATTTTATCTCTCGATCTCAATTTTACCAACTAAGACAAATTAACATGGTTTATCTCTTGATCCCACCAATTAATTTGGGACTAATGAATTGGTGCACAATAAGATTACCTCTTAGTCTCACTTGTCTAGATATTCCCTTAGAGGCGTCAATTCCTAAGTTTTTAGGTCTATTCGATTTAGTTCAATTTATTACGATTTCGTCCATTGTCCAAAAAATCAACTTACATATATCTCCATCAACCAACCCCTTTTAAGGTTTAACTACACATGCTGAAAATAAAGCTAATGGGCATATAAATGAGAAGCAAAGAAGCCATTAAAGTAAAGCTTAAGAAAAATATGAAAGTTTAGATTTTTATGCAAGAAAACTTAAAGAATATGAAACGAAAGGCATTCAAAATAAAATCTAAAGCAATAAACATAAAAGGAACAAACTTTAGTCGATTTAAATTAAAAGAAACTGAAATACATTAAACTAAAATTAGAAATGTCTTACAACCAAGGTACAGAGACTGAAAGTGCGAATAAAACTAAGCTACATTTATAACTAACTGAATTGACACTAAGAACAAGAAAAAATTGAAGAAATACAAACTCTAAAACTAAGAAAGGAGAAGAGAAAAAAAAAACCTAGAAAAGTTGAAGAAAAACTAAGAGAAAACCAAGAGAAACTAAAGCTTAAACTAAAATAATGTTTTTCTTTCTCTCTCTTCTCAGCCAAAATTGGCTATTTTAGCTAATAGTTGATGAAATTTAGTTGCCAAAATTTCCCCTACACGGACCTTGTGTTATTGGTGCATCGAGTGGCCAATGACTACCTTTTTTTTGTCCAACTTTGTCCCCTCACAATATTGGTATTGCGATACCCTGGTCAATTTCAAACTTGGGGGTCTTCTTCGAGGGTGTATATCATGATACCCAAAGTGGATATCGTGATACCACTGAAGGGTGGTCTCTAATCTTTAAGTATGTTGGAGGTAACGCGATTCCAAGGTTTGGATATTGCGATACTCTTTCCTTTAGTTCCATTTTCACTTGTTTTCAATGTCCAACACGTCCTTATACCACTCAACCACACGTTAGGGCCCCCAATGGCACTATTGGCCAAATTGGATCACAAAAATGAGTAAAAATGAGACATTTACACTTATTAACTTAAAATTTAAAAATTATGAATAACTATGAAAAATACGCTACTTTGCTTCAGAATAAGCTCATTAACTATAACGGGAAAGCATAATTTGCCATATCAAATCATGATAGATCAAACTCCCCCACACTTAATTCCTTGTTTGTCCTCAAGTAAACACACCAAACATGCTAAAGAAAAGGCAACTCTTGGACTAAATCAGACAATTAAGTCACATAGTGGTAAACATCAAACTCGTACGAGAACCACCTCACATGCAACTTAAGAGTGATATCTAGATAACTTGTTTATTCCTATGCAAACATAATTACTTCACCAAGTTAAAATCTTAAAAGATGTAGAGGCAATAGAAATGGACATATGTACAAGTGTTATCCAACAAAATAGGTCATTAAGATCGCTCATAGATAGTTAAAAAGAATTGCTCATATTTGTTCAAATAAATGCAAGCTATTCATAAATTATTGTGTAGGTGACTTATTTAGGTCCTAAAGGTCTTCTAGGCTTGTAGCATTCTGAAGCTTAGGACGAATCAGAATTCAAACAATGGGTACTCAAAACGGGTTCAAGTATTAGAAATGGCTAAGCACATGACATTGTTCACTACTCATCCCCAATTATTTATAAGCTCACCTCCTTATTTCACCAAAATGTTAGAAGGTATTATGCAAGATTAGTACGTAAAAATTTTATATTTTTGAATCGAAAGGTTTCCTTTTTCGAGCTTAATTTAATTTACCTCTTTTTTTATTTTGGGTTCTGTCATTCACCTTTTTTTAATTTACGTACAAATTGATGTAATCTGTTCATTTTCTTTTTTTGCACACAAAATCACCATAATGTTTCTACCTAGCCCTCAATGTTTATAGCCTGATGTCCATTACATATTGCATTTAAAAAAATAGGACAGAGAAGGATTGAGTGCTAGACTCGTTTAGGCTCGAGGCTTTAATATTAAGGCTTACAAGAAAAAGGTACTTGAGGATAAAAGATATGGGAACTAGAGGTACATAGTAGAAAGTAAGCTTTTAGGCTCTAGGCTAGTTCAAACAGTGCCTAAGGTATTTCCTGAATCAATCACCTAACATCAATTCTTTCATGCATACATTTATGTAAATGAAAAATTAAAAATTCAAATTATTTATCTACAAGGATCTGTATACTCAATTCATCCTACGGTACACTTTATACATTTTGATTTAGGTTACTTCCTCTATCCTATTATACACATTAACTAACTAAATTAATCAGTCTAAAATTTATAATAAGAAATTATCTAGTATCATTTAAAGTTTACAAGTTTGACAATTCTATGTACTTATTCAATATTTACAATTAGTGACTTATTACCTAATTATAATCCAAGCACTTTGCAATTACACACAACAAAAGCAAAAAAATGTAAAATTTTTGTTTGAATTTTTGAAAAATTTTAAAAAGGGTCTAAAAATGAAAATAAACACACAAAACAACATAAAAACAAGAAACACATACAACTATGTACGTCCCCCCCCCCACACTTAGACTACACATTGTCCTCTATGTGTTCCCAAAAAAGATAAGAGGTTACCGGACTTCGTTAGAATGGAGCGTCAGACAAGCTCAGGGGTCCACCTCCTCGTTGAAGCTCAAGAATGTTGTGTAGCTTGGCAGGGTAATTTACTACACATAAACCAAAGACACAAAGAAAAACAAAAACAGCCAAACAAAATACGAAAAATAGAAACAACAATAACAAATGTAAAAGTATTTTATAGTTTACATGTCGCACAAATAAATAAAAATAAAAGCCAAAGCATGTAATTAATCTAAGCCATCAGAGATCAATTCTAGCTCCACAAGGTACTTCCCTTTTTCTCTTGGCTCGACAATTCGTAACGTCGACTTAGTCTTTCTCCAGGTCCTTCTAAAAAGATCCCTCGTTTCATCAGTCACACGGAGACGAACATTGTGCTTGCTACGTTCTAACTTTTTTGGGGTTTGTTGTTCCCTATTTTTTGTTCCTTTCATTCCTTCTATTCTCTTGGTATTCCATTCCACACCTTTCTTGAACCTGAGATCTTTTTGGTTTCATTGGCCAAGCTAGCTTTTCTCCCCCATGGTTACTTGTACATCTTTCCACATACGACTTCATAACTTTAATCATTTGGGAGTCGTAACATCTCGACTCCACTAGCTCGTCAAGCCATTTTGAATGCCTTTCAACATGTTTTCTATTTTTGATTTTGTTGGGTAAGATTATGTCCACTCTTCCCCTTTCTTATGTCTTCATGCCTATTTGTCACGTTGCTCTTACTAGAGTGCCTTGAACTTCTTATAAATTAAATCACCTATCACATGTGTAGTTGGTTGATGAAATGGTTCAAGTGACTCTATAGACACTTTTGCAGCTCTGCATAGGTCTGTGACTAGATGTGGGGAAAAACCCCGGCTTCGTCTCAGATCACACAATGTAGCATAAATTTGTAGATCCACGCCCTACACAAATTTGTTTTATCTAAAAAAATAGAAGCCAATAAAATGGCTCAGAAAGGATCAATAGTTCTAGAACTAGGTTCGGGGCTAATTTTTATGCAGAGAAAATGTATCCAAAGTTTAGCTAGTGGAGTGAGTTGGACAAGATTAAATGAGAAGGGCAAATTCATGTAAATCTCTCGTTCCCACTGTCCTCGACCTTCCGTTAGGTAAATCATTATAGAGTCCAAATCTATGCCATCGAAATTTCTTAACTCGAATAGTTCAGTCTCATCATTTTCATAAAAATAAACCTTATAATACTTAGAGATTATAGAAGGAGAGGCTTCAACCTCATTGCCCTTGACATAAACTTTATCATCATTACAAAAATTTAGGCAAGCATAGATTTTGAGAGCCACAGACAGCACTACAGGCCTCTGAGGCTGAAGGCAAAATTGTCGCCACCCGTGGAATTGCACAAGGTCCTAAAATTCATCTTCGAAGGGGGCCTTAGAGTCAAACACACATTCACAGATGAACGGTCGCCCATTAACTTCATAGAAAAATATTTTACCTCCATCAACAAAAAATTTCGATTACTATGTTCAATGGACTCAGTCGAAGTATCGAGAAGTCCCTTTAAGTTTAACCTTCTAGGATGCATAATGAAGGAGTCAAGAATATTAATTTAGAATAATGAGAGTATAATAGAAGCTTTATAGTGCAATAAAATAAGAACGATACACCTGTAATAATGGTAGATGGAGTTGTTTAATATTAGTGAAGAATACCATACTCTTTAGAAATATGCAGTAAAAAGTTAGAGTAAGAAGAAAACCATAAAAGAGGGGTCAAAACCTAGAAATAATTTGCAAGAGATTTGTGAGAACTTTTGGAGATAAATGGTTCAGAGGTAAGGGTGGTATGTAGCTAGGGCATAAAACTGAGCGATTTAGGGCATTTTATGGTATTATGGGTTTAAAAACTTTTAAAAACATGCAGGTCACAAAAATACGATTTGTTCTTGCTATGACCTGACTCGGGGATCGCAATACCTTAAAATTTTCAAAAACCCCATTCACTAGCTTACTTGTGATGTCGCGATATCCACCACTACTTCATATTCTAAGTTTTTTTAAGTCTTTTCAGAATCAAGGGTTGTCTAGGTGGAGCTTCAAGTTGCAACACTACATATTTACAGAATGGTAGTTAGATATGCAAAAAATATATTTAATGCATTATTTTGGATGATTCATTATTCCACGGAAATGAAATTTCCACAATGTCCTAAAAACTTTAACCCTTCGCTTGTTCATCATCGAGTTGACCAGGGCCTCTTTCAACAAATGCACAAATCGATCCTACCTTAACTTAAGTCTTTTCAATATGTCCATTTCAAGCCATTTCTCATCAAAATCGAATCCACTCCATTACACTTTCCGAGGGATCATAAATGATGGAATTGCAAACTCAACTTCTTCTGAGTTCTCTATCTTTTGAATGTTCCTTTTATAGGGCACATCTTCGATTGACTTGTGATGTGGGATCTCGTCTACGATGTTCAAAAAATGTGGTGGCTCCTCCACACTTACCTCATTAAAATTGAGGGTCTTTCCGATATCACCCAATTCTTTACTCAATTCTTAGATCTACATCTCTTACTGAAGATCAACCTTTAAGTCTTGTGATTCATTATCCTTATCGGAGGCTTTCTCCTCAACTTTGGCAATGGCTGGCTCGACATAATTATCCACCGAGAGACTCTCCCCAACTTGGATCAGGCGGCTGCTAACTCGAGGTCCAGCTAATTCTGTATGGGTTTCATGTTTTCCTTGCATTCAAAAATGTCGTTCTCAAATGAGATCCCCCAATTGGGTTGCTAGTGGTCCTCCTTAGGTTCTTTCCAATATGAACTCTCATCCTTGTATGGATATGAGGGATAAAGTTCGTACGAGTCACATGTTGAGCAACCACTGACCCATACTTTGTTTTTACTTTCTACGAGACATGCATAACTATACGAGTCTTAACAAGAATCATCCCAAGTAAGCATGGAAAACCATCCGCCTCAGACACTAATGGTCCTTCGGGCCACCTATAATTAGTATTAAACATGACCCTCATTCAACCATCAATAAGTGAAAGTCAAAAAGCTCATTAAAACATAAATACAACACTACATCTATAAATCCTACTTTTTTTACTTATCTCTACATAAAAGTGCACAACTAAAAATTACTCAATCTTGCACCGTCTCCCTTGAAATGGAGCCAACAACTTGACCACGTACGCATAAAATAAATGATTTTATAAAGAAAATTTAAAGTGCGGTTTTACTGCAAGCATACAAATCAGGTGTAACATTTATAGTTCTGATGGAACATGAAGTATTCCAAGGGGTTGAACCCAAAGAAGATGACAAGTGAGTGATAAAGAGCGTACACTATAGAGTTTAAACGGCTACTAGACAAATCATAATAAGAAAGTTTTGCAAGAAAATTAAATATGCTAATCTAGGAAGCAAATTGTAAAGAGTACAAAACTACAAGATTAACCAATAAATGACTAATGGTGGTCGGTTGATTTCAATGTGGTTCATTGGTCTTTGAATGTGGACTTAAATTGCTTAAATTACTAAGTGGCTCAATTTTATCTCCCGATCTCAGTTTTACTAACTTAAACAAATTAATCTGGTTTATCTTTCGATCTCACCAGTTAATTCGAGATTAATGAATTGGTGCACCAAGATTACCTATTCGCCTCATTTGTCTAGATATTCCCTTATAGGCGTCAATTCCTAAGTTTTTAGGTCTATTCGATTTAGTCTAATTTATTACTATTTCGTCCCTTATCGAACAAATCAACTTACCCACATCACTAACAACCAACCCCCTTTAAAGCTTAACTACTCATGTTGAAAATAACGCTAATGGACAAGGAAATGAAAAGCAAAGAAGCCATTAAAGTAAAGTTTAAGAAAAATATAAAAGTTTGGATTTTTATGCAAGAAAACTTAAAGAACATGAAACCAAATGCATTCAACAAGAAAATATAAATCAATAAACATAAAAGGAACAAAAGTTGGCCGATTTAAAAAAAAGAAACTGAAATACATTAAACTAAAACTAGAAATGCCTTACAACCAATTTACAGGAATTAAAAGTTCAAATAAAAATAAGCTATAGTGATAACTAACTAACTAACTTAAATAACACTAAAAACACTAAGATTATGAAAGAAGTATAGAACAATAAACTCTAAAACTAAGAAAGGAGAAGATAAAACAAAAACCTTAGAAAATTTAAAGAAAAACTATGAGAAAACCAAGAGAAACTAAAGGTAAAAACTAAACTAATGTTTGTGTCTCTCCTCAGCCAAAATTGTCTGTTTTAGTTTGATGGCTGATGAAAATTTGTTGCCAAAATTACCCCTACATGAGTCTTGGGTGATTGGTGCATCGGGTGGATATAAACTACCTTTTTTGTCCAACTTTTTCCCCTCACGATATTGGTATCTTGATACCTAAGTAGAGGATAACACGATTCCTGAGTCAGTTTTGAACTTGGGGATCTTCTTTAAGGGTGGATCTCACAATACCCAAAGTGGATATCACGGTACCCTTTCCTTTGGTGTCATTTTTGCTCATTTTCAACCTCCAACATGTTCCTATACCACTCAACCACACGTTAGGGCCCTCCAATGACACTATTGGCCAAATTGCGTCACAAAAGTGAGTAAATTACACTTATTAACTTAAAATCTAAAAGATTATGAAAAAAAGTTACATTGTTTGAGAATAAGGTCTTTAAGTGTACTGGGAAGTCTACTTGTCCATATGAAATTATGGTAGATCACCATGCAATTGGCGATCTATAATCCTTGTACGGAAGCTCTTATGAATAATAGCATAGGAAATTGCATTACAATCGTATCATGCAAATAGTCGCTATGGCAGATAGTCTCGCTAAAAGACAAGAGATAGGATATCGCGGAGTGCAGGAACATGTATCCTTAGCGGATAAAGACTTCTCAACATCCATTCCTAGTGGATGGCAAATGGGAGAACCATAGCTTACCGGATGCTTAATTTCATGAGATGATTTGTTAGATATTCTTCTGAATAACGAGGATTTTTGGAAAAACCCCCGTAAGTCACCAACAACTGTTAAACATAGATTGGGGGAATGTGAGTAGCTTATTACCATTTGAACTTGAAACTTATAGGAGACTTTTGCCTTATATAACTAATCATAGAGAAAGTAAATCATTACTTCTCAAATTGTTTTTTTCCAAATTTCTCGTCTCTAGAGTTTCTTCTGAACCCTAATCCCTCTTATTTGTTTTCTCCGTCTATTTCTTCATTTCATCATCGGAATACTTTTTCTTTCTTAACCAGAATGCAACCTAACCTAATGGTAATCTTTCATCTCCATGATTCTTTGTATCTTAATATTCTTTAAACGGCTAGAGTTAGGGTGGGTTCAAGGAGTAGAATTAGTGGTCGCGGTGGTCGAAATCAAAAGGGTCATGGTAGTGGGAATGAGCCACGAAATTGAAACTACCTAGAAAGAGATGATCAGACACTTGGCCACTAGAGGATTTTGTCACCCCAATTCGCTTATGATTTCGAAGCTGTACATAGGGAGTGTTATTTGAGTGACTGCAATAATGGTTTCATTATCCCTCTCTATCTATTGGAAGCAGGTTTCCACCTTCCACTAAACCCCTTCTTCTACACCGTACTGAAAAAAATACGAGATTGCTCCCAACCAACTCGTGGGTCAATCTTGGTGGTCACTAGTGGCCTACTTCATCGACAGTTGCATCTGGAACGAGCCACCCATGCTTGGCGTATTCTAAAATTTCTATTTTGTCACCACCCACGGATCATCAACAGGATTGGTACATTTCAGTACTTGCTAGGGTCATGAGCCTATAATCAAGAAATAGGCATCTAATCTCTATATCAATCGTAAAAAATATACTCGGGTGAGGAGAACACTTGATAGTGATCTCGATTTTCCCATAAGGTGGTCCATTCCGAAAGAAGCTATATACTGTCAACACCAATTTGTCGATTTTGAGATTGTGGATGCTCAATACAAAAGGTTGAAGGTAGGCCACACTTTAGTGTTACAAAAGCTTCTGGTAGTTAGAAACAATTTCTGCCACTACTTGAGCAGGAAAAGCCTGAATGGTAGCCGAATAGTGGATCTTATGTACGATGCAAATCCTAGAAGTGTGATGTCTACTGATAAAGCATGGTCATATAGGGTTGATTTTAGTTAGCCATAATCCTTGAAAGAATGAGAAAGGAACATAAGAATTATTTTTATAAAATTTACAAGTTACCTTTGTCGTTGGTCTTCTATATCGGCTGCTGGTCAAGGTGAGTCCTTCAGTACTACCTTTGTAAATAGTGACGTTGACTCTTCTATTGCTATTGTAGGGCCCCACTTCTACCAGTCCTTCAAACTCTCTATAACCCAACATGGATGTTGAAGAGTTAATAGACAGTTTGCGAGAGGAAGAAGATGCTACCCAAGGGGTGAGGATCAGCAGTAGTGGCCACAAGAGGCCCCGAGAGGAGGTTGGGTCCCCAAGAGCCGATAATGAGAGTGATGAGCTATTGGTTTGTCGCATACTAGGGAAAGCTCCGATGATATCCAAGGAAAGAACCGTATTTCTTGATGCCCCTCTACACTTCGAGTTTTTACCAGAGTCTACCTATCCCATGAACACGCCTACACCTAAAACAATGCCAGTTCTTGTGAAACTTACCTTCGGCACCACCCGCTCCTTTTCACAATTATCTCTCTTCTGCTCCCTACAACTTACTGCCTCATCTGACAAGGTATAGACATTCTTCTCTTGGAGGAACTGCATCTGAGCAAGTTAGTGTTGCATGCAAAAAACTAATGAGATTGTGCAAGTGTACACGTCATTCAAGTAATAAAGTGATAAGTATGTATCATCTCCATAGGGATCGAAAATTGGTAAGAAATTAAGTAAGTTATTATAATCCTATTAACTATGCTAAATAGCAGGAAATACTCTCAGGTTGAATAGGGTGTTTGTATAATGAATTAATAAAATCAAATGCTTAAAAAAAAGAATTGATATGGAAAATAAAATGTAGTGGCAAATTACATATAAAAGCAGGATTAATTCTGTTGTTGAATGAATAGGGTTAGAATTATTCAGGTGAAATGCTATCAAAATAATGCCATGGCAAAATATTGTCTAATCAACTGCTCAGAGAGTCACTATTGTAAATTGTCTCTTTCGATAGCTAGATCTTAAGCTATAAATTTCAGTTACTGTATCTCTACAGAACTATGGATTAATAAGTACAATGAACATTCTTCTCTGTACAACTCGTAACATCTATTTCTAGAGTGATATGACTATTTTGTCGAGTATTCGCTTGCATCAAACGATTCAAGATCCAGTATATTTAAAATAAGCATAAATCGAGTGAGACAGTGGCATAGACAATCTCAAGTCATGAGCATTAAAGATGATAAAACATTCACCCAAATAAATCTAACCTAGAAAAGATTTAGTTCATGGATGGAAAAGTTAACACCTAAATCATTCATCAACATTCTCGAAATAAGTTTGAATCACAGAAATCGGGAAAACAAAGGAAGAAATGCAGGATTTCTCGCCACACTCCAACTTCTCTTTTATCTTTCGATTGTAAGTGAATCTAGGGTAGATTTCTCTTCACTTTCTTCACTCATGTACTCTGCTCTCTTAACCGCTACCCTTCTCTTTCTTTGGAATTCTCCAATGGAGTTCTGCTCTACGGAGAGAAAAAACTGTTGTCACCAATTTCTTTTCATGCTCATTCTCATCTCTTTTTTTCTTCTTCTCTCTTTTTCTTTTATTGGGTAGATCCGTCCCACCTCAGCACACATTTTTCATTCCTCTTTTCAGGTTGGTTTTTTTTGGTACACGCACAGCTGGCTGAGAGTTACGTGGATAGATTGCTAATTCATCTTGTTAGAATTACCGTGGCAATTCTATTGGTAATCAATCTCACAATATGCCACGACAATGTTTCATTTTCCTTATTTTCCTTCTTCATCTTGTTCCTCTTCTTACACCCGTGTTCACACAAAACCACACATTTCCTCCCCAAGTGATAAAAACAACAAATAATGACCATTATATCGCAATCCAAGCTTTTTTATACAATGTTCTAAAAATATCCTAAAAATATAAATGTATTTACTTAATTACAACTAATTAATTCCATTTAGAGGCCTTAAATATAACTCTTTTCAAGAGTTATCAGTCAATATCCCTACTCTCCTAACGAGATCAAGCAGAAGTGGGAAAGGGACCTATCTCCAGATTTGAGAGAGAGTGTCTACCTCTCTTCTTCTTTTTTTAACCCCAAACCTTCACTAAAAGAGTTGATGGGTTTTTTTCTAGCTAATGGTGGCAGAATATGGACTTCTTAGGGCATTTTCTGAAGCCTGCAGAATGAAACAATTAAATTATGGATTATCTTACTGACAGAATATCCTATGGGCTCCTAAATTGTGGAATGTTAAACTAAAACACATTTAATCCTATGCCTTGTTCAAATAACATTTATGCAGATACAAAACTATTACATACATGCATATCCAAAAATGGACTGGTGCCCCCTTCATTTACAACATCAAAAGACAAACATAATTAACTTTGAATTTGACAAGTTCACATACTCATAGCCACCTATATACATGCCACAACCCAACTAAATAAATCAAGTCTACCAAATCTCTGGACAGATAGTGTGAGCTTCTTGTGGATTCGATCGATACGACTTGAACATCCAAAAGCTACAAGAAATGTAACAACGTAGGAGTAAGTATTATGAATACTTAGGAAAATCATACAAGATTAACCATCAACTTTCATCAACCATTGGTGGATTGAAATCTTGATCTATAACATAATTTAATTCAATTTTCATCAACCAAATATCATTCATCAACTTATTATGCATATGAGTCAGTTCAATTCAATCACTCTCAATTCCTTTAAACCTTACATATTATACAGTTAAGCCCTATTATAGCAACATTTATAGAAATCTCAAATTAGTTTCGAAATATTTACTCTTAAGTCCTAATATTCAAAAGTAAAAAATTTTCATCTTATAAAGTGGTCCTTTTTCAAAACCCGTCTTCTAACTTAATCATTTACCACCTCAATTCCAAGCATTCAATAATGACAATCTCATGAATCTTTAACAGTTATAGAAACAGACACAACTATTAGCTAGATTGAATTACAACGATCCCAAAAACACAAAATCCATATAAAATGTAACACCCCAAACCCGGCCCAAACGTCACGACCAGATCTGGTATGCTACGGATTAATAGTTGAAAACTTCTTATTGAAGGGATTTGAAATCTCGGTTTGTTTAAGTAGGTATTCGTTAAATAATTGTTATTTGTAGAAAACCTCTGAAGTTTTTCTTTTTTAAAAACGACTTGTTTGAAAATTTCATTTTTATTTCTTCTTATAAATAAGCCTTAGAACATAAGTTTATAATGAATGAAGACATTAACAAATATAAATTGATAACCTATGCTATGGGCCTTATTACATAAACATTCCCAAAATTAAAACTTAAAGAAAAACCGAAAAAAATAATTTATGGAAATAAAAACTTGATGGCCCCTCGAGTTCGCCTCGGCTCCCATGTCCACGATCTACTGCTCATCTGAAAAGTTAGGAAAATAAAGGGTGAGTCGCCAAGACTCAGTGTGCAAATCCCGAAAACACATAAAAGGCGTGAGGCCCACAAACACATTATGGGCCTTGGCCCATACATAATGGCAACAAAATATTTACATGCAACATGGCCCAACCCAAACCTAATAGTCCATCCTCTACATCCCAGCCCGTACCAGCCAACACACCTTGGGGATTTCTACAATCAACCCACCAACCGCTACATACCATATCGACAGTCATGCTGCCTATTCCTATCAATCAGGAATAAATTTAACGTGGCTTAGCCATCGATCACTATGTGACCTCATAATATAACGTGGCTCAGCCACCGATCACTATTGTGACCTAATTTTACAATTCGTGGTTTAACCACCGATCACCAAGTGACCTATTAACATGCTCTTCCCCTTCATCATATTAACCCCATCCCATGCATACATACATGCAGAATCAAAACAATATACTACCAAAAAGTTCACAGTTCTATCACATACATCGATACAAATAGAGAAGTTTCTATGATTACGTACCTGGCATCCCTTGCCTACCCTTTTTTAGGTAATCCGACTGTCTATACAGCCTTGTTCCGGCTTTTATCCCATAACATATATTTAATACAGATTACTCTACAGCCTTTTTCTGGCTTTTAGCCCATAACATATATTTAGTACAGATTACTCTACAGCCTTTTTCTGGCTTTTAGCCCATAACATATATTTAGTACAAATTAATTAGTGTGTTAGAGATCTACACACCTGATTACAGTCAAGACAAGACCTTCTATGTCGACACTATCAGAAGCCGATACAACTGCTAACTATCTAAGATTTTGTTCTGACATCGGTCCACAACCCGGTGGTCAATCCCAAACTACTGACACTGCTTGTTTCTTAAACTTAGGGATTGGGTTTACAGATGCAATCCCTTCCTTCGCCTGATCGACATTTGATTCCATTAAAAGACCTTATCAATTGGTACCATCACAACATATGGTTGTTAATCCATATCATAGAGCTAAGATTATAAATACGATGAACGAACCTAACGGAAATCTAAAGAGAACCCCTTACCTTGAAATCCCAAAAGAAGATTGAGACTTAGAGACTAGTAGTTTCCGGCTTTTAGATCTAAACGATCTACTTCAATTCCCGACGTCGCCCAATAAGAAAACATCAAACCATTAATCAAACGTCAACCTTACCAATCCCAATAGCCTTTCGGCTTTAACTTCCAAAAACTGAAAGAGAAAGTGAAGAGAAGAAGATCGGCACTTACCCTGTCACGGGAGGTTCGGCTACTCCTAGAAGATTTCGGCTTTTGAGAAGATCAAAAAGAGAAGATGATAGGAAGGAATCTATGTAGATTCGGCTTTTAGTGAAGAGATCAGCAAAAGAGAAAAAGCAAAGAACAATGAATATTTGGCTTATAAAAAAAGAATGGAGAAGAGAATTAAAATCAAGAGTTTCGGCTTTTGCATAAAAGTGAAGATGAGAGAATGGGATTTAGGGATTTCGGCTTTGGCAGAGAATGAGAGAAAAGAAGGAGAGAAAAACCCAAATGCCGAAATTGAAGAAGAGAATGGAAGAATAAAACCCTAAATGCCGAAAATAAAAGATATCCCCCTTACTTAACCTAAATTTCGGCACCTACTCCCTAAAAACCGAAAATGCCCCTTTTTAAAACTAAAACTAGGCTACTAGTCAAGGGAAATTTCAACACCCCTTGAACTTACCAAAATCGATTCCTCCTCCCCCTCAGTGTTGGAATTTCGGCCACCACTGTGACCAACAGATGAATCCTAAATTTTCTCCCTTATCTTCATCTGATCACTCATCCTTAAGTGACATGGATAACACCACCTCTTCCTTCCTTTATCTGCCACATTAACAACCATATTATCTACATTATCCAAACATATATATTCCCCCTATTTCCAAGGCCAATTTTCGTCCCACTCTACTCACTTAAAAGCTGAAAATTAGCTAAATTTTAATTAAAAGAATTGGGCTTCATGCAACTTGAGTTTGGGCCTCCCCAGTTTATGCCACTTCCCTGCTCTTTAAGTGGCGACACTTTGCCACTAGGCCACAAGCCCATTTTGTATTTTAAAACACAGATAACATCTTTTAAGCCTTATCTTATCAAGCTTTCCACTAGAGTGTCCAAACAGAAAATTTTAACTAAGACCTCGGCCCAACCTGGAGCCCAATCTAAACCCCTTAAACATTCTAATTAACACATTAAGCGTAACTGCACAGCAAATGCAAAGGCCCATTAATTCACGATGTTACAGTTCTACCCCCTTAAAGAAATTTCAACCTCGAAATTACCTGGTCAGAATAGATGCAGATATTGCTGCCGCATCGTCTCCTCTGGTTCCCAAGTAGCCTCCTCAGAACTGTGATTCCGCCATATAACCTTAACCAACGGAACTATCTTCCTTCGCAACACTTTGACATCACGGTCCAGGATTCTCACTGGTTCCTCTTCAAAGGATAGGTCAGGTCTTGCCTCGATTTCCTCCACAGGCACTACGTGAGACGGATCCGAACGGTATCGTCTCAGCATAGAGACATGAAACACATTGTGAATCTGGCTTAGCTCTGAAGGTAGCTCTAGCTGATAAGCTACCGGTCCTACTCGTTTCAACACCCGATATGGTCCAATGAATCTGGGACTTAACTTACCCTTTCGTCCAAATCTTAATACTTTCTTCCATGGTGACACCTTCAAGAAAACCTTGTCACCCACTGCAAATTCTATGTCCTTACGCTTCAGGTCAGCATAGGACTTCTGTCTGTCTGTCGCTTCCTTTAATCGAGCCCTAATTAACTCAACCTTCTCCTCCGTCTCGGTAACCAACTCCGGTCCCAAAATCCGATGTTCCCCTAATTCCGTCCAACAAGTAGGAGTGCGACACCTCCGCCCGTACAATGCTTCGTAGGGCGCCATCTGAATACTAGACTGGTAACTGTTGTTGTACGCAAACTCCGCTAATGGTATAAATTCTTCCCAACTACCCCTGAAATAATGACACAACCTCTCAACATGTCCTCCAAGATCTGAATTACCCGCTCAGACTGTCCATCGGTCTGAGGATGAAATGCTGTACTGAAATCCAACTTCGTACCCAACGCTTGATGCAATGCCTTCCAGAATCGTGACGTGAACCTAGGGTCCCTATCCGATATGATTGATACCGGTACTCCATGCAACCTCACTACCTCCGCTATGTACAGCTTAGCCAATTTCTGCAGAGAGTAATCGACCCGTACTGGTATGAAATGAGCAGACTTCGTCAAATGATCAACAATCACCTAGACCGAATCTTTCTTAGTAGGCGTGAGAGGTAGCCCACTAACAAAGTCCATTGTGATCCTTTCCCACTTCCATTGTGGAATCTTCACCGGCTGCAATAACCCTGATGGTAACTGATGTTTTGCTTTTACCTGCTGGCAGGTCAAACACTTCCCCACAAATTCGGTCACCTCTCATTTTAAGCCCGGCCACCAAAACTGTTCTCGCAAATCCCAATACATCGTACTCCCTCCAGGGTGCATAGCGTATGGACTACCATGCGCTTCTTGCAAAATCCTATGCCTCAATTCAGGATCTTTCGGCATGCACACTCTCCCTTGAAAACATAATAGCCTTCCTTATTAATACTAAATTCTGTCGATCCATCACTTGATCCTACCGGAAACTTCTCCTTTAGCAACTTATCAGTCTGCTGCTTCTCGTTAACCTGACTGACCCAAGAGGGTTTCACTTGAAGTTCGACTAATAACCTTCCATCATCATATAAACTTAGGTGAGCAAACATCGTTCTCAAGTCAGAGCTTACTTTATGACTCAGAGCATCCGCCACCACGTTGGCTTTACCCAGATGATATTCGATCGAGCATTCATAATCCTTTAACAACTCGATCCACCTTCTTTGCCTTAGATTCAACTCCTTCTGAGTCAAAAGGTATTTTAAACTCTTATGGTCGGTATAAATGATAGATTTCTCCCCGTACAGTTAATGTCTCCAGATCTTCAAGGCAAAAACCACCGCCGCCTTCCAAATCATGGGTGGGATAATTTGCTTCGTGCGGTCTTAACTACCGGGATGCATACGCAACAACCTTTCCATCTTGCATCAACACGCACCCTAGTCCCGTGTGTGAAGCATCACAGTAAATCACAGATTCCTTCCCAGCCTCCGGTTGAATCAACACCGGAGCCTCCGTCAAAATCCTTTTCAACTTCTCGAAACTCTCTTGTTGCTTGTCAGACCAAACAAACGGAACCCCTTTTCGTAATAACTTAGTCAATGGTGCCGCAATTAAAGAAAATCCTTCCACAAACCTTCTGTAATACCCGGCCAAACCCAGAAAACTCCGAATTTCTGCCACAGACCTAGGCGGCTTCCAATCCAACACCGCTTCAATTTTCCGAGGGTCAACCCTAATCCCCTCTGCCGACACAACATGACCCAGTAAAGTAAATTCACTTAGCCAAAATTCGCACTTACTGAATTTGGCATACAACTGCTTCTCCCTCAAATCTGCAAAACCACTCGCAGATGTGAATCATGCTCCTCTTCCGATATTGAATAAACCAAGATATCATCTATAAATACTACGACAAACCGATCCAAGTAGGGTTGGAACACTCGGTTTATCATGTCCATAAATGCTGCTGGCGCGTTGGTTAACCCAAATGGCATCACCATGAATTCGTAGTGACCATAGCGAGTCCTAAATGCCGTCTTATGAATATCCTCCTCCTTGACCTTAAGTTGATGGTACCCTGACCTCAGATCTATCTTTGAAAAGACCGAAGCCCCCTTCAACTGCTTGAACAAGTCATCGATCCTCGGCAACGGGTATTTATTCTTGATTGTTAACTTATTCAATTGACGATAGTCAATGCACATGCGCATTGATCCATCTTTCTTCTTAACGAATAACACCGGCACTCCCCACGGCGACACACTTGGTCGAATAAACCCTTTATCCAGCAACTCCTGAATCTGCACTTTCAATTCCACCAACTCCTTTGGCGCCATTCTATATGGAGCAATAGATACTGGCGCTGTTCCTGGAAGAAAATCGATACAAAACTCCACTTCACAATCTGGGGGTAAACCCGGAAGCTCTTCTGGGAAAACATTAGGAAATTCCTTCACCGTCCTGACGTCCCCAACAATTAGTTCCTTGGCTTCCAAAGCCCAAACAAACATTATAATTGCCTCGCATCCTTTCCTCACCATCCTCTCTGCTCTTAAGGCAGATGCCACATTTGACAAACAGTTCCTCCTTTCACCAATTACCAACACTTCGCCACCCTCGGGGGTTTTTAATACCATACTCTTGGCTGCACAATCTACATTAGCTTGATACTTCCCCAGCCAATCCATGCCTAAAATTAGATAAAACTCTCCGAATGGTAATTCCATTAGATCCGTCCGAAAAACTATCCCCTGAACTTCTAAAAGTATTTCCCGATAAAGCTTGTTTACCACCACAGAATGTCCTAACGGGCTAACTACAGTCATCTCCCTAGAGCAAATCTCAGAATCTACGCTTAAAGTTTCGGACACCCTACTAGCAACATATGAATGCGTCGACCCAATGTCAATCAATGCAGTGTAAGGCAAGCCAGAAATTAAAAACGTACCAGTTACGACATCCGGTGCGTCAGCCTCCTCTCGACGTCTGACAGCATAGACCAACCTCGGCTGTCTCGCCTCAGTGCTTCCTGCCCCTTGGCCTGTTGCTCCACGACCTCAACCGGAACCATTCCCACCTCTGGCTGGACCACGACCTCTCTGTGGCTGCTGACCTCCTCTACCCGGCTGAGCATTTCCTTGTCCTATGGACCCTTCATTGCCCCATTGCTGCGGACAGTTCCTAACTTGATGGTCCGTAGATCCACACCTAAAACACTTTCCACTGCCCGCCCAACACTCACCTACATGGAATTTACCACAACGGGCACACTTCTGTGTCTGACTAGCAGCAGGTCTCTCATCCCGTCTCGGTCCATCTGACCTAGGCCTTTTCTGAGTACGTCCAGTTGCCCCTGATGATCCAAAATTCCTTTTTCCTCCACCCCTATCTCTATCCCAATTTAGTTTTTCTGTCCGCTTAACCTCCTCAGCTATCTTAGCTTTTTCCACAAGCACAGCAAATTCCCTCTCCTACTGTGGTGCTATCAGTACACGCAGATCATCCCTCAGACCATCTTCAAAACGCACACAATGTTCATGGTCTATAGCCACCATCCCTCAAGCATAACGGCTAAGGAGTAAGAATTCCGCTTCGTACGCAGCCACCGACCTACTTCCTTGCACCAAATTTAGAAATGCTCTACGCTGCGCATCCACATAACTTGTCCCAATGTATTTACTCTGAAACGCCATTTTGAAGAAATCCGAGGTGATACGGTCAGCCATCGTACCATCCTTAACCGTAAGCCACCATTGATAAGCTTCGTCCCGTAGGAGAGATACAACCCCTTTCAGCTTTTCCTCCTCTGTGAAATTCAAATCATCCATTTTACGCTCAACCGCCTCCAACCAATATTCAGCTGTACTTGGGGCTATACCAGAAATTCCCCTAAACACTTCTTCCCCATTAGCTCTAAGTCGCTCCGACACAGATTTCCGGGCTCCTGTGCCCATGCCTGTCCCAGCAACCCTCTCTAAAAGCCTTAACATTTCCTGAGATATCCGGCCGTCTGATCCTGAAATTCAGCCTCCGCGGCTGGTGGAACTGGCATCTCATTTCCTGACCCATGGCCCGATCCTACTGGTTCCGACACAGCCATCCTACCCCAACCACGGCCACGCGATGGACGTCCACGATCCCTTGTACTCATCCTACCGATTCGCGTTTATCTGATTAGAAATTTTATGAATTATTAATTTCTTTCACTAATTAACCACGAACAATCTTATGAACAGTAGTTTTAAGAGTAGTTCTTTGGATCTCTAAATTATATCTACGGGTTTCAGTCTCAAGTTTGTATCTCCTATTTCTAGGAACCACATACATTCAACCATCATACATCAACATATAAGTAGCATCCATGCACTCACATTCATCGCATAAGAGTTTTTTTCATCATTTCTCTACCCAGGGGTATTTCCGTAGGTTTGCCCTACAGGGTATTTTGTAATTTCCTCAAAATGGGGTATCTTGGTGTGTTTTTATAAAGCAGGGGTATTTTGGAAAATTTAATTTTGCAAATCGGGTTACTTTTGTAAATCTAGGGGTTTCGGGTAAATTTGCAAAACATAGGTATTTTGGTGATTTTGCCAACCGGGGGTGTTTCAGTAATTTCACAAATTTTGGTAGTTTTATAAATCTGGGGTATTCTGGGAAATTTTCACAAATCAAGGGTATTTTGGAAATTTTACAAAACTTGGGAATATGTTGGTAATTTTGCAAAATAGGGTGGCTGGTCCCTTTCGGGTTTTAATTATAAATGTTGTCCCTCAACAATTCCTCGTGGCTAAGGTGAACAGTCACTACGCACTAGGTAGGATTCCAACGAAGAAGAGGTGAGTCACTAGGACCGCTTAAAACCAAGCTCTCCCTGAATCCAATCCTAGACATGCGTATGCCTGTTGCCACACCCTAACCCAGCGATTTGTTCACGGGTTTGTTTGGTTAGATTAAGTCTTATGAATTTAAAGAGTTGTTTAAACTAAGCCTAAAGTCCATCAATGCCTAACATACTAATCTACGTCCATCAAGCCCATCAAGCCCAATCATGCATATAATATCAAAAGTTAAAATACTTACCTGCGTGGATCGGGTGCCGGTAGACTCGAAGGCCACATCTCAACCGCAAAGCATTTTTCCCAAATTCACATCAACTTTACAAAACACTACTAGACCCATTTCACAGCCCGAGTTTTGAACCTGGCTCTGATACCAAAATGTAACACCCCAAACCCAGCCCAAACGTCACGACCAGATCTGGTATGCTACGGATTAATAGTTGAAAACTTCTCATTAAAGGGATTTGAAATCTCGGTTTGTTTAAGTAGGTATTCGTTAAATAAGTGTTATTTGTAGAAAACCTCTGAAGATTTTCTTTTTTAAAAACGACTTGTTTGAAAATTTCATTTTTATTTCTTCTTATAAATAAGCCTTAGAACATAAGTTTATAATGAATGAAGACATTAACAAATATAAATTGATAACCTATGCTATGGGCCCTATTACATAAACATTCCTAAAATTAAAACTTAAAGAAAAACCGAAAAAAAATAATTTATGGAAATAAAAACTTGATGGCCCCTCGAGTCCTCCTCGGCTCCCATGTCCACGATCTACTGCTCATCTGAAAAGTTAGGAAAATAAAGGGTGAGTCACCAAGACTCAGTGTGCAAATCCCGAAAACACATAAAAGGCGTGAGCCCACAAACACATTATGGGCCTTGGCCCATACATAATGGCAACAAAATATTTACATGCAACATGGCCCAACCCAAACCTAATAGTCCATCCTCTACACACCAGCCCGTACCAGCCAACACACCTTGGGGATTTCTACAATCAACCCACCAACCGCTACACACCATATCGACAGTCATGCTGCCTATTCCTATCAATCAGGAATAAATTTAACGTGGCTTAGCCACCGATCACTATGTGACCTCATAATATAACGTGGCTTAGCCACCGATCACTATTGTGACCTAATTTTACAATTCGTGGTTTAACCACTGATCACCAAGTGACCTATTAACATGCTCTTCCCCTTCATCATATTAACCCCATCCCATGCATACATACATGCAGAATCAAAACAATATACTACCTAAAAGTTCACAGTCTATCACATACATCGATACACATAGAGAAGTTTCTACGATTTCATACCTGGCATCCATTGCCTACCCTTTTTGGGTAATCCGACTGTCTATACAGCCTTTTTCTGGCTTTTAGCCCATAACATATATTTAGTACATATTACTCTAGAGCCTTTTTCTGGCTTTTAGCCCATAACATATATTTAGTACAGATTAATTAGTGTGTTAGAGATCTACACACCTGATTACAGTCAAGACAAGACCTTCTATGTCGACACTATCAGAAGCCGATACGACTGCTAACTGTCTAAGATTTTGTTCTGACGCCGGTCCACAACCTGGCGGCCAATCCCGAACTGCTGACACTGCTCGTTTCTTAAACTTAGGGATTGGGTTTATAGATCCAATCCCTTCCTTCGCCTGATCGACATTTGATTCCATTAAAAGACCTTATCAGTTGGTACCATCACAACATATGGTTGTTAATCCATATCATAGAGCTAAGATTAAAAATACGATGAACAAACCTAACGGAAATCTAAAGAGAACCCCTTACCTTGAAATCCCGAAAGTAGATTGAGACTTAGAGACTAGTAGTTTCCGGCTTTTAGATCTAAACGATCTACTTCGATTTCCGACATCGCCCAACAAGAAAACATCAAACCATTAATCAAACGTCAACCTTACCAATCCCAATAGCCTCTCGGCTTTAACTTCCAAAAACCGAAAGAGAAAGTGAAGAGAAGAAGATCGGCACTTACCCTATCACGGGAGATTCGACTACTCCTAGAAGATTTCGGCTTTCGAGAAGATCAAAAAGAGAAGATGATAGGAAGGAATCTATGTAGATTCGAATTTTAGTGAAGAGATCGGCAAAAGAGAAAAAGCAAAGAACAATGAATATTTGTCTTATAGAAAAAGAATGGAGAAGAGAATTAAAATCAAGAGTTTCGGCTTTTGTATAAAAGTGAAGATGAGAGAATGGGATTTAGGGATTTCGACTTTGGAAGAGAATGAGAGAAAAGAAGGAGAGAAAAACCCAAATGCCGAAATTGAAGAAGAGAATGGAAGAATAAAACCCTAAATGCCGAAAATAAAAGATATCCACCTACTCCCTAAAAACTGAAAATGCCCCTTTTTAAAACTAAAACTAGTCTACTAATCAAGGGAAATTTCGGCACCCCTTGAACTTACCAAAACCGATTCCTCCTCCCCCTCAGTGTTGGAATTTCGGCCACCACTGTGACCAACAGATAAATCCTAAATTTTCTCCCTTATATTCATCTGATCACTCATCCTTAAGTGACATGGATAACACCACCTCTTCCTTCCTTTATCTGCCACATTAACAGCCATATTATCTACATTATCCAAACATATATATTCCCCCTATTTCCAAGGCCCATTTCCGTCCCACTCTACTCACTTAAAAGCTGAAAATTAGCTAAATTTTAATTAAAAGAATTGGGCTTCATGCAACTTGAGTTTGGGCCTCCCCAGTTGACGCCACTTCCCTGCTCTTTAAGTGGCGACACTTTGCCACTGGGCCACAAGCCCATTTTGTATTTTAAAGCACAGATAACATCTTTTAAGTTTTATCTTATGAAGCTTTTCACTAGAGTGTCCGAACAAAAAATTTTAATTAAGACCTCGGCCCAACCTGGAGCCCAATCTGGACCCCTTAAACATTCTAATTAACACATTAAGCGTAATTGCACAGCAAATGCAAAGGCCTATTAATTCAGGATGTTACATAAAACAGGCTCGAATTATCTTACCATGCAAGAGCACAAAACATGGCCGAATATCCCTATCTCAATAAGAAATAAAGTCGGTGATGACGGAAATGAAAGAAAATGAATTTTTCCCCTGCTCCATCCACTATGTCTCAGTATATATATAATCTAATTATTATATAAAATTAACATTATTCTAAATAATTCCAACACTTAATCGGCCACAACCTATAAAAGAAATGGCTAAATTTTCATTCTAAGCCCTAATCGATAATGTAGTGTAACACCCCAAATCCCGACCCAGAGGTTTTAACCAGATTCTAGAGGTCATATTCGCCACTGAAATGGATGCAAAACAAAATGCCATTCAAATTTCCAAATTTCTTTTTGAAAATCATTTTTTCTTATGTTTAACAAAAATCTCGTAATTACCCTATCTTACATTACCAAACATTTGATTTCTCGTACCATAAATAAATTTAAAACCAAATTACCTTTTAAAATTGAACAAATTGTTAATCAAAAATCCAAAATTAATTTTACAGCGAAATATCTGATGTTTTACTATTGGTTGAAATTCATAAAGTTTGCACTTAAAATTTAGCCAATTATTAAAGAAGGAAAAAATAGTTAATTGACCAATGCTCATGCATGAGATTGCTGATCTAAATCAATAGCGAAAACCATACCATAGTTCATATAACTTATTTACAAATCTGATTGGAAATTGACAACCATATCTAAAAATAAACTTAATTAAAACCAAACTGAGACAACAAATTTTGAGACCTTCGATTCGCTGAGTCCAACACCTAACCTCGCGGATTACTTGAAAGGGGAAAACTAAAGGGTGAACAACGAGGTTCAGTGTGAGTCTTAAACGAATGAAAATAAGCAGAATCGTATAGTAGCAAACAATGTAGTGACAACAATCGAACAGTCACACAACAGTCAATTTCTAATCATTTAAAACGAAACATTACATTATGTTATCATAACCAAATCAGATTATATTAATGCAATTCATGCTCAAATGTAATCAATACAAACCCAACCTATCCAACTGCTACACACCATCTCCAACCATTCGACACACACCAAATTGGGAATGCTAGACCTGTCCATCCTCTACACACCAAATTTTGGGTTATGATAGACCCATCCAATCGGAACACAGCTCAACATGGTTATTTGCCCCTTGATTTATTGTAGATTTACCACTACTTAATATCTATGCAGTTTAACTGCTGAATTGAGTTTCCTTCACTTCATAATCAAATTCCAACCAATATGTATATGCAAAACTCTCATTACGTACATATAAATATATCAAATCAGACATGCTCATATCCAATCACAAAATAGCAATAGCACAATTTCCAATAATTACAGTTAGTCATTTTTGTATTGTATACAATGTCATGTCATCAACTTAAGCAAATAACCAAAATCAAATCTTAGAATTTCATACGTATAAAAATATTCTAATAGAAATACACCTTTCATAGACATAACACAACCAGGGCCTTAATCATGCAAAGGAACACTCAAGTATTAAAATGAATCATTTAATGAATAATGAGTACAAACTACAAAAATAGAACCCCCACGGTCGTGTGGCCAGGTCGTGTGGGAAGGTTCAGACCGTTCGATAGAGGTATATGGTTGCGCGGCTGAGGGACACTCCCGTGTGACTGAGATACACGATCCTGTGGTTGAGAGACATGCTCGTGTGACTGAGATACATGGTCATGTGGCTGAGAGACACGCCCGCGTAACTGGGGTACATAGCAGTGTGGTCAGACCGAGTAACTCTCTGACCCCGTGTGACAAATTACACAATTTAGAAGCAAGGGAGACACGACCGTGTCTTAAGCTGTGTAAAAACTCCCCAGACCGTGTAAAGAGGTGACATGGCCATGTGGCCAACCCGTGTGACTCACCCTAGGCCATCTGATAAGAAAATTAACCAAATTCCTAAAGCAACACGTGGCAGCGTGGACCACTTGTATGCACCACACGCTTGTGTGCTTCAAAAACCACCCCAAATCCTATAACAAATAAAAAAAATAAACATTAAAATGACCCCTAATTACAAGTGTTTAAGAACACACACTAGAAAGACGATTCCAACACACAAACGATAAACCGATACACCTCCAGTAAACTGGTGCTTCTCTTACTCAAATTCGAAATGAATGAAAACGCGAAAGAGTAGTCAAACCCCATCTTTTCCCCATTGTGCTTGACCGAATCCTAAGCTATTCTAACCGACTTCATCATCATCAATTTTAGTAAGTCTTTCGCAAGCTATTTTGTTAGCACTATATTCTAAACCACTCTTATTTATCTGTTCTTAGGGTGTTAAAATCTCGAGAAGAGAAAAGAGGATTCTCTTGTGTGTGAAGGTGTTCCAAATCTTCCCTTCACCAACCATTTGATCATTGGGATAATCATCAAGAGTGCGGAATCATGTCTTGGACAACAATCTCAGAAGAGTAGGCCATATTTCATACAATCGTGGTAAGTGATGGTTGATTAAGTGCAGTTTAAGTTCTTGAAAACTTTGTTATTGAAGGTCGGACCGAATAATCGAATCAATGTAGGTTGGTGCCAAGAAGTGTTTTGCTAGCTTTCGCGAAAAATGTGTGTAATCACACTATCACTTCTGTGAGTCGACAAAAGCCGAAAAGCTGAAACTTCGGCATTTGAGGCCTCACGAGCGTGCAATCACTCATGTGGTAAATCGAGCCACAAATCATGGGCGGTAAACTGTAGAGGCCACTATGAGCGCTCTCATGCTCTTAGGCCGTTATGGGCCTCGTTGGGCTGAAATAGGCCGTGTGGGCCCAATGGGCTCGTGGGCCCTACACGGGTAAAATCCACAAAAGTGGCGAAAACTGGATTGGATTATGTAGTTCGCATAGCTGTGACTAAATTGGGCTAAATCGGCCACACAAGCGTGTGGGCCCACTTGGGCCGAAAAATGGGCCTTAGGCCCATTATACCGTTATAACCCTATAGATTATTTGTGTCGCTCGAGGCGACTGTAGACCTTTGGAGAGATCGTAATCTGCACTGAAATCCTAAAATGGGTAAAATGACTAAAATACCCCTAAAGGGTAAAATAACTATTTTTCCCCTAATAGATGGAAATTACCATTTTACCCCTAGAGGTAAGTCGACTGTACTGAGTAGGACATACTACATACACGAGATATTTATGACATGGCATACTGCATGGGGTTGGGACACTGTTATGGAGGAAGTTACTGTTACTGGTGGCTTTGCCACAAATACTATTACTGGCAGCTTTGCTGCGATACTGATACTGGCAGCTCTGCTACAATACTGTGTGGGCCCAATGGGCTCGTGGGCCCCACACGGGTAAAATCCACAAAAGTGGCAAAAACTAGATTATCTGTAGTTCGCATAGCCGTGACTGAATTAGGCTAAATGGGCCACACGAGCGTGTAGGCCCACTTGGGTCGAATAATGGGCCTTAGGCCCATTATACTGCTATAACCATATAGATTATCTGTGTCGCTCGAGGCGACTGTAGACCTTTGGAGAGGTTGTAATCTGCACTGAAATCTTAAAATGGGTAAAATGACTAAAATACCCCTAAAGGGTAAAATAACTATTTTCCTCTAATAGATGGAAATTACCATTTTACCCCTAGAGGTAAGTCGACTGTACTAAGTAGGACATACTGCATACATGAGATATTTATGACATGGCATACTGCATGGGGTTGGGACACTGTTATGGAGGAAGTTACTGTTACTGGTGGCTTTGCCACAAATACTGTTACTGGCAGCTTTGCTGTGATACTGATACTGGCAGCTCTGCTACAATACTGTTCATGGTGGCTTTGCCACATATACTATTACGGGCAGCTCTGCTGCATTATTATTACTAGCAGCTATGTTGCAATAATAGTGTGTTGGCTGGGTAGGTCGGTTTTATCCCCACATGGTGTGTTGGTTGGTACAGGTGGTGTGTTTGCTGGACTGGGGTAGGTTGCATATGTGCACCATACTGATACTGTAATAGGCTAAGGCCCACACAACACTGTTACTGAATAGGGCTTAGGCCCAGGTAATTCCCCTTTTCTTTTAACTGTACAGGTAATCCCCAGCCTCATATGATTTGGAGCTGCGAGGGACTCAGAGGTGGCCACACTTCGCTAATATTTTATTTTAGACCTATTTATTTAAATTTTTATATTGGGTTGATATTTATGCAATAAGGCCTCTAGTGATTTTAATTTCTTTTAATTGGGTTTAATTTCTTATTTTGAAACTGCCAACCTGATACAAATAAGTGTTCAAAAATAATAACTGTTTTAAAAGACAAACACTCATTTTCAAACTTCAAAATGACATTAATTAAAGTAGCTTCTGCGAGTTTTTAACCAACTAAGAAACCAACAATAACAAACATGGCTATCGTTTAAAAATAGTTTTCTATTAACAAGCCTGATTTTGAAAAACACTTCGATGTGACACATCAGATTTGGTCGTAACGTCTAGGCCGGATTTAGAGTGTTACATTTAGTGGTATCAGAGCCAGGTTGTAAAACTCAGCTGTGGAATGGGTTTTGAAAAGTCTTTCTGAAAGTAGATTTAAAGATTTGAAATGTTTTTGAAAGATGTACAAGTGTGGCACACCGAGTCTCTAGCGCCAAATCTATAAGTTCTTTAGTTTTTATTACTATTATTCTATGAAACTCTAGATAGAGGAAACTAAGACTGTAGGAGACTGTAAACTGTAGTGAGACCTCGATCTGCGAAAACAAGCCCCTAATGATTGTTTTTCATAATACATTTGTTAATAATTACTGAAATTATAATCTGATGCATAAGACTTTTTAATTAGATAAAGCGCATATCGAAATGGGCACAAGAGGTACTCGCAGAAAGGGTACCCGGGGCCGCGGTAGAGGCCAAGGAAGTGCTCAGGCCGACCATCGGCATTGGGCCATATGCCTGTTGGGGAAGCACCAGCCTCACCAGTAACTGAGACGAGGTCTTTTGATCGAGCAGCTGGGGATGATGCTCTATCCCAAGCGATGCTCTACGTTTTAGAGAGGGTTGTTGGAGCTAGTATTGGAACAGTGGACCGAGGGTCAATTTCAGAGCGACTCCGGTCTAATGGAGCAGAAATTTTCAGGGGTATTTCTGAAGTAGCCCCAAATGTGGCAGAGTACTGGTTAAAGGCTATCGAATGGATAATAGACGACCTTGACTGTACTACGGAGCAAAAATTAAAAGGAGCAGTGTTCTTACTACGAGATGAAGCCTACCAATAGTGGCTCACCATGAGAGAGGGTACGCAAGCTGACCGAATGACATGGGATTTCTTTAAAGTGGCCTTCCAAGGGAAATATGTGGGCACAAGTTATGTGGACGCCCGAAGAAAGAAATTTTTGAACCTGACCCAAGGGAATAAGACCGTGGCGGAATATAAGGTAGAGTTCTTGCGGTTGAGTCGGTATGCTTGAAGGATAGTAGTAACTGAGTATGAACACTGTGTGTGTTTTGAGGATGGCGTTCGAGACGAGTTAAGGGTATTGATAGCTCTGCAGAGGGAGCGAGATTTTGCTGGTCTTGTAGAAAAGGCAAAGATTGCTGAAGAGGTGAAGCGCTCTGAGCGCCAAAACCGTGAAAAAGATAAGGGCAGAAATAAGAGGGATTTTGAGCCCTCAAGTTATTCTGGGAGGCCTATTAAGAAGGCCAGGTTTGATGGGTCGGTTCAGACTGGAGTTCCTGTTGCTATTGATAGACTGTAGCCTTGCGCTGATTGTGGGAGATCTCACCAGAGTGAGTGCTAGAAGAGGATTGGGGCGTGCTTCAGATGCGGGTCCATGGATTATCAAGTTAAGAATTATCCGCAGAAGCCTGTTCAAATGCTAGCAGTAGGACAGGGTTACGGTCAGCCAGTGAGAGGTGGTCAGTAGCCACCGAGAGGCCGTGGGCAGGCCAGAGGTGGTAATGATAGAGGACAAGGTCGTAGAGCCCCAGGCAGAGGTGCTGGTAACACTGAGGTGAGGCAGTCAGCCCTGGTATATCTTGCTCATTGCAGAGAGGATGGTAATGCTCCGGATGTTATAACTGGTACGTTCCTGATTCATAATGTACCATACACTGCTCTGATTGATATAGGGTCTACGCATTCATACATTGCATGTATAATGTCTGGCACCTTGGGTATCTTGTGTGAGAGTATTGTTAATGAAACGACGGTGTTGAGTCCACTAGGACAGTCGATTAGGGTAGACAAATTGTTCAAAAATGTGCCCCTAGAGGTTCAAGGGGTTGTCTTTTTAGCGGATTTGATGGAATTGTTGTTTGGTGAATTTGTCCTTATATCGGGTATGGATTGGCTAGTGAAACACCGTGCAAGCATGGCTTGTGCTGCTAAGCGTATGGTGTTGAGAACTACTGAAGATGAGGGAGTGGCAGTAATTGGGGAGCGAAGGGACTTCCTGTCTAATGTGATTTTTGCACTAAGGGCCAAAAAACTAGTTCGCAAGGGTTGTAAGGCGTTTCTAGCCTATGTTGGAGTATCTGACTCTAAGGGTCCTTCTGTTGGAAATATCAAGACAGTTAAGGATTTTTCTGATGTGTTTCCTGATGAGCTCCCTAGGTTGCCTCCGAATCGTGAAGTTGAATTTCGTATCGAGCTCTTGCCTAGAACAGCTCTAGTGTCCATCGCCCCTTATAGGATGGCACCAAAAGAGCTGGTAGAGTTAAAAGCTCAGATCTAAGAGCTGCTGGATCGAGAATTCATTCGACCTAGTATGTCTCTGTGGGGAGCACCAGTGTTGTTCGTAAAGAAGAAGGATGGGTCCATGCGCATGTCCATCGATTATCGACAACTTAATAAGCTGACAATCAAGAATAAGTATCCTTTACCGATGATGATGATCTGTTTGATCAGCTGTGAGGAGCTTCGATTTTCTCCAAGATAGATCTCCATTTTAGGTACCATGAACTGAGGGTTAAATAGGCTGATGTGTACAAGACTACGTTTAGGACTCGTTATGGTCATTACGAGTTCCTAGTGATGTCGTTTGGGCTGACGAATGCACCAGCTGCTTTCATGGATCTGATGAACTGAGTATTCCAGCCCTACCTAGACCGGTTCGTGGTGGTATTTATAGACGATATCTTGGTGTATGCGAGAATCGAGGATGAACATGATGCACATCTTCGAATCGTTCTGTAGATTTTAAGGAAGAAACAACTGTACGCTAAGTTCAGCAAATGTGAGTTCTGGCTGTGAGAAGTGACATTTCTTAGTCACGTGGTATCTGCCGAGAGGATTAGGGTTGATCATCAAAAAATTGAAGCCGTACTGAATTGGAAACCACCTAAGACCGTATCTGATATTTGAAGCTTTTTGGGTCTGGCAGGGTATTACAGACGTTTTGTTGAGGGGTTTTCCTTGATTACTGCACCTCTGACTAAGTTGCTGCATAAAGGGGTACCATTTAACTGGACTGATAAGTAGTAAGAAACTTTTGAGAAACTGAAGAAAGTTCTGACTGAGGCCCCTGTCTTGATACAGCCAGAGTCTGGGAAGGAATTTACTGTCTATATTGATGCATCACACATTGGATTGGGTTGAGTGCTGATGCAAGAGGGTAAGGTGGTTGCTTATGCGTCTCGTCAGCTTAACTCTCACGAGGCGAATTACCCAACTCATGACTTGGAGTTAGCCGCGGTGATATTCGCACTAAAAATTTGGAGGCATTATTTATACGGTGGAAAGTGTATTATCTACACAGACCACAAGAGCCTTAGGTACCTCCTCACTCAGAAGGAGCTAAATTTTAGGCAGTAAAGATGGATGGAGCTGTTAAGGATTATGATTACTCGATTGAGTACCATCCGAGTAAGGTTAACGTGGTAGATGATGCACTGAGCCGTATGTTTGCTCGTCTCAGCTTGTATGATAATGGTAGCTTGTTGGCTGAGCTGTAAGTTAAACCGACGTGGACTGTACAGATTAAGGGTAAGTAGTTGTTGGACGAGTCACTGGTTCCTCATTTTCGATAGGTGGAGAAGGGGGAAACTTCAGATTTTGGGCTAAATAGTGAAGGAGTATTATGTTTCTGTGGGAGAGGTTGTGTACTAAGGGATTTTGAGCTAAGGCAGTCTATATTGCAAGACGCGCATAGTACTCCGTATGCTATGCATCCTGGCGAAAACAAGTTATACCGAAATCTTCGTGAGCTGTATTGGTGGCCAGGACTGAAACGCGAAGTTACTGATTTTGTGGGTAAGTGCTTGACATACCGGCAAGTTAAAGCTGAGCATCAACTACTATCAGGGTTACTGCAACCAGTTAAGATTCCACTTTGCAAGTGGGAGAGAGTAACCATGGATTTTGTGAGTGGGTTGCCCTTAACGCCTACTAAAAAGAATTTGGTATGGGTTATTGTAGACCGGTTGCTTATATCTACCCATTTTATACCAGTCCGTACTGATTACTCGTTGCAAAAGCTAGCAAAGTTGTATGTGGCTGAGATTGTGAGACTACATGGGGTACCGGTTTCTATTATATCTAACAGAGACCCTCGATTCACTTCTCAGTTATGGAAGAAATTACATGAGGCTTTTGGTACTAGGTTGGACTTTAGTACTGCGTTCCATCGTCAGACAGATGGTCAGTCCGAGAGGGTGATTCAGATACTGGAGGACATGTTAAGAAGTTGTGCCATTGATTTTCGAGGCAGCTGGAAAGACTATTTGCCACTAGCAGAGTTCGCGTATAATAACCGCTATCAGTCTAGTATTCAAATGGCACCTTACGAGACGTTATATGGTCATAGGTGTCGTACTCCTACCTGTTGGATTGAGCTGGGTGAGCGGTGAGTTTTGGGGCCAGAGTTAGTTTCTGATATTGAAGAAAAGGTGAAACTGATTCGAGACCGGTTAAAGGAAGCATCCGATAGGTAGAAGTCTTACACAGATCTTAAACGCCAAACGATTGAGTATTCTGTGGGGGACTTCGTATTTCTCAAGGTCTCCCCATGGAAGAAGGTACTAAGGTTTGGACAGAAGGGTAAGCTTAGCCCTAGGTTTATTGGGCCTTACCGAATACTAAAGCATGTAGGATCGGTTGCCTATCAACTGGAGTTGCCTCCAGAGTTAGACTAGATTCACGATGTGTTCCATGTCTCCATGCTGAGGCGTTATCATTCTGATCCCACGCATATAGTACCAATCGAGGAGATCCAGGTTGGGCCAGATCTGACCTTCGAGGAGGAGCCAGTGCAGATATTAGACCGTGGGGTTAAAGTACTAAGGAAGAAATCCATTCACTAGTCAAAGTGCTTTGGCGTAATCATAGTTCAGAAGAAGCCACGTGAGAACCCGAGGAGGCGATTCAACAACAATACCCTCACTTATTCTGACCAGGTAAATTTCGAGGCCGATATTTTATTTAGGAGGTAGAATTGTAACGCCCCAAAAATTTAGGGTGTGTAATTTTGCATGTTCTGACACAAATACTTGTCTGCTTCAATGGCTAAGTGATTTGGGTGTGTATGGGAGTGTTTGAGAAGCCTGGGTTCAAGTCATGGCCTTTGCAAAATTTTTAGTTTTCTCTTAAATGAACCTGGACACTAGTATTTAGGCCTTATTAGTTATAATGCTTGTTTTATGGCATAAAAAAGAGCCTGTGGTGTAGTGGCAAGGTAGCGTGTAGTATAACTGAGAGGTCTAAGGTTCAAGTCCTGGGTTGCACAATGGAGTGTTTATTTTAGTGCTTGAGCTGTGTAGGTAGAAGAGTTGGACTAAAACTCTGTAAGGTGAAGTTTGAATTGGTCTTGGATGGATTTGTAGAGAGATAGTAGGAGCAAATCGTGGAGAGGAGTATGGAGAGAGTTGTGGGGAGAATCAAGGAAGTTAAGGTGTGTAGGGAGTGTTGGTGCCGAATTGGTTTAGGGAAGCTTAGGAATTTCGGCTGTAGGCATTTTCCTTGTTTCGATTTTATGGGGTTGTGAAAGAAGAGTGCCGTATTTTTCCTTTGTGATTTTTACCATTCGGGAATTCTTTCGGGTTTTGCATTTTAGCTATTGAGGTGACCAAAATTGCTTCTACTCTCTCCTTTTCCACATTTGTCGAATAGGTAACTTTCCTTTTGGTCTCATTTTCCTTTTTTTGTCGATCCTTTACTCTCCTAATAATGCCGAATGCCCTTCTCTTCTCTCCCCCTCCATTCTTCTATTTTCTCTCAAAGCCGAACCTACTTTCCATCTTCTTCTTCTTTGCTCCCCACTCTCTCCCCATCTTAGCCAATTTTCTTCAAGGCTCTTTTGTGTATTTTCAGGTACCATCTTTTCCCTATTGTGCTTGGCCGAATCCTAAGCTATTCTAATCGACTTCATCATCATCAATTTCGGTAAGTCTTTCGCAAGCTATTTCGTTAGCACTCTGTTTTAAACCACTCTTATTTATCTGTTCTTAGGGTGTTAAAATCTCGAGAAGAGAAAAGAGGATTCTCTTGTGTGTGGAGGCGTTCCAAATCTTCCCTTCACCAACCGTTTGATCATTGGGGTAATCATCAAGAGCGTGGGATCGTGTCTTGGACAACAATCTTAGAAGAGTAGGACATATTTCATACAATCGTGGTAGGTGATGGTTGATTAAATGCCGTTTAAGTTCTTGAAAGTATTTGTTATTGAAGGGTTGACTAAATAATCGAATCAATGTAGGTTGGTGCCAAGAGGTGTTTCGCTAACTTTCGTGAAAAAGGTGTGTAGTCACACTATCGCTTATGTGAGTCAGCAAAAGTCGAAAAGTTGAAACTTCGGCAATTGAGGCCTCACGAGCGTGCGATCGCTCGTGTGGTAAATCGAACCACAAATCATGGGCGATAAACTGTAGAGGCCACCACGAGCGCTCTCGTGCTCTTGGGCCGTTATGGGCCTCGTTGGGCTAAAATAGGCCGCGTGGGCCCAATGGGCTCGTGGGCCCCACACGGATAAAATCCACAAAAAGTGGCAAAAACTGGATTGGATTATGTTGTTCGCATAGCCGTGATTAAATTTGGGCTAAATGGTCCACACAAGCGTGTGGGCCCACTTAGGCCAAATAATGGCCATTGGGCCCATTTACACCGTTATGACCAGATTATCTGTGTCGCTCGAGGCGAATGTAGACCTTCGGAGAGGTCGTAATCTGCACTGAAACCCCAAAATGGGTAAGATGACCTTAATACCCCAAAAGGGTAAAATTACTATTTCACCCCTAATAGATGGAAATTACCATTTTACCCCTAGAGGTAAGTCGACTGATGAATGTAGATTATTATATGACTGTACTGAGTAGGACATACTGCATACACAAGATATTTATGACATGGCTTACAACATAGGGTTGGGATACTGTTGTGGAGGAAGTGTACTGTTACCGGTGGCTTTGCCATAAATACTATTACTGGCAGTTTTGCTGCGATACTGATACTGAAAGCTCTGCTGCAATACTGTTACTGGTGGCTTTTCCACATATATTGTTACTGGCAGCTCTACTGCGTTATTATTACTAGCAGCTATGCTGCAATATTAGTGTGTTGGCTGGGTGGGTCGATTTTATCCCCCACATGGTGTGTTGGTTGGTACGGGTGGTGTGTTGGCTGGATTGGGGTGGGCTGCATATGTGCACCATACTGATACTGTAATGGGCTAAGGCCCACACAACAATGTTATTTAATAGGGCTCAAGCCCAGACTGTTACTGCATGATAGGGGATTACACACTTAGTTCTCGTAACTCACCCTTTCTTTTAACTGTACCGGTAATCCCCAGCCTTATATGATTTGGAGTTGCGAGGGGCTCGGAGGTAGCCACACGTTCGCTAATATTTTATTTTAGACCTATTTATATAAATTTTTATATTGGGTTGATATTTATGTAATAAGGCCTCTGGTGGTTTTAATTTCTTTTAATTGGGTTTAATTTCTTATTTTGAAACTGTCAAACTGATACAAATAAGTTTTCCAAAAATAATAACTTTTTTAAAAGACAATCACACATTTTCAAACTTCAAAATGACATTAATTAGAGTAGCTTCTGTGGGTTTTTAACCAACTAAGAAACCAACAGCAACAAACATGGCAATCATTTAAAAACGGTTTTCTCTCAACAAGCCTGATTTCGAAAAACACTTTGATGTGACACGTTAGAATCGGTCGTAACGTCTAGGCTGGGTTTGGGGTGTTACACTAAAGATAATCGAGCCCATAGTCAATATGTTGGGTTCATGACTTGTGTATGACATGACTTTACTAGCAACAGTGAAATTCATAGCTCAATTAAAGAGTTAATGATATCCTATCATTGGCATTGTTTGGATTGATAAATATGGAACATGGCCACAGGTTGCTTGTTCTCGAACGATAAAATAGGATTGTATTGAGTGAACAACTTTAACTCAAAGGATCAAGGATATCATATGAGGGTAACACTCACATGACGAGGTCATTGGACAAAGCAGTTGGGTGAATTGCTTTCGTAAAGAGTATACAATAAGGATTTTTCAGTCATGGTACTTCTTGTGGACTGACTCTATGATTAAGTAATTTTGAATTATCGGAATGATGCTTCTGGACATAATTGCAATCACTAGAGCCTAATTGTATATTTCCGAATTTGGTCCCTCCGCTAACTCAACAAAAGCTCGATCGGACTGCATTGAATGAGAAGAAAATTCTACGACTTTGGGAACAATTTAATTGAGTCAATTTATTCGATGTGGAATTAAATTAGGTGGTCGTAAGAATCGTTCAACTAGAGAATTTGATTAAACAATTTTCTTGAAAAATTAATATGGAAAATCTAAGTGATTTTTGGAAAAATTAATTTTGATCAACTAAAATTAAATTAATCAAATTAACTAAAATTAATATGATATTTTTGGAAATTAATTTTCAAGTCAGAAAATTGGCCCAATGGGTAATTGAACTTGAAAATTGGATCTGAGATCGTAAATTAGACCTAGGAGCCCAAATTCGAGACCAAGACCAAAAAACTGGTCAAACTGGGCTCGATATGGGAAATCGGGCCGACGGCCCAACCGGTGGCTAGACCAAACGGGTCGTCTCGTCATTGACCCGGACCAAATATACTCGAGGTGCCATAAGGGTGTCGTTGTAACAGCTCGTTTTTGGGTCAAACTGGAACAGTGGTTTCGGGACCACAAATTTGAAGTAGAAATATTTATTTTATTATTTCTTTAAGGTCTACAGTATGATTAAACGATTGTGAGAAAATTTCGTTAAGAAATTTTATCGAAAGAATGTCCAATTTGACTAATAAGACTAAATTGCAATAGGTGCAAAATGTGTGTTCTAGAAGCTAAGGGTGTTTAATTGTAAAGAATTCTTAAATTGGAGGTCCTTAAACAGTAATTAAACCGTTATACCTTAAGATGGACAAAAATGGACATGGAATAAGTAAAATTTCAAGGTTTAAGTGAAGGGCATTTTGGTCATTTGATAAATAAAGACAAAATTAACTAATAAAAAGATGTCCATCTTCCCAATTTCATCCTTCCATAGCCAAATTTCACAAGGATTCCATAGCTAGGGTTTTGGCCACTTTCAAGCTCGATTGTAAGCCTGTTCTTGTCCCGTTTTTTGATTATTGTTTTATGTTTTTGAAGTTGTCTTAACCTAATCTAGCTATTTCAAGGACTAATTTGAAAAGATGTCAAAGTCAAAAAATTTACCCATGTACAGTATGTATGTATTTATATGTTTGATGGTAGAAAATGCATGTTTGATGTTAAGAAAACAACATTTACTAAGTGATTTTTGATGGAAATGTCAAAAAAAGACCTATTTGTTAAAAGGATTGTAAAGTGAGTGTTAAAATGAGAATAAATGAAAAATGTGGACTGTTCTGAGTATGAATAAGTTTTGGCTAGGCTTGGGTTTTTAAGAAATTGAATGAAATTCATTTTACGAGCCTAGGGACTAAAATGTAAAATGTCAAAAGTTTAGGGACAAAAATATAATTTTTTTCCATAAGGTGTTTTTGGGTTAAATTGAATAATGTGATTATTAAATGAGATGAATTTTGTATTATAGATAAAAAAAAACAAAGTTCGAGTCTAGATCGGGGGAAAACCAAAAAAATTGACGAATAGACCTCTTTGGCCATTTTGTAACCTAGGTAAGTTTGTAGTTAAATAAGCTTTAATATAATTGTAATTAAATTCTTTAATATTGCATAAACTGTATGATTGATTATGAATCAACCCGATTTAGGGCTTAGTCGGAATAGTGGTGTGAGACCACAAATCTGAAGTAGAAAATATGTGTTTAAATGATTTTACAAGGCTTGTGAGGTATTTGCATGATTGTGTGAAGGTCACATGAAGAAATTTTATTAATTAGTGAATAAATTGTCCATTAGGACTAAATTGCAAAGAATAGAAAATGTGAGATTCTAGAAGGTTCAAGTATGAAATAGAATTATGAAAAAAAATCCTAGAGGTCCTTATTTAGCAATTAGACCATTATATTTGATGATGGACAAAAAGGTACATGGGAAGAAAAAATCTTAAGAAAGGGTCATTAAGGGCATTTAAGTCATTTGGTTAATTAAAGAATAAAAAGGGAAAATAAGCCAAAAATCATGTCCATCTTCTTCCCCATGGTGTCAAAATTTGCAAGGACTCCATAGCTAAGGTTTTGTTCATTTTCAAGCTTAAAGTAAGTGCGTCCTAGCCCCGTTTTTAATGTTCTTCGTATTTTTGAAACCTTCGTAGCTCGATTTAGCTATTTCTAGCCATATGTTGAGCTAGGGTTTATGTTCAAAAGTTTACCCAATGTATGACATGCATGTATTTTGATGTTTTATGGAAGAATATGAAAGTTTGATGTATGATAAACATCTTTTTCTAAGTGATTTTCATGAAGATGCATGAAAAGGGCCAATTTGTAAAGTTATAGAAATGGTCATACATGAGTGAAATAGTGGGAATTTAATTTTTTTATAGTGGAGAAAATGATTCGGCTAGGCTTGAAATGCAAGAAAGTTGAATGAAAATCATTTTACGAGCCTAGGGGTGAAAGAGTAATTATGTGAAAGTTTAGGGGTAAAAATCATAATTTTTCCAAAAAATGAATTATGAGTTGATTTAGTCAATGCATGTATTTAGCAAAAGAAATTTATTATTATAGATCAAGAAACACGAAGCTCGGACCAAAACCGAGGCAAGAACAAATTTGAAGACTAAATTGAGCACCGAGACATATTTTGAGATTCGAGGTAAGTTTGTATGAAATTAGTATTTCATAATGTTCGATATTTGAAATCGTTCATTAATATGTTAATGCATGTTATTGTGAACGAAATTGAGCTATAAAGTCTCGATGAGTAAACGATGAGAACAGGCTAAATTGTAGTTCCCGTTATAGTTCCAGAATAAGTATATTATGTAATGCCCCGAATTTGGGCCTAGTAGAATTGGGCCTATTGGGCCTTGGGCATGGGAGAGTTTAAAATTTTTGAGAACAAGAGAACGGCATTAATGCAAGTTAGACCTATTAGGTGAGTGACTTTGGAAGGTTAGGAGGCTTCCAAGAAGTCTTGGGTTCAAACCTGGGCTTTAGGAAAATTTTGGTTTTAGGTGAATAAAACCCTGGGAGACAAGGAAGTGATGCCATAGATGAAGCAAGGGGTCCAAGATTCAAGTCTTGGAGCTTGCAATTCATTTTTATTTCTTTTTAAATGAACTTAGACTTTGGCCCATAGGCTTATATTTAGTTGCGCATGTTTTAAGTCACAAAAGGAGCTTGTGTTGTGGTGGCATGTAGCGTCTGGAGCATAGGAGAGGGCAAGGGTTCGAATCCTATTGCAAGCAAAAAGGGATATTTATTTTGCTAAGTTGGGGCGACAGGTGGTTATGTTGGAATTAAACTCTGCTGAAGGAGGGATCCCACATCGGGAAGCTAGCATGAGAGTAGGCAAGAAGCTGGCTTTAAATAGAGCGATCTATGAGGAGAGTAAGCATACCTTGGTTGGCATCTGGGCATAGGAGCGTTCGGAGCGCGGATTAACTCCAGATTCCTATCAAGTGTGTATTTCGTACTATTCTAGCTGTAGAGCGGCAAATGCCGAAATACCGATCACACGGCGATGGTAGCCACACGAGCGTGCGAGCGCACGTGTGGGAGCTTCGACGCGATAGTTGAGGCCCTCATGAGTGTTCTCATGAGTCTAGGCTGCCTTGGGCCAAGTGGGCCCAATGGGCCTGTGGGCCCATATGAATAAATTGTATGATTGTGTAGTAGATATTAGACTGGTCTATGTGAATCTCATATCTGTGGCTAGATTTGGGCTAATTGGGACACACGAGCGTGTGGGCCCATTTGGGCCGAGAATGGGCCTTAGGCCCAATCGCATCGTTATCTCGTTTCTTCCTATTAGGGTGATTAGTTACTTTGTGGTTGTGATTTAAGCCTTCGTGTTGACTCCGGTTCTGTAAGAACGTGTTCTTGATGAGCAAAGGGGATTCTAGCCATAAGGTGGCGACAAAGGTACCAGCCGAGACTGTGCACATAGCCTCCACTCCCAAGTTTAAGCGGCGTAGGGTGTCAGCGGTTCGGGACTTTCCGCCTGGATACGGAAGGGTGTTGGCGTCAAACTTTGGTTTAACTAGGCAAATCACAGTTGATCTTTCTAGTAAAGGCAAGTGATAGTAAATCTCATGGTTAGGTGTTTGGAATAGAGATCTCCCAATTCTTTTGCTAATTGAGTTAACTGTGTTTTATGTTTTGTATAGGTGAAGACGCTTGTGATTATTTAGTACTCTACGTGATAAGGTGTGTAATATCACACCCCTATTGTTCGATTAATGCGATGTTCTGTGAATCAGCTAAAAGTCGAAACCCTGGAAAGCCAGAATATCGACATTTGAAATCACTCAAGCGTGCGAGCGCTCGTGGAGTTAAACCGAGCCACAAGTGTTGGCGATAGACTGTTAGGAGTGCCACAAACCCTCTCGTGGGACTGAGGCTGTAATGGGCCTTGATGAGCCGAATTGGGCCCAATGGGCTCATGGGCCCAAAGGAGCGAAATCTAGGGTAAGTGGTGGATGATAAATGCGGCTGCGAAGTCTGCAAAACCGTGACCGAAAATAGGCTGAATAGGCCACATGAGTGTGTGGGCGCGCTTGGGCTGAAATTGGGCTTTAAGCCCAATTACACCATAATGACCAGGAAGGGAACCTGTGTCACTCGAGGCGACAGTAGGCCTCCAGAAAAATCGTTAGATGATTAAATTATCGAAATACCCTCTATGGGTAAAATTATTGAAATGTCCTTTATGGGTAAATTTATCGAAATACCCTCGATTGGTAAAATTACCGAAACACCCTCAAGGGGTGGAATTACCGTTTTACCCTCTAAACGAAAAAATGACCATTATACCTTTAGTGGTAGTTTAAATGTTGTTTGTGTGATTTCTATATATATATCTGTATATGATCGTAATACACTGCATACATAGCATATTGCATTGGGTTGGGGTTTGCTGATTGGAGGAAGTACCTTTATAGTGGCATCGCCACATACTGTGATAGTGGCATCGCCACATATTCTTATTTTGGTGGCTCAGCCACGTATACCGTCATTACCAGCTAGGTTGCATTATTGGAGAGTTTGGCTGGGTGGGTCCACATGGTCCCCACATGGAGAGATTGGTTGGTACGGGTAGAGAGTTTGGTTGGTATGGGTTGGGTACATGTTCATTGGATTGATATGTTTATAGGGCTTAGGCCCAGACCGTTACCAAATATGGCTTAGGCCTAGACCTATATCGTATGGGCTCGGGCCCAGACTATGACTGTAATAGGGGATTACATACTGAGTTCCCATAACTCACCCTTTCTTTTAACTATGCAGGTAATCCCCAGCCTTAGAGGATTTGGAGCTGCGAGGGACTTGGAGGTGGCCACACGTCAGATATGATCTACAGTTAAACTTAGCGATTTTAGTTGATTTTATTTTATTTTAAACTATTCGGTTAATAATTTTTGTAATAAGGCATCTTTAAGTTTTTGGATTTTAACTTTGGGTTTTTATTTACTTTGAATTATATCCGTTTAGAAGTAAATCACGGCTTTCTGAAATGTTAACTGCTTTTGAAACAACACTACATTTTCGCAACATTTTCGAACTGGTTTCGCGACTTAATCTTTTTCGTAAATCAATTACTTTCAAAAATTTGCTTCCGCAACGGAAAAGATGTTTCAAAAATAAACTAAGGTAACTGGGATTTTACTCAAGTTTTAAACAAGAAGGGTTTTCAATGAAAAAATGGTTTTCGAAAAACACTTCAATGTGACACGCCAGATTCGGACCTAACTTTTAGGCCGGGTTTGGGGTATTACATGTTACCTACGTATGCATATGAGAAAGGAAAGGTCTCGTATAAGACCATATCTGGGATATGGCTTCGGCACCAAAGAATGATCTCGTGTAAGACCATATCCGGGATCTGGCATCGACATTTAAGTACGATCTCGTATAAGTCATGTCTGGGACATGGCATCGACATCGAGTTATGAGATCTCGTATAAGACCATATCTGGGATATGGCGTCGGCACTAAGGAATGATCCCATGTAAGACCATATCTGGGATATTGTGTTGGCATCAAATCTTATGTATGTTAAGATTGAATCATTCATGGTGAACCGATTTATTCATAAGCAAAAGAGTCAAGTATGTGAGTTGGCCTAGATCCAAGTCTATTTATGGATGGCCTTGAGTGATGTTCATGGTATGAATGATAAAGATGTGAGTTTATAGTTATGTTAGCAAATGTGCTAAACTACATGAATCAATGATACAGGTATCTTGAGTAAATACTTTTATTCATTGGTGCTATGTCGCCATTGTTTCATGATATGAATGATTATAGTTTGAGTAGATTGTCATCCTAGAGTTTCATGCAATCTTACTAAGCTATATGCTTACTCCTCCCTTTTCCTTGTAGTTTCGCCAAGTTAGCTCGAGAATCATTGGACGTCGAAGCTCGGAATCACATTATCGACATCACTTTGGTATAACAATTTAGACTTATTTTGAGTATGGCATGTGTAGGACTCGAGTATTTTGTTAAGTTGTAATTGTTAGCCAAAGTGTTGGCTATGTATGTTACTAAATTCATTTTGTATATGGTCTTGAGTTAGGCCAATACTTGGCAAATCCTTTTGCTCAATGAAGGTAAATTTCATGAAGTGTATGCTCTTGTGTATGTCTCGATTTCTTAAATTTCTAGAGATATTAATTGGTCATCTTTTAAATTAGAATGATTTGAATTGGAGTTTGCGTGTGTACGATGTAGGGTGGCAAAATGGCTTGGTAGATAGCATGCTAATTGTCCGTATGGGTAGACACACGGGCGTGTGTCTAGACCGTGTGGGAGGCACGGCTAACACATGGGTGTATGCCCAGGCCGTGTGAAGTCTGCACCTTGCATTTGAATTTTAAATCGCCACACAACTGAAGCACACGGGCGTGTGTATAGGCCATGTGCATAAGTCAAAATGAAAAGGTTTGGCACACGGGCCAGGGCCACGGGCATGTTAAGGCCGTGTGAAATTAGTCAGTGTCGACCACGGGTGGAAGACACGGGCATGTTTTAGGGGCATAGGAACGTGTCCCTAGTTCAACACTGGCGTGTGGCCCCTGTTTTGATGACATTATCTTTTATTACATTACTTGCATGTTAATGTATGGTAGGGTTTTCTTACTTCTTTCATATGAGCTTACTAAGCTATCTAGCTTACTCCATTTATTTTCCATATTTTTATAGTGTCGCCAAGCTAGCTCGGATTGGGGATCGTCAGAGATTTGCCTCACACTACCAAAACTATTATTTTGGGTATTGATGAAATTTAGCATTTTAAGTATATTGCATGTATAGGGACTTGGTCATTTTGGGTATATGTGTCATTATGATTCAGTCAAAAGTATTGGGTTGTAATTGATGAATGTTTTATTTTGTATAAAGCCTTGAAAGATGGCCTGTCTTAGTTAAATTGGATATGAGTTATGCATGGGCTAATGTTATTATTTATATGCCTTTTTATTTGCTTGTTGGATGAATGATTGTGGCATAATAACTAGGTGTTAAATGGGGAGAATTGGCTTGATGGTAAATTAGTGAAATTAGGCTAGACTATACATATTGAAAGTAATCATATTGAATGCTTGTGGATATGCTTGTGGTATGTTTGAGTTTGGCAAAGTATAATATTTTAAGCATGATAGATGTTGGCTTTTAAATGACATGTTTTGTAACATCCTAGATTAGGGGTTATGCGTTTGTGCGTAATTCATGAGATAGTGGGCTCAGTGGGTGTGTTGGATGTGTTCTGAGGAGTTTTAGGAACCCTAAGATATGAGGGAATGCATTGGAAATGATTTAGAAATGTTAAGTTTCAAAAGAGGAAAGTGAACATTTTTGGAAATGTCTTGTATTGGAAATGTAAGGAAATGTCCTGTCTTGGAAATGTAGGGAAATGTGTTGGAAATGTAAGGAAATCTCTTGTCTTGGAAATGTAGGGAATTGTGTTGGAAATGTGAGGAAATGTCCTGGAAATGTAAGGAAATGATTTAGAAATGTTGAGTTTAAAGGAGGCAAACGAACATTTTTGGAAACTTGGAAATGTAAGGAAATGTCAAGTTTTAATGTTTAAAAAAAGGAAACGAAGGCAAGGTGGCCTTAAGAAAATTAATAGGAGGAATTTGACACACAAACAGGCTTGGAAAAGTGGCCTGAAGATATCACTTAAGGCCCAGGTAGGTGACGCCCCAAGCTATGCAAGTGGGCCTGAGTTCGAGTCACTTGGGGAGCAAATAAAAGAGTTTTATTTTGCTGCAAGGAGCAAGGGAGTTGGACGGCACATGGCTAAATTCTAGGAGCTTTTATTCTTTTATAATTAGTGGATAAATAAGGGATAAATAAAGGATTTATTTATCATTATTTTCAAGAGATAATTGTTGGATTAAATTCTTTTATTAAGTGATAATTCAAGGGATAAAGCTATCAAAATAGAAGAGTGGTGGCCAAGTAAGGGATTCTAAGTTAGTAAATTCGGCTATAAAAGGAAAAGAGAGGCCATTCTGCATTATTTTCTGTTCTTTGGAAGCCTCTGCCGAATTCTCTTCACCAAATCTTCTTCTTCTTTTATTTTTGCCAAGCCGAAATACCTTGTGTTCTAGCCGAATCCTCCATCTTTATTCTTCCTACTCTTTTCTTTCTAATCCCTCCAAAAGCCGAAAGTTGTGAGAGCATCATTTAGCCATAGCCGAATCTCTGAAGGTTGAAGTAAAGGTGCAATCGATTTCTCCAAATAAGGGTAAGATCTAGATTCAGTTTCCTTTCTTTCCTTTTTAAGCCTGTCGAAATTCAGGGACTAATCCCTCATATTGTGTTTTGGCCGAAACTATGGAAGGGAATTTCGGGATTTAGGTGGTGTCAATTAGAGAATGAGTTCTCCGAGATTTCAACATTCAAGGTAAGCGAATATAAGATGCGGCCATAGGCCATTCTATAGTGTTTTAATGTTAGATTAAACTCTAACATTTGTCTATAGGGTTGTTAAGGAAATAAAGATCAATTTCGGGATTTAAGATTTGGAAGGTAAGCATCTATGTATATTCGGCTAAGGCCTAGATTAGTATTTAGATCTGTTCTTTAAATGTTTAAGAGCCGAAAACTAACCAGGTTAATTGATTCAATGCCTGGCCGAATACAAGGAGGAATAAAGCAAAGATTTCAGGATTTGTTGGTGTCCCAATCGGCAACAAGGTAGGTATTAAGTGTACAAATCCTACTAGGATTTGGTTTTATAGCCGAATAGGCTTTATGCTAATATATTAAGGTTGGCCGAATGTAGGAATTTAGATCTAAGGCATTAGATCAAGCTTTTCGGGATTTAAGTGAACTGCTAAGAAAATCAGGTGTGTACCCTACCCTAAGTTTTAATATGTTCATGGCTATGTTTTAAATTAAATGTGTTATTAAGAATGCGAAAATATGGCTAAGTACCATGCTATGGTACAAAGTACTCAGGTACGTTTCCTACTCCTAATAGGTTTATGAAATATGTTATAAGTAACATGAGAATAATGATAAGAATGTGAACTTTGGCATGTTAATGCATAATATGATTTGGGCATATGGGTTATTGAAAAGGGGAAGTGAATGTGGTGACCTAAGACCACGAAATCTGAATGCGGTGACCTAAGACCGCGATATCTAAATGTGGTGACCTAAGACCACGAAATCTGAATGTGGTGACCTAAGACCATGAATTTTATAAGGGCGATGAGCACGTCGACTGCAGCGACTGCCTCCGATGGAGTGTAGCGGAAGGAGGGTCGACTTAGTAGTCCCCACGGTGTACAGGTTGGTACGGGGAAGTGTAGCGGATGGCTATCTAGGTTTGGGTTGCATCATTACTTTATATCTGTTATATGAATATGTATGTGATATGATAATGCATGCCTGAGATGTTGATTCTTAGTGTTGGTTACACATTGAGTCTGTTTGACTCACCCCGTTTGGGGAATATTTTTCTTCCAGGTGATGATCAGTAATGGACCGGGTCGGCAGGAGCTTAAAGGTGGCCATGCACAGCAAGAAAAATTTTATTATTTGGACTTTTATTCTATTTAAGCATTATAGTTTATTTTTGGGAATTTTTTGATGTAATAAGGCCATAGTGAACTATTTTATTTTTCTTTTGTTTATTATGTTACGAAATTTTTAATTATTAAAGATTAATTCAATTTAATTTAAAATAAACTCTAAATATTTTGTCACCTGAAATAAATGGGTTTTTATTATAAAATAAACTCGTTTTCAACTCAAGCCCAACCCAAAACAAACTTTCTTTCAAAACACCCAAGTTTTTCCTAAGTCAGAAAAGAATTTGAAACGGTTTACACCGGGGAACATACCAGATCCGGTCAAGGCTCGTGGGCCAGGTTTGGGGTGTTTCAATTTGGTATCAGAGCCCAGTTTCAAACCCTCGGCCTGGGGTTTAAGGCCCAAAACGTTTTCAAATCGAGCCCAAATGAGTTTTTGAAGATAAGCAGGTTTTCTAGCATGGCACCTAAGTCTCCGACCCGAAGTCCACCATGTAAGTACCCCTAACCTTTGTGTGAATTATAGTATGAATTGTAGAAGGGTAGAACTGGAATGGCACGTAGAGTAGTATGATAAGTATTTGGAACCCTAGGACTAGTTTACCCCAACTATTACATAAGACTTAATGACTAATTAAACAAACCTATGGCTAAGTCGCCGAGTTAGGGTGTGGCAACCATTGTGCGCATGTCTAGGATTGGATCCGGAAGAGCCTGGTATTTAAGCAGTCCTAGTGACTCACCTCCTCTTCGCAGGAATCCTACCTGGTGCGTACCTTTAGTTCACCCTAACCAAGAGGACTTATTCATGGGCTAAACCCCTAACTAAAACCCGAAAGGGATTAGCCACTTTTTTATGAAAACCCTAGTTTTAAAATGACTAAATTACCCTTTTGATTTATACAAGCTATCCCATAAAATTTTTCTGAAATATTTCTTGATTTACAAAATTACTAAAATACCCCTGGTGGTAAAATTACAAAAATGCCCTTGGTTTATGAAATTTCCAAAATACCCACAGTTCTTATTAAAAAAAATTCATTACTTTATAACAAGTCCAAAAACTCTACTTCTTCGAAATATTAAAATACTCCAACTTGGAAAATTTACGAAATTGCCCCTAACTTATAAAATTACCAAAATGACCCTGATTTCCAAAATTTTTGCAACATCACCGACTTGGAAAACAAATGCTCAAAAAGAACCCTCAAGTTTTGCAAATTTTGGAAATACCCTTGATTTAGTAAGATTTACAAATTTACCCTGGTTTATTACCAAAATACCCTCGAGTTTCAAAATTTACCGAAATACCCCTATAATTTAAAAATTTTTGAAATACCCCCGGGATTTCAAAAAAAATTACCAAAATACCCTTATTGACAAAATCACCAAGGAACCTTATTTTGACAAATTACGAAAATACCCCTGTAGGGAAAATTAAGAAAATACCCCTGGGTAGTGGAAAAACAACAACAATGAAAACTACAACATTTCTCTGAATGAACGAAAGTTCATAATTGATTGATGAATGTATGAATGAAAAGACTGTGTGCATGTATGAATACGAAAGAACCACTCCTAAACTTCTTTTCATCAAACTTCTTCGCGGGTAATCAGTGAAATAAAGGCTAATTCATAAAACTTCTTAATCAGATTAAATCGTGAAGTAGACATGAGTTCTAGGGGACGCGAACTTAAAGATTGTGCCTAGAAAGTATGATGGTTCTATTAAGATCAGAGTGCGCAGCGTAAGCATAGTGCGGTGAGAAGGATTGTACGACTGTTAATAAGTAATTTCGAGGACGAAATTATTTTTAAGGAGGGTAGAACTGTAACATCCTAGATTAGGGGTTATGCGTTCGTGCGTAATTCATGAGATAGTGGGCTCAGTGGGTGTGTTGGATGTGTTCTGAGGAGTTTTAGGAACCCTAAGATATGAGGGAATGCATTGGAAATGATTTAGAAATGTTAAGTTTCAAAAGAGGAAAGTGAACATTTTTGGAAATGTCTTGTATTGGAAATGTAAGGAAATGTCCTGTCTTGGAAATGTAGGGAAATGTGTTGGAAATGTAAGGAAATCTCTTGTCTTGGAAATGTAGGGAATTGTGTTGGAAATGTAAGGAAATGTCCTGGAAATGTAAGGAAATGATTTAGAAATGTTGAGTTTAAAGGAGGCAAACGAACATTTTTGGAAACTTGGAAATGTAAGGAAATGTCAAGTTTTAATGTTTAAAAAAAGGAAACGAAGGCAAGGTGGCCTTAAGAAAATTAATAGGAGGAATTTGACACACAAACAGGCTTGGAAAAGTGGCCTGAAGATATCACTTAAGGCCCAGGTAGGTGACGCCACAAGCTATGCAAGTGGGCCTGAGTTCGAGTCACTTGGGGAGCAAATAAAAGAGTTTTATTTTGCTGCAAGGAGCAAGGGAGTTGGACGGCACATGGCTAAATTCTAGGAGCTTTTATTCTTTTATAATTAGTGGATAAATAAGGGATAAATAAAGGATTTATTTATCATTATTTTCAAGAGATAATTGTTGGATTAAATTCTTTATTAAGTGATAATTCAAGGGATAAAGCTATCAAAATAGAAGAGTGGTGGCCAAGTAAGGGATTCTAAGTTAGTAAATTCGGCTATAAAAGGAAAAGAGAGGCCATTCTGCATTATTTTCTGTTCTTTGGAAGCCTCTGCCGAATTCTCTTCACCAAATCTTCTTCTTCTTTTATTTTTGCCAAGCCGAAATACCTTGTGTTCTAGCCGAATCCTCCATCTTTATTCTTCCTACTCTTTTCTTTCTAATCCCTCCAAAAGCCGAAAGTTGTGAGAGCATCATTTAGCCATAGCCGAATCTCTGAAGGTTGAAGTAAAGGTGCAATCGATTTCTCCAAATAAGGGTAAGATCTAGATTCAGTTTCCTTTCTTTCCTTTTTAAGCCTGTCGAAATTCAGGGACTAATCCCTCATATTGTGTTTTGGCCGAAACTATGGAAGGGAATTTCGGGATTTAGGTGGTGTCAATTAGAGAATGAGTTCTCCGAGATTTCAACATTCAAGGTAAGCGAATATAAGATGCGGCCATAGGCCATTCTATAGTGTTTTAATGTTAGATTAAACTCTAACATTTGTCTATAGGGTTGTTAAGGAAATAAAGATCAATTTCGGGATTTAAGATTTGGAAGGTAAGCATCTATGTATATTCGGCTAAGGCCTAGATTAGTATTTAGATCTGTTCTTTAAATGTTTAAGAGCCGAAAACTAACCAGGTTAATTGATTCAATGCCTAGCCGAATACAAGGAGGAATAAAGCAAAGATTTCAGGATTTGTTGGTGTCCCAATCGGCAACAAGGTAGGTATTAAGTGTACAAATCCTACTAGGATTTGGTTTTATAGCCGAATAGGCTTTATGCTAATATATTAAGGTTGGCCGAATGTAGGAATTTAGATCTAAGGCATTAGATCAAGCTTTTCGGGATTTAAGTGAACTGCTAAGCAAATCAGGTGTGTACCCTACCCTAAGTTTTAATATGTTCATGGCTATGTTTTAAATTAAATGTGTTATTAAGAATGCGAAAATATGGCTAAGTACCATGCTATGGTACAAAGTACTCAGGTACGTTTCCTACTCCTAATAGGTTTATGAAATATGTTATAAGTAACATGAGAATAATGATAAGAATGTGAACTTTGGCATGTTAATGCATAATATGATTTGGGCATATAGGTTATTGAAAAGGGGAAGTGAATGTGGTGACCTAAGACCACGAAATCTGAATGCGGTGACCTAAGACCGCGATATCTGAATGTGGTAACCTAAGACCACGAAATCTGAATGTGGTGACCTAAGACCACGAATTTTATAAGGGCGATGAGCACGTCGACTGCAGTGACTGCCTTCGATGGAGTGTAGCGGAAGGAGGGCCGACTTAGTAGTCCCCACGGTGTGCAGGTTGGTACGGGGAAGTGTAGCGGATGGCTATCTAGGTTTGGGTTTGGGTTGCATCATTACTTTATATCTGTTATATGAATATGTATGTGATATGATAATGCATTCTTGAGATGTTGATTCTTAGTGTTGGTTACACATTGAGTCTGTTTGACTCACCCCATTTGGGGAATATTTTTATTCCAGGTGATGATCAGTAATGGACCGGGTCGGCAGGAGCTTAAAGGTGGCCATGCACAGCAAGGAAAATTTTATTAATTGGACTTTTATTCTATTTAAGCATTATAATTTATTTTTGGGAATTTTTTGATGTAATAAGGCCATAGTGAACTATTTTATTTTTCTTTTGTTTATTATGTTACGAAATTTTTAATTATTAAAGATTAATTCAATTTAATTTAAAATAAACTCTAAATATTTTGTCACCTGAAATAAATGGGTTTTTATTATAAAATAAACTCGTTTTCAACTCAAGCCCAACCCAAAACAAACTTTCTTTCAAAACACCCAAATTTTTCCTAAGTCAGAAAAGAATTTGAAACGGTTTACACTGGGGAACATACCAGATCCGGTCAAGGCTCGTGGGCCGGGTTTGGGGTGTTTCATGTTTTGGCCTTAGTTATGGTAGTTTTTGTTGCTTGTTTATGCTATGAATTATGCCATTGAAGTTGTATACAAGTGTGTGCAAGTGAGGGTTGCAAATGGCTTTGTAAATAGCCTTCTTTTGTCCACACGGGTAGACACACGAGCGTGTGTCTAGGCCATGTAACATGGGCTTGTAGTTAGGCCGTGTGTCCCCTACACCTTAGTTTTGAGAAACAGAATGCTCAGAATTGGCACACGGGCAAAGACACGGGCGTGTGTCTCAGCCGTGTGGTTGACACGGCCTTGGAAACGGGCATGTTACACGGCCATGTGAATACTGGACCTAAATTTTGAAAATTAAATTCGCCACACGGTTTAGCACATGGTCGTGTGGCTTGGCCGTGTGACTCCCATTTCTTCATGCCTAAAAAATCAGTGAGTTACACAGGTTAGGGACACGGGCGTGTGTAGTACACGGCCTGACCACATGGGCGTGTCCCTAGACCACAAGGGTGTGTGAGCCCTGCACCTAGGAAAATTATTGGAATTTTCGCGAAAAATTCCCTGAGATCCTGATTTAGTCCTGGTTTGTTTCTAATGCTCGTATTGGGCCTTGAAGGCCCATTTAAGAGATGTTATGAATAATCTTGATGTATAAATAGAAACTTACATGAATTGTTTGCAAAATGTTCTGAAAGTTCCGGTAATGCTCCATAACCCTGTTCTGGCGACGGATACGGGTATGGGGTGTTACAGTCGCACCTGCATCATCGAACACAGTAATGTTAGTGGCTGCGACGGCGACGTCCCGGTGGTCGGTGACGGTTGGTCATTAGTGGTTGAGCAGTGGAAGAGTTACAATCCTATTGGGACTTTACCGAAGAATTTAATTTTAGATTAATTATTCCAGAAATAATATTATTTTAATATTTTAATATTAAATTAAATTTAATACTTCTCTTAATACTATTTTATTAATTTAATATTAAAGTGATTATCTTAATACTAAATTTAATTTAATGTTTGATAAACATTCTATTATTTTAATAAGATTTAATAATTATCAAGATAAATATTAGATTAAATTTAATATTAAAGTGATTAAGTATAATCATAATTGAACTCTAAAAACTCTCCCTATATAAAGAGAGCCTTGGGTCATTATTTACATACACTTGAATTCAAGAGAAAGTTGTAGAGAGAAAATTCTCTGAAAAGATTATTTAAGAAAATTTCTAGAGATATTTTTCTTCTTTACAACTTCATCCAAAACTTTAGAGAAATTGTGAAATTACCCTACTAGTAATTTTTGTGAAAAAATTTCTGATTTGAAGTGAGCCCACACTCGACAGACGTGAGCTTAAGGATAGCAAAGAAGACTACTCAGTCGAAGCGCTCACCCTAGTCGAATCTAAAAGGTACAATTTTGATTAAGTGTTTGTTACTTTAGATATCACAACCAAGATCTTATTTTGGAAAAAAAATTTAAAACTCTAGTTTTTCCCTAAATTTATTTTCTACTACGTTTTCCAAACCTGTAACATCCGGGAATTAGGGGCTTTGCATTTACTATGTTTCTGTGTGTTTGGTATGCTTTATCTGTTAATTTGTTATGTTTGGGGGCCCCGGGAAGGCTTGGGGTTGAGCTTGAGCCTTGGTGAAAATTTCATTTTTGGGCACTTTAGGGGAGAGCTAGCTGGGACAGGCTTTAAGGATTATTGCTTGTGTTTGTTCACACAAGAAGTGAAGTGGTAAAGTGGCAAGGAGACGCCACTTAGGTTGCAGGTAAGTGGCGTCACAAGGGAGCAGCATGGGGAAGGGGTTCGAGTCGCATCGGCAGCATTCAGGAGCTTTATTTGTTTTGCGATTAGGAGGCTAAAGTGGTGGTTTCGACAAGGGCTCTCCAAGGTGGTTGGTGGAATAAGTCAAATATTTTGAATGAGAGGCCATGAGGAAGTAGTGGGGTTTGAATGAGTCAAACCGATTCAAATGGTGGGAGGAGAGTGAATGTAGGAGATGATCAAGGGATTTGGTGGCTTGTTGGAGGGTTGTTGATCGAATGTGGTATGGTGGAAGGAGGGGGTATCGGTTTTGGGGGCCAGGAGAAGTGAGTGTGCCGAAAGTCCTTTGAGTCTTAGGCCTTTCTTCCATCTCTTTTGTACACTTTCGGTCTTTAGGTGTGTGTGTGTGTGCCGATTCTTCCAAAGGTCATTTTAAGTAGAGTGTTAGCAAATCAAGCTTAGAAACCTTTCATTCTCGTTTGCATTTGTGAACATTTGTTTTCTTCTCTCATTTATCAAAACCAAAACCATCTTTTTGACTCTCACTTTTGCATTCATTCCTTTGTCAACCAAAAGCCGAAACACCTACTTGCTTCATATTTCTTCTTCTTGCTTCTTCATTGCCGAGCCTTCATCTCACTTCTTGGTGATTCATCCTTCTCCTCTATTTCTTCTTCTAAAAGCTGAAACCTATCCCTCATTCCCTCTCTTTGAGTTTGTTTTTACTTTTTACTATAGCCGAATCTTCCTTGTGCGTTTGTTTCTCTTCGCTCGTTCTTGGTTCTTTAGATTGCCGTCACCTATTTTCTAACCTTCTCAAATCAGCTTCTTCTTGTTTGGTGGTAAGTGTTCTACTTCTTTTTCGGTTCTTTTCTTTCTCTTGCTGGTTGTTAAACCGAAGGCGTTAACTTAGTACTTTGGTGCATTGGCCGAATGTAGGGGGCCTCGTCTTTGTATTCCTTTCTGCATCTGGCCAGCGTTTGGAAGATTTTTGGGGGGTAGTCGGATTTGGTCGATCAAGGTAGGGGGTTCATACCAACTTGTTTGGCCAAAAGGCCACTCCTTTTAATCTATTTTGGAGAATCGATTCTTATATGGTGTTTGTGTAGGGACTCAAACGATTTCTTAATACAAGTCTATTAGCTTTCGGTTTCTGTCGACCTAGGTAAGAAACTTCTTTGTTTGAGCATCTATTCTCTCTTTCATCTTCTTCAATGCCTTAACTCGATCTTCTGATCAAGATCTTTTCATGGATTCGAATGCCAACCAAGTAAGGGAGGGGGTTGGACTCGTAGTTCCTGCCACTAAGTTCAAACGGCGTGCAGTGTTAGCCGTTCGGGATTTTCCATCGGCTTGTGGGCCAACTTCAGATCGGGATAGGCAGATCGCTGTGATCTCTGTGAGTGAGGGTGTTAACGGGATTGAAAGTTTAATTCTTTGCGTTTACAGGTGTGTAATTTCCACACTTTCTTTTGTCTGTTATAATAAATATATGTGTTGATTGAAAGCTAAAAACGCAGTAATAGCTATTGTCTTACCCATGGAGGGTAAGAATCGTAACATCAGGTGAGTTATTCTCTGATTATGTTTGATAAGTAATGCCGTTGGCATCAATATGCACATGCTTTGAATATTTTAAGTATGTTGTTATATGTTGCATTATATGTTGCATTCATACCATTATGATCGTGTGTTGCATGGACATGGGGATATGATAATGATGAAAGGGGCAGTGTTTACGGTGGCTATGCCACATACTCCGATGACGTTGTCACAATTATTTCAGTGGCTTTGCCACATACTTCAGTGACGTTGTTACATAATATCGGTGGCTATGCCACATATTTTGGTGATGAGCAGCTGACTGCAGCACGACTGCCATCGATGGTGTGTAGCGGTGAGGGTCGATTGTAGAAATCCCCACTGGTGTGTTTAGTAGGAACGGGTGGTGTGTAGCGGATGGATATTTAGGCTGGGTTGGGTTTTGCATCATTTTGCATATGCTATCTGCTATACTGTGCTGTAGGGCTAAGGCCCAATCCGGTTTCGAATGGGCTTCGCCCAATGTGATTATGTAAGGGGGCTAAGGCCCAGATGGTATATGAATGGGCTCAGGCCCAGTGATGGTGCTTGGCAATTGCACACTGAGTCTTTTGACTCACTCTTTTTGCTTAACATTTTTGCAGGTGATGCATAGTGCACTGGATTTGGGTCGGAGAGGACTACGAGGTGGCCATGCACGGTTTTATTAAATAGAACTATACTTTTCTTTAATTTTTTTTGGGATTCTATTATGTAATAAGGCCATTATTAGTTTAGTTCAATTTTTGGTTTAAGCTTTAGACGTTTTGAATACAAAATAATCGATAAGACGTTTTCTTTACAAATGCAAATAAAAGTTTTTCTCACAACTTAATTAACGATTTTATAACAGATTTGGACGACAAGCTTCTAGATTGATCTAATGTAACGACATGTGTTTTCAAACGTCACCTAAACACAAGGATTGGGCTAATTAAAATCTTCCTTAAATAAATACGGAGTTTTCAAATGAACCACTAAACTCGAAATTTTTTTCAAAAGGGTCTTTAAAAATTCTTTGAAGTTCGCGAAGTTTTATAAAAATCTTCTCAGGTGACATGCCAAATCTGGTCGTGGTGTTGGGCCAGGTTTGGGGTGTTATAATTTTGGTATCAGAGCCCGGTTTTAAAAGCTCGGCCATGGGTTTTGGGTTCAAAACGTTTTCCGAAGTTGGTCTAAAAGTGATTTAGAAAAATATATGTACATATGTATGCAAGTTTTTCTAGAAGCATGGCAACCGAGTCTCCGGCACCAAGTCCATACGGTAAGTTTTTCTGACTGAATTGAGTGAATTGCATGAAGTAGCTATATTGTGCTAAGAAAGCTAGAATTAAGGAACTCTACTTTAGAGATGGAAACCTTTAGGTATACATGTGTTTTGCGGAAAACCACTTATAACTCTATTCTCATAAAACTACTCATTAATCAACAGTGGAAAGAAATGCTAATTCATAAAATTTGTAAACTAGATTAAGAAGAAACGGTAGACATGAGTGCCAGAGGACGTGGACGTGTTGCACGTGGCCTTGGTAGAGGCCGGGGTGATGAGGCTAAGTTCTCGGAAGCGAGGCACGAGCCTGAAGGTGAAGCGCCAGCGTCACCTATGGCAGAAGCGGGATCTCAAGATAGAACTGGTGGGGATGATGCCCTGTCTCAAGCAATGCTGCGTGTGTTGGAGCGAGTTGCTATGGCAAGCACTGGGACAGTATCTCGGAAGTCTATTCCTGAGCGACTTCGAGCAAACGGAGTTGAAATGTTTAGAGGTATTTCTAGTGTGGCCCCAAATGTAGCTGAGTATTGGCTAGAGGGAGTCGAGCAGATTATGGACGATCTAGACTGCACGATGGAGGAGAAATTGAAAGGAGCAGTGTCTCTTCTCCGGGACGAGGCATACCAGTGAGCCAATAAGAGAGGGTATTCGAGTGGATCGAATTGACTGGGATTTCTTCAAGACGGCATTTCAGGGGAAATACGTTGGGGCAAGTTATGTGGATGCTCAGAGGAAAGCATTCCTGAATTTGTCACTACCGTTAATTTTTTTTCTTTTCTTCTAATAGACTGCACAATCACCAATCCACCTAATTTTTCTTTTTCCACGTATTTTACTTTTTTTTATTACATTTTTTCTTTGTCATTTATTCTCCTTCCTTTCACAACTGTTGTTCACCGATCAACACTCTTGGATCCTCCCTCAAACAGAATGAAGCCTCCAAAACCACCACCACCACCAAAACTCCAGAGCACCTTCATAGCCACCATTCATCTCTTCTTATCTTCAATCCTGAATCACCAAACTTTCTCACTGTACCCATCATCTCTTTCATTGCCACTCCAAGCCCACTGCCTAACTTACAAGCTCTCACTACACTCATTCCACTATCAACTAAACCAAAACCATTGTTTTGTTAACACCACCTAACACATAACATTTTTTACAAAAAAAAACCTAAAAAAAAAAAAAAGACCAACCATGACCAAACCCATGTAACAACAACAAAGAAAAACAAAAAGAAAAGTCAAAAAAGAAAAAGAAAAAGCATTAAAAAAGAAATAAGATAAAGGGTTTATCTTCATTTTTTGAGTCTAGTCAGCAAGCTTTAAGTGGCAATTCATTTATTCAAATAGTGAGAGGGTAGCAACCGGAGAAAGGAGTGACATATCAACGAACGATGACCATCCGCCGGTGGGATCAAGAGATTGAAGTTAGGGATTTTTGCAGCCTTGAAGAGGGATTCTTGGGAAACTAATTGGAGATCTGAAGAGAGTAAAGGAAGAGAAGTACTTTGGGGGAACTCAATCGAAGCTCTTATAATTGTAGACAATGCTAGTGGGGGTGAGCAGTAGTTGTGAAGAAAAAAAAAAGAGAAATAAAAGGAAATAAAAATAATGTAACGCCCAAAAGATTTAATTTTTGTTTTGTGTATGTGAGACACAAATAACTGTTTGCTTTAGTGGTTATGTGTATTGGGTGTGTGTGAGAGGTCCTAAGTTCAAGTCATGACTTGGGAAAATTTTAGAATTTTTATAAATAAAGCATTAACCTGGCCTAAAGGGCTTAAGTTTAAATGTTGGGTAAATTACATTAGAATGGGCCTGCTGGTTTGGTGGTTAAGTGGTGTGTTATTATGGTGGAGGTCTTGTGTTCGAATCCTTACGCAGGCAAGGGTATTATTTTTTTGCTCAGATTTCGGGATAGAGTTGTGTAATAGGGAGATTCTGAGTAGTGGATGTGAAGTGGGAATTAGGGGAGAAGATTAAGGGATTTTGGGGGTTAACGGGATTTTTTTTATTTTAGTTTATTTTTTCCCATAGCAGAATTTTGGCTCCATTTTCCAAAAAATTTATGCCGTCTATTCTTCTCCCTCTCCTCTTGTAGAAATTCTCTGAGTTTTTCCATCTTTCTATTCTTTTTCTTCTTCTTGATTTTTCCTTAATCCATTTATTTTCCTTCGTTTTCGTACGCGGTTAGTGCTCGCTTAGTTTCGGTAAGTGTTTCTCTTCATTTGTCATGAATCTCTTAGCGACTGAAGTGGTAATGTTATTTTCTACGATTTTGGCATAGGGGGAGACTCGGACTGGTGAATTCAGTGTTCTCATCTTAACAATAGTAAAACAGAGGGTTATTGTTGGCTGTAAGTTTAGTTTCTGTTCGTTCTTGGTTGTCAATTCGCTTGTAAATCTGTTAAATTGATGTTGAGTATCTTGATTTTATGCCTTGAAGTGCTCGGGAGTGATTAGGCATCAAAACCATACCAGGTGTGTACCCAAAACGCAAAAAAAAGGGTTTCGGCGAAAAGCCAAAATTTCTTGCTGTCGAGAAATAAGAGAAATTGATCAGAAAAATTGTAGAGAAAGGAAATAAGGGTGTTATAAACTTGGAAATCAACATTTTGCACTATAATAGTTTTGGACGGCAGCAGTAGTCTAACTTTGAAAAATCATCAAAAATAGTGGAAATTGAGTTAGAAGTTGAATAAAACATGAAATTGAATTTTATTTAGTGTAGTTTTTCATGGAAGAAACAGTGTAAGCAATGGAATTGTAAATCATGAGCTATAATAAATTTTGTGAGACAAGGTCAGAATGATTTCGGGTTCCCTTGTTCTGGCTTAGGAAAATCATCAAAAATTGTAAAAAAAAAAAATAATTATGAGCTTAAATTTATATGTTTAAATCCTTAATGAGTCTCTTTTCAAGAGAAACAAACGGAAACATCATCTAAATTCCGTACTAAGAGATAAATAATTTTTAGTAAGGAAAGGATGAAGCTATCAAACAGCAGAATAAGGATAACTTTAAATATTTTACTGTATTTATTTGATAAACTATAAATTCTGAAAATTTTATGGTAGAAATATATTTGAGTCTAGTTTCAAAAACATCAAGTGGATCTTAATTTGGTATTCTGTAGCTCAAGATATAAATAATTTAGTGATAATGACTCAAGTAGACAGCTTTGAATGAACATATAAGTAAATAATGAAAACATATATGAGTATTGAGCTAGCATGGGTCACTTGCAAAATGGATCATATGGCCAAGGCCAATTTGGGCCGAGTGGGCCACACGGGCAGATCACATGGGCATGTGGGCCCATTTTTACCGAAATGTTTTTAAGGTTGCACGAGTCACCCAAGTCGACTGTGAACCTATTGTAGGGTCGGTAAGCGCTACTTAGACCCGTAAATGTGTGAAATTGACTGAATGCTATCTGTACTGGGCATGTTAATATCTAAACTAAATATATGTACTGAAAATTGCATAATAGCATGTCATCCATTGTGTGTTGCATTGCATTGGGTTGGGGGTTGTTATTTCGAGGAAGTGTAATGAAAGGCCTTAAGCCTAATTTACTGGTAGCTCAGTTGCAAACTACTGTATTGTGCCGCATTCGGTACTACTTAGAGTGTAGGGATGGGTGGGTTGATTATATCCCCACATGGAGTGTAGGGTTGGACGGAGATGGTGTGTAGAGGCTGGTTGGGTAGGATTTTGCTACTGAATAATTGTTACTGCTACCGATACTATGATGGGCTAAGGCCCTACTGCATTCTTGACATAGTACTGAGATGGGCTAAGGCCCAAACTGTCACTGATACTGAAAAGGGCGTAAGCCCAAGACTGTTCAACTATGCACTGTGAATACTCATTGTTTGTTTGTTTCTGCGGGATTACACACTGAGTTTATGTAAACTCGCCCTTTTTGTTTAATGTGCACAGGTAATCCCCAAACTTAGACGGGTCGGTGCGACGGAGGACTCAGCAGTGACCACAATAATTTTTGGACTGTATGTATAGTTTTCAATTTACGATTTATGATTTGATTATTATTGATTCTTTGGGTTGTAATTTGAGGACCCTCTGGGACTTTGGTTTTAAATTTGAGTTTTTATTTATTTATTTTACTTTATCGATTTATACCTGCTAGTTGTTGGAAATTCAGTTTTCAAAAAGTTAAAGTAATTTCTAAGCGCATGATCACCTAGACTATTTTATTAAAGCTTCCGCAACTATGGATGTTTCAAAACAAATGTTTTAAATGAATAAAGACGACTTCCTAAGTTCTAACAAAGGTTTACTAAAGATAATAGCATGGAATGATTTCATCGTAACAACGAGGTTTCAAAAACACTATCGTGTGACATTGGTAGATACGGCCATAATGTCTAGGCTGGGTTTGGGTTGTTACATTTAGTGGTATCAGAGTCAAGTTACAAAACTCGACTATGGATTATGGGTTTTATAAAAAAAAAATGGGCTTTCGAAAAATTGATTGACTTCCAAATGATTTGAAATATTTTTACTGAGTAAGTGGTACACCGAGTCTCTGGCGTCAATCCTGTAAGTATTCTGAACTATGGTTTATTTCAAACTGAAATTGTGTTGGATAATATATTCTGAAACTTCTATAGGTAGTAAACTGTACTGAAAACACTCTAGTTAATGTATACTGAAAATTGTAGAGAAACTGAAAACTGTAGTGAGACTGCAATTTACGAAAACGAACTCTGAATAATCGATACTGTTTTACATAAAACATTCGTTAATAAACACTGGAACTGTAACTGATTCATAAAACTGTTAATACAGATAAACGTGATTAGATAATGAGCACACAAGGTATCCGCGGACGGGTTACTAGAGGCCGAGGTAGAGGCCGCAGAGGAGCTCGAACTGAGTCCTATTCATTGGGTAGCATACCGATTTTGGATACGAGTGAGACGCCAGTGTCGCCTGCTACTAAGACTAGGTCTCAAGATCGCAAGGCTAGTCAGGACGCATTGTCCCAGGCTATGCTAAGGATTTTGGAGAGGGTTGCTGGGCCCAATACCGGATCTGGGGACCGAGGGTCGGTTACGAAACGACTCCATTCCAATGGAGTTGAGCTCTTCAGGGGTGTCACTGGAGTTTCCCCTAATGTGGTCGAGTACTGGATTGAGGCCACAGAGAAAATTATGGATGATTTAGATTGTACCCCTGAGCAGAAACTAAAGGGTGCAGTCTCACTGCTACGAGATGAGGCTTATTAGTGGTGGCTTACTGTTAAGGAAGGCAGTCAGCCCGAACGTCTAACCTGGGAGTTCTTTAAGACCGCCTTCCAGGGAAAATATGTGGGAGCTAATTATGTGGACGCCCGTAGGAAGGAGTTTCTAAATCTGGCACAAGGAGATCGATCAGTGGCAGAGTATGAGGCCAAGTTTCTGAGACTGAGCCACTATGCTCGAGGTATGGTGGCATCGGAGTATGATCGATGTGTTCGCTTTGAGGATGGCCTCAGGGATAACTTGAGGGTTCTGATAGCTCCACAGAGGGAGCGAGATTTTTCTTCCTTGGTTGAGAATGTGAAAATCACCGAGGAGGTTAAGCGCACTGAGTGCCAAAAACGCGATAGAGAGAGAGGTAGGAACAAGAGGGATTCGGAGCCCTCGAGTTCTGTACAAAGACCTAAGAAAAAGGCTAGAGCTGATGGCCAGTTAGAGCTGGGCCCCCTATTGTTGCTACTGGACAGCAGCCGTGTGTTGATTGTGGTAGACGCCACCAGGGCGAGTGTTGGAGGAGGACTGGGGCGTGTCTGAGTTGTGGATCATTGGATCACCGTATCAGGGAGTGTCCACTGAGGGCTGATCAAATGCAAGCTTAGGGTACTGGTAATGCACAGCCATAGAGGGTAGTACAACAGCCATCGAGAGGCTGTGGTCAGGCTAGGGGTGGTAATGGCATGGGCCGTGGGCAGAGAGCACAGAACAGAGGTGCTGGACAGATTGAGGTGAGGCAGTCGACTCTAGTATATGCTGCACATCACTGAGAGGATGGAGCTACTCCAGACATCATCACGGGTACATTCCTTATTCATGATGTACCTTATATCATAACGGTAAAGGCTTTTCCAGACGTCTTTCTGGAAGAGCTTCCAGGGTTACCTCCTAACCGTTAGTTGGAATTTGGGATTGAGCTACTTCCAAGTACAGCTTCGATGTCTATCGCTCCCTATCGAATGGCACTAAAGGAACTTTTGGAGCTTAAGGCTCAGATTCAGGAGTTTTGCTATTGATTTCCGAGGCAGTTGGGAGGATTATCTACCGCTAGCGGATTTCACCTATAACAACAGTTTCTAGTCTAGCATCCAAATGGCACCTTACGAGGCACTGTATGGTCGTAAGTGTCGCACTCCTTTATGTTGGATTAATTTGTGCATGTTCTGGGTCCTAAGTTGGTTTTTGAGACAAAGGATAAGGTTAGACTGATTCGACGTAACATCCTGAAAATGGGCCTATGCATTTTTTATTTAAGTATACGAAATGGCATGTCTTGTGTGTTATGAATGTATTATGAACATTTTTGGAAACTTGGAAATGATTTAGAAATGTTAAGTTTCAAAAGAGGAAAGTGAACATTTCTGGAAACTTGGAAATGTAAGAAATGTTAAGTTCAAAAGAGGAAAGTGAACATTTCTGGAAACTTGGAAATGTAAGAAATGTTAAGTTTAAAGGAGGCAAACGAACATTTTTGGAAACTTGGAAATGTAAGGAAATGTAACGAAACGTTTTAGGAAAAGTTAAGTTCTGAGGTTAAGAGAGGGAAGTAAAGCAGGGTGGACTTAAAAAAATTTATGGGTGAAATATGACATACAAATGGGCTTGGAAAAGTGGCTTAGAGGCGCCACTTAGGGCCTCTGGAGTTGACACCACAAGCAAGTGCAATTGGGCCTGGGTTCGAGTCACTTGGGGACCAAATAAAAGAATTTTATTTTGGTGCCAGGAACAAGAGAAGTGGACGGCATTAAGGCTCTATAGGGAGGTGTTTTATTGTTGTTAAAATTCGGCAAATAGATGGATAAATGATGGATTTTTATTGATATTTTATTAAGAGATAAGAGATAATTATTGGATTAAGTTTTAGGTGATAATTAAAGTGATAAAGCTATCAAAATAGAAGAGTGGTGGCCAAGTAAGGGATTCTAAGCTAGTAAATTCGGCCATAAAAGGAAAAGAGAGGCCATTCAGCATTATTTTCTCTTCCTTGATAACCTCTGCCGAATTTTCTCTGCAACCCCTTTTCTTTCTCTTCAATTCTCCTAAGCCTTGCCGAATTTCCCTTCTCCTAATTGCACTATTGCCGAATTCTCTTAAGCAACTATTCTTTTATTCTTCATTCTTCTCCTCTCAATATTCCAAAAGCCGAAACTAGGAAATCTAACCCCATTATTGTGTTAGTCGAAACTTGGAAAGAAGGCTCTTCGGGATTTCTGCCATTGTCGACAACTTCATAAGACAAGTCAACTATTTCGGGATTTAAGAATCTAAGGTAAGTCATATTTAACATTCAGCTAAGGGTTATTTGTTGTGAATAAATGTTAGAAATTGATCTAACATGAAGTTATAGGGATTTCGACAGACATCTAAGGCAAGGAATACTTTCGGGATTTACTAAGTGTCGACTACGAGGAAGGAGAAGTTCTTTTCCCGAAGGTACACCATAGGCCGCGTGTTCCCTAGTTATTCGGTGAGTTTCAGGATTTAAAATCCACAAGGTAAGTGTCTATAGCATTCGGCCAAGGCTTATTTTGGTATGAAGATCTATTTCTTATTTCATTTAAAAGTCGAAAACTAATCTATGAAGGGATTCAATACCAGCCGATTACAAGGAAGGGAATCTACAACATTCCGGGATTTGATTAGTAAACAAATCGGCAAGGTAAGGATTTAAGTATACAAATCCTACTAGGATTTGGTTTTATAGCCGAATAGGCTTTATGCTAATATATTAAGGTTGGCCGAATGTAGGAATTGAGATCTAAGGCATTAAATCAAGCTTTTTGGGACTAAGTGAACTGCTAAGCGAATCAGGTGTGTACCTCACACTATTTCTTGATATATTTATGGCAATAATTAATATGTATGTGACTATAAGAATGTGCAAGAATATGGCTAAGGTACAATGTAATGGTACAAAAGTACTCAGGTACGTTTCCTACTCCTACTAGGAATATGAAATTATGTTATATATGTAATATGTGAAAAGTGATAAGAATGTAAACTAAGGCATGATGTGCATGATATGTATGATATGGGGCATACGGGTTATATGAAAGGGGAAGTGAATGTGGTGACCTAAGACCACGATATCTGAATGTGGTGACCTAAGACCACGATATTTGAATGTGGTGACCTAAGACCACGACATCTGAATGTGGTGACCTAAGACCACGAATTTTATAAGGGCGATGAGCACGTCGACTGCAGCGACTGCCTTCGATGGTGTGTAGCGGATGGAGGGTTGACTTATTAGTCCCCACGGTGTGCAGGTTGGTACGGGTGATGTGTAGCGGATGGCATCTAGGTTTGGGTTCGGGTTTGCATCATTATTTTATATCTGTTATATGAATAAGTATGTGATATGATATTGTATGCCTGAATTGTTAAGTTTTAGTGTTGGTTACACATTAGGTCTGTTTGACTCACCCCGTTTGGGGAATATTTTTCTTCCAGGTGATGATCAGTAATGGACGGGTCGGCAGGAGCTTAAAGGTGGCCATGCACAGCAAGGAAAATTTCATTATTTGGACTTTTATTCTATTTAAGCATTTTAATTTATTTTTGGGGAATTATTTGATGTAATAAGGCCATAGTTGAACTACTTTATTTTTCTTTCTTTTATTTATTATGTTACGAATTTTTAATGGTTATAAGATTAAGTAAATTTGGTTTAAAATAGACTTTAAATATTTTGTCACCTGAAATAAATGGGTTTTCAATATAAAATCGAATTCGTTTTCAACTCAAGCCCAACCCAAAACCATTTTTACTTTCAAAACACACAAATTTTTCCTAAGTAACAAAAGAAATTTGAACCGGTTTACATCGAGGAACATACCAGATCCGGTCAAGGCTCGTGGGCCGGGTTTGGGGTGTTTCATTCGAGATCGACTGAAAGCGGCTTTTGACAGACAGAAATGCTATGCGGACCTAAAGCGACGTGAGATTGAATATTCTGTGAGGGACTTTGTGTAACATCCCTAAAACGTATCCGTCGCCGGATTAGGATTAGAGGCATTACCGATCAAAACACAGCTTAAAACATACATTTATTTCTTTTCATGCTTCATAATTAACTACATTAATACAATTGTCCTATTCAAATTTCTAAACTTAAAACACCTATACTCATCTCATTTACATTTTAAAAAAATGTAATTCAATCATATATCATTACGAAACACATATAGAACATATATTAAAACCAACTTTTCAGAATTTGATTACCTAGCATAGTACTTAAATACATGAGCATAGTAAACCAAATATTTCATATCACAATGCTTATTTTCCTTTAGCAAATTTGGCATAAATGACTTCACCAAATAGTCAAGTATTGATATTTAAACATTTTAGTCATATGCGCATTTAACATTATCAAAAATGAGCCTAAATAACTAACTCTTCAAGCATAATATTTATATACATGTATTTGCCAAGACAAACCTAATCAAAATAGCCAATCCTCAAAGATTATATAATAGGCATATACATTTATTTCACTTAAGATTCGCCGAACATAAACTTGCATGGTATAACCTAATTCTTATCTCACGAAATAACCAAAACAAATACATACACATAGGACCTAAACGTTACTTAACTAATATATGACATCCCATGACTTAAAACATATATTCATCTTTTACCTCATTGCTTAAGCCGAATGATACTATATGCTTACCATTACTTATTGCCGAATCATATATTTATACACTATACATATATGCACTATGAATTAAACTTATTAACGTTAACTAATTTATAAGTGAATCATGATTCTATATTATACGTCCAAAAGCAATATATACCAAAACTCATTCCATACTTGATAAACCACTACATACATCCACTTTCCAAGAGTTAACAAAAATTCATATCTAATAACTTCACATCAAACATACATATACAAACATACCTAGTTAGCATGAATTATAACACCTCCTTATTCATCTTCCAAGCAAAACATACACGCATACTATGTTCAAGATTGCATAAACCTTTGATCATTAACTTTTAAAACAAGCCATTATCACATGGCTTTTATACATTAACAAAATATCATTCTAAGATTAAGTTAGCCTATACATGCCTTAAGTTCAAAAATCTAAACTTTAAAGGTACCAAAGTAAGTCGATAGTGTGAATGACTTCAGTGACGATCCCCTGAGCTCGTAGCTTGATCAAAAATCTATAAAATAGAATAACGAACACACAGAGTAAGCTAACTTAGCTTAGTAAGTCTCAAGCAATTATAATAAAATATTTGAACATTCAAGCATTTTAAAACAATCAATTTATGGCATTGAATATAAATGATTTAACTCATAAGTTCATCATAGCCGAATGCCATTACCTTACTTAACATAACAATTTACCTAATTCGGCATAACGTTCAATATATAATACATCCTCTTTTTACAATCTATTCATAGTACATATACATATAACTCTATAAATTCATATAAAAATTCGAACAAATAAATGCCCTATACATAATTAATTCCACCTAAATAATTGCACATACACATGTCCATTTGACATCTCATATATCCAAGTATCTAATATCAATATAGCAACCAAGTATCTTCATAACCAAAAAGGGCTGAATACACATGAACATCAGTCTCATTCTTATTGACAAAATTCACATATATGCTTACCTATTTGATCGAGCATGAAAACACAATTGAATAACTCATGTGTACATACCTGTGTGGCCGAATATAAACAACTCGTATTATCACTAATTTTCTCAATAAACATATAACTTGGTAAGCTCATAAACCATACTTTTGCTTTTATATCACTGGTATATAACCTGCTAGGCATAAGCCTGAATTTCACACTGGCATTAAGCCTGCTAGACCCAAGGTCTGAAATTAAATCACCGGCATTTAGCCTGCTAGGCAATAAGCCTGATAAACTTCACCAGCACAAGGCCTGCGAGGCTCGAAGCACGAATATTCATACTGTTGAACCATCTCATTCACATTACATATTAGCAATATCACATATATCACATATAATTCACATCACTTTCACTTATTGAACTCAATTAATTCAACTACATTTCATTGTTAAATCATATAACACATTCGGCTTTGTCAAATTTCAATCCATAAATTCGAAATTCAGCATGTAAACTAGGTTACAATTGATATTTACGGTATTAACTTGCTTAAAGACTTACCTCGACTATCGACGGACGACGAAGACCTGCTATTCGTTAACTTACGCTTTTCCCTGATCTAAGTCCGTTTTCTTTTGTTCTTTATCTAAACATGATCAAATTAAGCTCATTCAAGCACATTTCATTTCAATTTAATCCAAAAACACCTAAATGGGCAAATTACAATTTTGCCCCTAATGTTTCACATTTTTACAATTTAGTCCTAATTGCACAAAACACAAAATATGCAAAATCTACCGACAATATAGCTAGGCCGAATCTTCCACATAACCATATAAGTCCACACATTTCATTTGTTTTGCAATTTAACCCCTCAAAATTTTATTTTACAAATTAGCCCTATTTAGCTAAATTCATCAAAAATTCAAGAACAAAGTATGTTCATCCATTACATATCTATCATTTAATACCATAAAACATCACAAAACTCAACATAGCATCAATGGCATTTTACACAAACATCATCAATTCATAAAATTGAGACATGGGTTTTAAAGCTCTCTAAGCAACGATTACAAAAACGTAGAAATTATCGAAAACCGATCAAAAACTAACCTTAAATCACCAAATTTCTCCTTGGCCGAATGTTAAGCTTTGTTCTTCTTTTCTTTATGCATTTTTGGCTAAGTAAAATAAAGATGATAACATGCATTTTATGTTTTATTTTTAACATATATATGTTTATTACTAATTTACTTTATTAAGCTTATATCATAATATTTTATAACATATATCTTAAGGTCATTTTAGACCATTGCCGCCCACTATCTTGTAAAGTGGGGTAATTGCCCTTTTAAGACTCCCTTTTTAAAAGCCACTACCAAATTGACACTTTACACTATAATTGGTAGCTTTTACACTTTACGCGATTAAGTCCTTTTATTTAAATAAGCACACAAACAATCAAATTTTTATACGAAACTTTCACACATACTAATTCACATATAATTAACACAGAAAATAATATTTAAATATTTTTCAGACTCGAATTCGTGGTCTCGAAACCACCGTTCCATTTAGGGTCAAATTCAGAATGTTACAACTCTCCCCCCTTAGGGATTTTCGTCCCCGAAAATCTTACCGGTAAACAGAGTCGGATATTGTTGTCTCATTGAATCCTCAGGCTCCCACGTAGCCTCTTCTATTCCATGTCGATTCCATAATACTTTTACTAACGAAATTTTCGTGTTTCTCAACTCTTTCACTTCACGAGCTAAGATACAGATCGGTTCCTCCTCGTACGTCATATCAAATCAGATTTCAATCTCAGACGGGGCTATGACATGTGACGGATCTGCTCGATATCTACGAAGCATCAAAACATGGAAGACATTATGAATCTTTTCTAGCTCGGGTGGTAACTGCAGTCTATAAGCAACTGGCTCGATACGCTCTGTTATTTCATACGGTCCAATGAATCTCGGACTCAACTTGCCTTTACGATCGAATCTGAGTACCTTCTTCCACGGTGAAACTTTCAAGAATACTCAGTCTCCAATCCGAAACTCAATGTCTTTACGTTTCAAATCCGCGTATGACTTTTGACGTTCTGATGCAGCTTTCAAACTATCACGGATCACTGCCACTTTTTGTTCAGTCTCTTTAATTATATCAACCCCGTGTATCTTGTTTTCACTAAGCTCAGTCCAGTACAAAGGTGTACGACATTTACGACTGTACAAAGCTTCGTAGGGTGCCATTTTGATACTAGATTGAAAGCTATTATTATAAGCAAATTCAATCAGGGGTAAGTATCGTTCCCACGTACCTTCAAACTCAAGAACGCAACATCTCAACATGTCCTCAAGTATTTGAATGGTTTGCTCAGATTGACCATCTGACTGCGATGCTAAAGTGTAGTTTAGTACCTAAAGCATCATGCAATTTCCTCCAAAATCGCGATGTGAATCCCAGGTCTCTATCCGAAGCAATAGAAATCGGCACACTATGTAATCTCACAATTTGAGATACATATAACTCAGCAAGCTTATCTAGCAAAAAATCCGTACGAACTAGAACAAAATGAGCTGATTTGGTTAGTCTATCCACTATAACCCAAATTGCATCTTTCTTGCTCGATGTCAAAAGCAAGCCGTATACAAAATCCATAATAATCCTGTCCCATTTCCATTCAGGTATCAAGATCGGCTGAAGTAACCCAGAAGGCACCTGATGTTCGGCCTTTACTTGCTGACAAACTAAGCACTTCGAGACAAATTCAGATATGTCCCGTTTCATACCAGGCCACCAAAAGAACTGTTTCAAATCATTATACATTTTCGTGCTACCTGGATGTACAGACAATCGGCTACTGTGAGCTTCATTCAATAACGTCTGAAATAAATCTAAATTTCTCGGCACACACATACGGCCTTTGAACTTCAAGCAATCATTCTCATCAATTCGAAACTCCAATTCAACGTTGCTTTCACACTGAACTCGTTTTGCCAACAAATCTTTGTCAACTTTTTGGGCATCACTAAGTTGTTGAATAAACAACAGTCTTGCTTTTAATTCGGATACTATCGAAGCATCACCAGACATAGCCATATGTGCGTTCATCGCACGAAGAGCAAATAAAGACTTTCGACTTAAAGCATCTGTAACAACATTAGCCTTTCCCGGATGATAGTCGATCACTAGCTCATAATCTTTCAACAGCACTAACCATTGGCGTTGCCTCAAATTCAAATCTTTCTGAGTCATCAAATACTTCAGGCTTTTGTGATCTGAATAAACATTACATTTCTCACCAAACAGATAATGACGCCAAATCTTTAACGCAAACACAATGGCCGCCAACTCCAAGTCATGGGTCGGATAGTTTCTTTCGTGTGGCTTCAATTGTCTTGAAGCATAGGCTATAACTTTGCCTCCTTACATCAAAACGCAACCCAAACCATTCAAAGATGCATCACTATACACAATAAATTCTTTACCAAATTCAGGCTGGACTAACACTGGAGCTTCGGTCAAAAGAGCTTTCAACTGATCAAAACTTTTCTGAAACTTTTCTGACCATTCAAACTTAACATCTTTCTGTAATAGCTTTGTCAATGGGGTAGCTATCATAGAAAAACCTTTCACAAATCGTCTGTAATAACCAGCAAGTCCCAGAAAGCTCCAATTTTAGAAACATTTTTCGGTGGTTTCCAATCAAGTATAGCCGATATTTTATTCGGATCAACCCGAATGCCTGATGCTAAAACAACGTGACCCAGAAAACTGACCTCATTCAACCAGAACTCACGCTTACTAAACTTTGCATACAACTATTTATCTCACAAAGTTTGTAGCACAAGTCTCAGGTGCTCAGCATGCTCGATTTCATCTCTGGAGTAGATCAGAATATCATTTATAAACACCACCACAAACCGATCCGAATATTGTTTGAAGATCCGGTTCATCAAGTCCATAAAAACAGTAGGTGTAACACCCCAAACCCGGTCTATGCGTTTAGACAAGATTTGGTTTGTCACACCAATCATACATTCGTTTATTCTCAAATGGTTAAAATAGAATAGTGCTACAAAACTTTTTGAAAATAGAGTTTAATAAAATTTAGTTCGAGGATTTGAAATTTGTGAATCAAGAAAATACTTATTTATCGTTGAAATATAAAAGTCAAAATCTTAAGATTATTTCAAAGAATTTTGAAAGAATTTAAAATAATTAAAGTGTCCAGAAATTTTGTTATAAAACCAATGTTCTTAAGAAAACTTACATATTTAAGATAAAACCATATTAAAAGTTTAGAAATAAAATTTAAATCATCCACACAATAAAATCCATAAAAACATAATAAGAGGCCTTATTACATAAAACCCATAATAGAAATTTAAAATAATAACTTAAATAGAGTCATAATTTATAAAAAAAACCCAAGTTTGTAGTATGGCCTCCACCAAGTCATTTCCGGCCCAAGTCCACGTCAATTTCCATTACCTGAAATGGTTAATAAAAAAAAAAAGGGTGAGTTACTAAGAACTCAGTGTGCAATTCACTTACCACCATTATTGGGCCAGATCGTCAAGATATTAAGCTGAGCTTGAGCCTATTAACAGATTTCAACAATTTATCATAAAATAACATAATTTAAAAATGAATGCATGTAAAAAAAATGAATTTCCCAAACCAACCTAATATCCATCCGCTAACACCCCCGTACCAACCAACACACCTGTGGGGATCAAGTCAACCCACCCCGCCAAACACACCAATTATAGGCTTTAAGCCTTTAAATAATTTTGTAGTGCACTACCGAACTAGATTGTGACATTGTCACCGAACTAGAGGCATTTAGCCGAATTTGTGGCAGAGCCACCGAACTAGAGGCATTGAGCCAAATTTGTGGCAGAGCCACCGAACTAGAGGCATTGAGCCAAATTTGTGGCAACTAGCCATTCTCCTCTTCATATATCCCACCCCATGTAATCATGCGTGTATAACAAAATATAATCTTATAACAGATTTTCAATTTATCCTTAACATCGGTGGGTTTTTCATTAAACATTTTATTAGGCCCATAAAGATAATTTAGTAATTTGCCCATTTAACAGTTTAGTGGGCTTTGGCCCATTTATCGAACTAGAGTGTTTTGGCCCAATTTATCGAACTAGAGTATTTCGGCCCAATTTATCGAACTAGAGTATTTTGGCCCAATTTATCGAACTAGAGTATTTTGGCCCAATTTATCGAACTAGCAGTTTTTCGAATTTTTCTCGATTTTAACCGTTTTCATGCATTTACTCAAAAATATGAATTACTACGTATTTTTCCCGTTTTTACTATTTTTACGATTTTAGTACAGTACTCACGACTTGATGTCTAACCCGAAAATGAGTGTGAAGTTACACACCTGGTTATTGAGAGAACTACACTTTCCCGCTCTTCAACACCTATACGTATCGCAATAATTAGAACACTATAATCTAATAATAAAATCGGTCTAAATATAGCGATCTAGAATTTACCCTCGGATTTCCGTAGTACTTCTACTTGCGATTTCTCCCCGATTGATGGTTCGCTAACCGAATCGAATCCACAAACGAATAATGGTTCGGGAGTACGAACGACTTCGAACAGTTGATTTTCCTCGGTTGAACGTCCGCAACCCGGTGGAAAATCCCGGATTCCCGAAATAGTCCTTTGCTTATACTTAGGGGGAATAACAGAACCTCCCTTCTTCCGAAGGCTAACCACCGCCCTTTTCTTCCCTATTTTGAATGTCTTCAAAGACAAGGAACATTAATCCAATGATATCGAAATAATTCTAAGGTTTAAAGATATGATTTCCTTACCACAAAATTGATTCCAACGTTTTGTCACCCACAACTTCTTGATTCCAAACTTCCGTTATCGCACTAAAGTATAACAAAATAAACGTTAATAGAATGAACGTTTATTTTGATCTAATAAGGCCTTCAAACCATCATCAATATTCGGCCATAACCACTATTAACTAATTGAAACGAAAATAATCTCTTACCTATTTTCCACGTCGAAAAGAAAGGATTGAGAATGGTATTGATTTATGAAGGATTCGGCTATGAAGAATCAAAGAAAAAGAGAAAATAAAATCGGCTATAGGCACTCTAACATTCGGCCATGAGAATGAAATTGGAGTAAATTTCGATTGAAAAGAAATAGAAGTAAGAGATGAAAGATTGGAAGAAAAGATGATGATGTTTCGGTTTTCAAAGAGAATGGAAAAGGAATGAAAGAAAGAGATGAGTTTTGAGAGCAATGTATAATCGGCAATGGGGAGAAGAAAAGAAAAGAATGGTCTTTTAGGTATTGGTAAAATCGGCACAAAAGGAAAAGCACAAAATTGACACTAAAGTGTAAAACAAGAATGACCAATTTGTCAAAAGAAACAAGGCTTACCAAATGCACAATTTCGGCCAAGGGAGAGAGTTTGAGAGAATTTTTAAAACTTGCACAAACTAAACAAAAATGACCAAAACCAAAAGAGTAAAATTCCTAGCCAAACTATCACCAAAAATTCGGCTCCCCCTATAGTCCACTTTGCCGTCCATATGCATGGTCTAATGGCCAAGATATTGTTTCCAAAAATATTTCCTTGATTCAAGCCTCATATCCTCACATTTTCCTTATTTTCTTGATTCCCTTCCTTAAGTTAATAATTTCCTTATTCCTTTGATATTCTAACAAAAAATGTGCAGAAAAATTCAAAATAAAATTCACCTAGATGCTAAACAAGGGATTCGAACCTTCTCCCTCATGCTAAAACCCATGCGCCATCACCACTTGTCCAATAACTCATCTTATGCTTCACTTTGACACTTAAATTAATTTATGTGTCATGGCCACTTAATCCACTTCCATAAATAATTAAAACTAAAAATTATTCTATACCCAATTAATTCTATACTCTTCTTCAGGACTATAATAAACACAAAAATAAATAAAGAAATTCCACCTTCTAGGATAATTATTCAAAGCACACAATGAAAATAAATTACTCAAATTTTCAGGGTGTTACAGCAGGTGCATTAGTAAGTCCGAAAGGCATAACCAAAAACTCATAGTATCCGTACCTCGTTCGAAAAGACATCTTTGGCACATTGGAATCTCTGACTCGCAACTGATAATAACCTGACCTCAAATCTATCTTTGAAAACACTGAAGCCCCTTTTAACTGGTCAAACAGGTCATCAATCCGTGGCAACGGGTATTTATTCTTTATAGTTACCTTATTGAGCTGTCGGTAATCAATGCACATTCGCATAGTCCCATCTTTCTTTTTCACAAATAAGACTGGTGCACCCCAAGGAGAGAAACTCGGTCGTGCAAAGTCCCTATCTGTTAACTCTTGCAACTGTGCTTTCAACTCTTTTAATTCTGTAGGTGCCATCCGATACGGAGCTATCGAAATCGGAGTCGTCCCTGGTACTAATTCAATACCAAACTCTACCTCACGAATAGGTGGCAAACCCGGTAATTCCTCGGGAAACACATCTGGATATTCACACACGACTGGAACGGATTCAATCTTTTTTTCAGTCACTTTACTGTCAAGCACATAAACAAAGTAAGCTTCATACCTTTTTCTCATATACTTCTGAGCTAGCATCGAAGATATTACCGCTGGTAACCCATTCAGATCATTAGATTCAATCCGAATAATTTCACTATTCTGACATCTCAAATCAATGGTCTTTCTTTTGGAATTAACAATAGCATCGTGCAAAGTCAACCAGTCCATTCCCAGAATTATATCGAATTCATCGAAAGACAACAGCATCAAATCGGCTAGGAAACATGAATCCCGAATCATCAACGGGCAACTTTTACACACTTTGTCAACTAGAACGCACCGACCCAAGGGGTTTGATACTCGAATCACAAACTCAGTAGACTCAACAGGTAGAGTCTTACTGGATACTAATGTTTCACAAACATAAGAATGAGTCGAACCAGGATCAATTAACGCAATAACACTAGTATCATAAAGAGTGAAAGTACCGGTAATAACATCTGGGGAAGAAATATCCTCACGAGTGCGTATAGCATAAGCTCTAGCAGGTGCACGAGCCTCTGACCGAACCGCTGTATCTTTTGTCCCCCTCTGGCTGCCACCTACATTACCCGAATGTCTGGGTGGTCTGCCTCGTGCTGACACGTTGCTCTGTCTCACATTCTGAACAGTGTTTTGCTCATCTAACATCTGGCACATTCAAATAAAGTGATCCATCGATCCACATTTAAAACAGGACCGATCATGCAGTCTACAACTCCCAGAATGCCATTTCCCACAATGCTTGCACTCAACTCGGTTCTTCTAAACATTACCAACACTAGCCATCGAAGTAGCTCGGGAACTCGCAGGAGGTCGATCTCGTCTAGAGAAGTCTGAAGTAACTCTATGTCCATTGGATTCATCTTTGAACTTCTTTGATACAGAATGAAAGGTCTTACTTGATGATCTTTTACGAATGTCCCTAGCTTCAAATTCAGCTTTTCTTTTCTCTTTCCCAAGCTCTTCAGCTTTACAAGCTAGTTCAACAAGTACCACAAACTCTTTAATCTCGAGTATGCTGACCAGCAACTTAATGTCTTCATTCAAACCATCTTCGAATCTTTTACACATAGTAGCCTCAGTTGACACACATTCACGAGCATATCGGCTCAGTCTCACAAATTTTCGTTCATACTCAGTCACGGTCATACGACCCTATTTCAATTCCAGAAATTCTTTTCGTTTTTGATCAATGAATCTCTTACTGATATATTTCTTACGGAACTCGGTCTAAAAGAATTCCCAAGTCACTTCCTCTTTCGGAACCACCGATACTAGTGTATTCCACCAGTGATATGCGGTGTCCCGTAATAAGGATATAGCACACTTCAAGCATTCATCTGGAGTACATGATAGCTCGTCGAGCACACGGATAGTATTATCAAGCCACAGCTCAGCTCGTTCTGCATCGTCATCATCATTAGCTTTAAATTCTTCGGCTCTGTGTTTCCTGATTTTATCAACGGGAGGCCTACTAAATCTCATCGGATCTATCATCGGAGGTGTTGAAGGTATTGGAGATGGATTATTCGGGGGTGGAGGTCGTTGCACAGCCGGATTAGTCCGGACATATTGAGTAAACCATTCATTCATCATCTGGTAGAAGGCTTGCTTAGCCTCCCCCTCATGGCTACTCGAAATAGGTCGAGAGTCTACCGGCACTGACCCATGTGCGAGATCAGGCGCTACGCTCTCAACATCATCAGCTATAGCTCTGTCGGGATCCATTTACTATATAAAAATCACAATTCAAATGTCAGAAGTCACCACACTATCGCATTATAATTTAAGGCATGTATAGCTAGACCCACATGTGTTACGGTAGTCCTAGAATCGACTAAACCTGGCTCTGATACTAATCAAATGTAACACCCCTAATCCGTATCCGTCGCCGAATAAGGATTAGAGGCATTACCGATCAAAACACAGCTTAAAATATACATTTCTTTCTTTTCATGCTTTGTAATTAACTACATTAATACAATTGTCCTATTCAAATTTCGAAACTTAAAACACCTATATTCATCTCATTTACATTTTAAAAAAATGTAATTCAATCATATATCATTACGAAACATATATCGAACATATATTAAAACCAACTTTTCAGAAGTTGATTACCTAGCATAGTACTTAAATACATGAGCATATTAAACCAAATATTTCATATCACAATGCTTATCTTCCTTTAGCAAATTTGGCATAAATGACTTCGCCAAATAGTCAAGTATTGATATTTAAACATTTTAGTCATATGCACATTTAACATTATCAAAAATAAGCCTAAATAATTAACTCTTCAAGCATAATATTTATATACATGTATTTGCCAAGACAAACCTGATCAAAATAGCCAATCCACAAAGATTATATCATAGGCATATACATTTATTTCAATTAAGATTAGCCGAACATAAACTTGCATGGTATAACCTAATTCTTATCTCACGAAATGACCAAAACAAATACATACACATAGGACCTAAACGTTACTTAACTAATATATTACATCCCATGACTTAAATATATATTCAACTCTTACCTCATTGCTTAAGCCGAATGATACTATATGCTTACCATTACTTATTGCCGAATCATATATTTATACACTATACATATATGCACTATGAATTAAACTTATTAACGTTAACTAATTTATAAGTGAATCATGATTCTATATTATACATCCAAAAGCAATATATACCAAAACTCATTCTATACTTGATAAACCACTACATACATCCACTTTCCAAGAGTTAACAAAAATTCATATCTAATAACTTCACATCAAACATACATATACAAACATACCTACTTAGCATGAATTATAACACCTCCTTATTCATCTTCCAAGCAAAACATACACGCATACTATGTTCAAGATTGCATAAACCTTTGATCATTAACTTTTAAAACAAGCCATTATCGCATGGCTTTTATACATTAACAAAATATCATTCTAAGATTAAGTTAGCCTATACATGCCTTAAGTTCAAAAATCCAAACTTTAAAGGTACCAAAGTAAGTCGATAGTGTGAATAACTTCAGTGACGATCCCCTGAGCTCGTAGCTTGATAAAAAATCTATAAAATAGAATAACGAACACATAGAGTAAGCTAACTTAGCTTAGTAAGTCTCAAGAAATTATAATAAAATATTTGAACATTCAAGCATTTTAAAATAATCAATTTATGGCATTGAATATAAATGATTTAACTCATAAGTTCATCATAGCCGAATGCCATTACCTTACTTAACATAACAATTTACCTGATTCGGCATAACGTTCAATATATAATTCATCCCCTTTTTACAATATATTCATAGTACATATACATATAACTCTATAAATTCTATAAAAATTTGAACAAATAAATGCCCTGTACATAATTAATTACACCTAAATAATTGCACATACACATGTCCATTTGACATCTCATATATCCAAGTATCTAATATCAATATAGCAACCAAGTATCTTCATAACCAAAAAGGGCCGAATACACATGAACATCAGTCTCATTCTTATTGACAAAATTCACATATATGCTTACCTATTTGATCGAGCATGAAAACACAATTGAATAACTCATGTGTACATACCTGTGTGGCCGAATATAAACAACTCGTATTATCACTAATTTGCTCAATAAACATATAACTTGGTAAGCTCATAAACCATACTTTTGCTTTTATATCACCGATATATAACCTGCTAGGCATAAGCCTGAATTTCACACTGGCATTAAGCCTGCTAGACCCAAGGTCTGAAATTAAATCACCGGCATTTAGCCTGCTAGGCAATAAGCCTGATAAACTTCACCAGCACAAGGCCTGCGAGGCTCGAAGCACGAATATTCATATTGTTGAACCATCTCATTGACATTACATATTAGCAATATCACATATATCACATATAATTCACATCACTTTCACTTATTGAACTCAATTAATTCAACTACATTTCATTGTTAAATCATATAACACATTCGGCTTTGTCAAATTTCAATCCATAAATTCGAAATTCAGCATGTAAACTAGGTTACAATTGATATTTACGGTATTAACTTGCTTAAAGACTTACCTCGACTATCGACGGACGACGAAGACCTGCTATTCGTTAACTTACGCTTTTCCTTGATCTAAGTCCGTTTTCTTTTGTTCTTTATCTAAACATGATCAAATTAAGCTCATTCAAGCATATTTCATTTCAACTTAATCCAAAAACACCTAAATGGGTAAATTACCATTTTGCCCCTAATGTTTCACATTTTTACAATTTAGTCTTAATTGCACAAAACACAAAATATGCAAAATCTCCCTACAATATAGCTAGGCCGAATCTTCCACATAACCATATAAGTCCATACATTTCATTTGTTTTGCAATTTAACCCCTCATGACTTGGGCAAATTTTAGAATTTTTATAAATAAAGCCTTAACCTGGCCTAAAGGTCTTAAGTTTAAATGTTAGGTAAATTACATCAGAATGGGCCTGCTGGTCTAATGGTTAAATGGTGCATTATTATGGTGGAGGTCTTGTGTTCGAATCTCTACGCAGGAAAGGATATATTTTTTTTTTTTGCTCAGATTTTGGGATAGAGTTGTGTAATAGGGGGATTCTAAGTAGTGCATGTGAAGTGGGAATTAGGGGAGTATATTAAGGGATTTGGGGGGTTAACGAGATTTTTTTATTTTTATTTATTTTTTCCCATAACCGAATTTTGGCTCCCTTTTCCAAAAAATTTATGTCGTCCATTCTTCTCCCTCTCCTCTTGCCAAAATTCTCTGAGTTTTACCATCTTTCTATTCTTTTTCTTCTTCTTGATTTTTCCCTAATCCATTTATTTTCCTTCGATTTCGCACGCGGTTAGTGCTCGCTTAGTTTCAGTAAGTGTTTCTCTTCGTTTCTGTCATGAATCTCTTAGCGACTGAAGTGGTAATGTTTTTCTCTGCAATTTGGGCGTAGGGGGAGGCTCGAACTGGTGAATTCAGTGTTCTCGTCTTAACAATAGTTAAACGGAGGGTTGTAGTTGGCGGTATGTTGAGTTTATGTTCGTTCTTGGTTGTCAATTCGCTTGTAAATCCGTTAAATTGATGTTGAGTATCTTGATTTTAGGCCTTGAAGTGCTCGGGAGTGATTAGGCATCAAAACGATACCAGGTGTGTACCCGAAATGCAAAAAACGAGGTTCGGCAAAAAGCCAAAACTGCTTGCTGTCGAGAAATAAAATAAATAAGAGAAAATGATACAAAAAATTATAGAAAAAGGAAATAAGGGTGTTATAAACTTGGAAATCAACATTCTGCACTAAAATAGTGAAAATTGAGTTAGAGGTTGAATAAAACATGAAATTAAATTTTATTGAGTCTAGTTTTTCATGGAAGAATCAGTGTAAGTAATGGAATTGTAAATCATGAGATATAATAAATTTTTTGAGACAAGGTCAGAATGATTTCGGGTTCCCTTGTTCTGACTTAGGAAAATCATCAAAAATTGTAAAAAAATAATTATGGCTTAAATTCATATGTTTAAATCTTTAATGAGTGTATTTTCAAGAGAAACAAACGGAAACATCATCTAATTCCGTACAAAGAGATAAATAATTTTTAGTAAGGAAAGGATGAAGCTGTCAAACGGAAGAATATGGATAACTTTAAAGATTTTATTGTACTTATTAGATAAACTATAAATTCTAAAAGTTTTATGGTAGAAAGATATTTGAGTCTAGTTTCAAAAACATCAAACGGATCTTAATTTGGAATTCTGTAGCTCAAGATATAAATAATTTAGTAATAATGACTCAAGTAGACAGCTTTGAATGAACATATAAGTAAATAGTGAAAACATATATGAGTATTGAGCTAGCATGGGTTACTTTAAAAATGGATCACACGGCCAAGGCCAATTTGGGCCGAATGGGCCACACGGGCAGATCACATGTGCATGTGGGACCATTTTTACCGAAATATTTTTAAGGTTGCACGGGTCGCCCAAGTTGACTGTGAACCTACTGTAGGGTCGGTAAGCGCTATTTAGACCCCTAAATGTGTGAAATTGACTGAATGATATCTGTACTGGGCATGTTAATATCTGAACTGAATATATGTATTGAAAATTACATAATAGCATGTCATCCATTGTGTGTTGTATTGCTTTGGGTTGGGGATTGTTATTCGGAGGAAGTGTACTGAAAGGCTTTAAGCTTAATTTACTGGCAGCTCAGCTGCAAACTACTGTATTGTGCCGCATTCGGTACTACTTGTAGTGTAGAAAGGGGTGGGTTGATTATATCCCCACATAGAGTGTAGGGTTGGACGGAGATGGTGTGTAGAGGCTGGTTGGCTAGGATTTTGCTACTGCATAACTGTTACTGCTATTGATACTGTGATGGGCTAAGGCCCTATTGCATTTTTGACACAATACTGAGATGCGCTAAGGCCCAAACTGTCACTGATACTAAAAAGGGCTTAGGCCCAAGACTGTTCAACTGTGCACTGTGAATACTGATTGTTTGTTTGCTTCTGCGGGATTACACACTAAGTTTACGTAAACTCACCCTTTTTGTTTAATGTTCACATGTAATCCCCAAACTTAGACGGATCGGTGCGACGGAGGACTCAGTAGTGACCACAGTAATTTTTGGACTTAATGGTTTTCAATTTACGATTTATGATTTGATTATTATTGATTCTTTGGGTTGTAAATTAAGGACCTTTGGGACTTTGGTTTTAAATTTGGGTTTGTATTTATTTATTTTACTTTATAGATTTATACCTGCTAGTCGTAGGAAATTTGGTTTTAAAAAAGTTAAAGTAATTTCTAAACGCATGATCACCTAGGCTGTTTTATTAAAGCTTCCACAATGAGGGATGTTTCAAAACAAATGTTTTAAATGAATAAAGACAACTTCCTAAGTTCTAACAAAGGTTTACTAAAGATAATAACATGGAATGTTTTCATCGTAACAACAAAGTTTCAAAAACAATATCATGGGACATTGTCAAATACGACCATAACATCTAGGTCAGATTTGGGGTGTTACAAATAAAAATAAAAGGAAAATATGTGAAAAAAAACTAGGTTTATTGCTGACTCTGCAATCCATTAAAAAAAATAACTACAATAACCATTTTGCAAAATATTTTATTTACAGTGATTACATTGAGAAAAAGAATTAGAATGTCAAAAATAAGACAAACCCTATTTTAAAGTGACAATGAATGTAATTTACCCAAATAAATAGCATGATAGTATTGAATAATAAAATTCTTATGAAATGGTACATTTGATTTATTGGTAGAAACTGCTAGAAATTATGGACATCATATATATAATAAGGGTAATTAAATGTTATTATTTACTATCATAATATTTTAGCCCAAATTAAAAGCGACCTAATTTGGTTAAGGTTTATTGGGCTTTAATTATTAAATAAAGTATGGGTCAAATATTTGTAGATACTCTAGTAACTAATTTCTAATTAATGATGGGTTAATTAGAAATTAGGGTTAATGTGCAAAAATTATATATTAGTGTTATGGTCCCCAAATTACACACAAGATAACTTTTCTAATATCTCATCTTTAGAAAAGAGAGAGTCAGTTTCTCTAAATTACTTATGTGCTAATTTGGAATATCAAACCGTAAGATCCATAGATTTCAAGAAATCGATGGATTCAAGTACACTTCCACATCTAGTTTTGTTCTTGATTTATTCTTAATGATTTGACATGATAGATCCTGGTTTATGGTTTGTTAAGTTTTATATCAGTTATTATTTTACGGTTCTAGCAAGTGGCATCTGAGCCTCGTCATGTTGAATCATTGAGAACGAATTGATTCTCTACTATTTTTAGATTGATTCTTTTTTAAAATTTTATGGATTTGATATTTTAAAATGTTTGAAATTCCAATTAAATTTTTTTTAGGTTTTGATTATTATATTAAAACTTTGAGGTTTATGAATATCGGTTGAAATCTTTGACTGATATTGGTTAGGTATGAATTATTTTACTGCAATCCACAAGAATTATTTTGGCTAAATTGAAGTTTACCTATGGGAGTCATTATGCGATTGAAAACCATTAATTCTTAGGCTTAAATCAATATGTACTTTGGATGTATTAATTAATTTAGTGATTAATTTTTTTTCCCTCATACAATACTCTGGTATAGTTTAGTAGAATAATTTGGTGCAAGGAAAATTATGGATTAAGTTATGAGTTTTTAATAGTTATAATGCTTTTATATTTGGTTTTGAACTTAGAAGCAAAAGGCGATTAGCAATTCTGATTTTCTTTTCGGTAATACTTTTTGGGTTCATTAACTATTATTTATTTATTTATTGTTTCTTAAGTTTGCATAATTGTAACATCCTGAATTAATGGGCTTATGCGTTTAGTGTTGGGATATGTTTAATGTGTTAATTTTAGTGTTAGGGGTCCAAATTGGGCTCAGGTTTAGGCAGAGGCCTTGGTTAAAATTATCTGTTTGGACATTATAGGTTTAAAAGGTAGTATCTGTGTTTAAAATACCAAAGTGGGCTTGTGGCCCAATATTAGGTGGCGCTGCAAGGGAGCTAGAGGGTGGCGTCACTAGCAGTTGAAAGAGGCCCAAGTTTGGCCGCAAGGAGCCCATGTCTTTGGGCCATGTTTGGCACTTAAAAGGGGAGCTAGTTGGGACAGCATTAGGGCTAGAAAATAGGAGGATTTAATGATGTGGATAATAAGGATAATTAGCTGATAAAAGAAGGAAAAGGTGGTGCTATCTAGGTTTCTTCTAAATGTATGAATAGATTTAGATAAATCAGAAAAGATAGGAGCTATCTGCAAGGCTAGGTGTTGGCCGAAATTCCATCACATAGAGGAGGAGGAATCGATTTTCCTTAAGCAAAGGGGTGCCGAAATTTCCCCTAAATAAATAGCTTAGTTTCGTTTAAAAAGAAGGGCATTTTCAGCTTTATGCAATAGGTATCGAAATCTTCTTTAAACAGAGGGGATATCTCTTCAATTCCAGCATTTGGAACCCTACTCTTTTCTTCATTCTTTGTGCCAAAATTCTCAGTCTCTCCCTCTGCAATTTCTGTTAACTTTCTTTCAAAAAGCCGAAAACTTTCTTAAGCCATCTTTCTCTTCTTACTCCTAAAAGCCGAAACCCTATAAACCTTTCTCTATATTCTTTTGATCCTTGCCAAGGCTGAACCTAACCGTAGTTTGCCGAAATTCTCTTTTCTTCTTCTTGCCGATTTCTTCAAAAGCCGAATCTACATAGACTCTTTCCTATCATCTTCTCTCCTAATCTTCTCAAAAAGCCGGAATCTCCAAGGGGTAGTCAAATTCTTTGTGTTAAGGTGAGTGCCGATTTTCCTATCTCTTCGATTTCTCTTTTGGTTTTTAAGAGACAAGGCCGAACGGACACTTGGTTGTTAAGGCTGTCAATTAAGGCTAATATTTCCTCTCTTTCTGCGTTTGGGCGGCATTCCAGGATTTGAAGGAAACCTGTTCGTTTAGATCTAAAAACCGAAAATCGCTAAGTCTCCAATTTTGGGATTTCAAGGTAAGGGAATTCTTTAGATTTCTGTTAGATTCGCTATCATACCTGTGATCTTAACCATAGGTTATGGTTTAACAACCCTATTTCACTATAGTAGTTCTGACAAGGACTTTTGATGGAATCGAATATGGATCAGGTAAAGGGGAGGATTGGGTCCGTAAACCCAATCCCTAAGTTTAAGAGGCGCGCTATATCTACCGTTCGTGATTGGCCACCGAGTTGTGGACCGACTTCTGAACAACACCTTAGGCAGATAGTGGTGGTGTTGGCTACAGATAGCGTTGACTTAGAGAGTCTCGTTCTAACGGTAATCGGGTGTGTAGATCTCTAACACACTATTAAACCTGTATGTATGTCTATATATATATGTTATGGGCTAAAAAGCCGGAAAGAGGCTGTATGGACAGTCGAATGAAACCCTAAAAGGGTTAGGCAAGGATGCCAGGTACGTAATCATAGATATCTCTATGTGGATCGAAATATATATGAAAGCCTGTGTGTTGTTTTCCTTATGTGTGTATGCGTGGGGTGGGACTATGATAACGAAGGGGAAGTGCATGATAGGTCACTTGGTGATCGGTGGTTAAACCACAAAATCTAATGTTAGGTCACATAGTGATCGGTGGCAATGCCACGTTTAATGATTCCTGAATAACAGGAATAGGCAGTACAGCTGTCGTTATGGTGTGTAGCAGATGGAGGGTTGATTGTAGAAATCCCCAAGGTGTGATGGTTGGTACTGGTTGGTGTGTAGAGGATGGAAACCTAGGATGGGTTGGGCTATTCATCATTTATTATTTATCATGTAATTATGATTGTTGCCTTTATGTATGGGCCAGGGCCCATAATGTGTTTATGGGCCTCAAGCCGTTGTGTGTTTCGGGATTTATACACTGAGCCTTGGTGACTCACGCTTTCCTTTTTCTCTACTCTTTCAGATGAGCAGTAGATCGTGGACATGGGAGCCGGGACGGACTCGAGGGGCCATCAAGTTTTTATTTCTACAAATTATTTCGGTTTTCTTTAAGTTTTATTTTATTTTATTTTGGGAATATTTATGTAATAAGGCCCCATAGTTTTTATTCAACTAAGTAGTTTTAATGTTTTGCAACTTATGAATTTGTGTCAAAGGTTTTATTATACTTAATAATAATAATACAAAGGTTTTATTTTAAAAATGTCACTTATTTATTCAAATAATGTCTAATTAACTTAGGATTTCCAAAACCAACAAAGCAAAAGTTTTCAATGTACAACCCGTAGCATACCAGATTTGGTCGAAACGTATGGGCTGGGTTTGGGGTGTTACATTTTGGTATCAGAGCCCAGTTCAAAACTCGGGCTGTGAAATGGGTCTAGTAGTGTTTTGAAAATTTGATGTGAATTTGAGAAAAATGTCTTGGGTGAAGATATGGCCTTCGAGTCTACCGGCACCCGATCCACGCAGGTAAGTATTCTAACTCTTGATGTGATATATATGTTGGGCTTGATGGGCTTGATGGACGTAGACTAGCATGTTAGGTATTAATGGACCTTAGGCCTAGATAGACAACTCTTCAATTCCATAAGACTTAATCCAACTAAACAAACCCGTGAACGAGTCGATGGGTTAGGGTGTGGCAACAAGCATACGCATGTCTAGGATTGGATTCAGGGAGAGCTTGGTATTTAAGCAGTCCTAGTGACTCACCTCCTCTTCGCTAGAATCCCACCTGGTGCGTAGTGACTGTTCACCTTAGCTACGAGGATTTGTTGACGGGCCAAAATCTATAATTAAAACCCGAAAGGGACCAGCCACCCTATTTCACAATCAAAAAAAAAAAACCCCCAAGTTTTGTAAAATTTCCAAAAAAAAATACACTTGATTTGTGAAAATTTCCAAAACCACCGTGATTTTATAAAATACCCATGTTTTGCAAATTTACTCGAAAACCCCTAGATTTACAAAGGTAACCCAGTTTGCAAAATTAAATTTTCCAAAGTACCCCTACTTCAAAAGAAAAGAAAACAACAACAACAACATCAAAATATCTTTATTTCGAAAAAAAAACCACCACGATACCCCATTTTGAGGAAAATTACCAAAATACGCTCGTTTTTTTTAAAAAAATGTGTATACCAAAGTACTTTCAATTCAAAGAAAAATCACCAAGATACTTTATTTTGGAAAATACCCTGTAGGGCAAAACTACGGCAATACCCCTGGGTAGTGAAATGATGAAAATACCCTCATGTGATGAATGTGAGTTCATGGATGTTATATACATGATTGATGTATGATGGTTGATGTATGTGGTTCCTTGAACTAGGAGACAAACTTGAGACTAAAACTTGTAGATGTAATTTCAAATTCGAAAGAACTACTCTTAAACTACTGTTCATAAGACTGTTCGTAGTTAATCAGTGGAAGAAAACTAATAATTCATAAAATTTCTAATCAGATAAACGCGAATCGGTAGAATGAGTACAAGGAGTCGAGGACGTCCGTCGCGTGGACGTGGTAGGGGTAGGATGACGGTGTCAGAACCAGTGGGATCTGGCCATGGATCTAGAAACGAGATACCGGTACCACCAGCTGCGGAGGAGGAATTTCAGGATCAGACTGCCGGAGATGACGCGGTATCTCAGGCGATGTTAAGGGTTTTAGGGAGGGTTGATGGGGCAAGCATGGGCACAGGAGCCCGGAAATCTGTGCCGGAGTGACATAGAGCCAATGGGCCAGAAGAGTTTATGGGAACCTCTGGTGTAGCCCCGAGTTCAGCCGAGTATTGGTTGGAGGCGATGGAACGCATAATGGATGACTTGGATTTCACAGAGGAGGAGAAGTTGAAAGGGGTTGTATCTCTTTTACGGGATAAAGCATATCAATGGTGGCTTACGATCAAGGATGGTGCGGTAGCTGACCGTATCACCTGGGATTTCTTCAAAACAGCGTTCCAGAGTAAGTACGTGGGATCGAGTTATGTGGATGCGCAACGCAGAGCATTTCTGAATCTGGTTCAAGGGAGTAGGTCAGTGGCTGCGTATGAAGCGGAATTCTTACGCCTTAGCCGATATGCCCGAGGAATGGTGGCCACAGAACATGAACGTTGTGTTCGGTTTGAAGATGGTTTGAGGGATGATTTGCTTGTGTTGATAGCCCTACAGCAGGAGAGGGAATTCGATGTGCTGGTGGAAAAGGGTAAGATAGCTGAGGAGGTAAAGCGGACTGAGAAGTTGAATCAGGATAGAGATAGGAGTGGGAATAAGAGGAGACTTAGGTCAGGTGGGCCGAAACAGGAGAAGAGACCTGCTGCTGCTAACCAGACGCAAAAGTGTGCTCGATGTGGTAAGTTCCATACCGGTGAGTGTTGGGAAGGCACTGGGAAGTGTTTTAGGTGTGGATTTACGGACCACCAAGTTAGAAACTATCTGCAGCAATGGGATAGTGAAGGGCCCACGGGTCAAGGGAATGCTCAGCCTGGCAGAGGAGGTCAGCAGCCACAAAGAGGTCGTGGTGCAACCAGAGGTGGTAATGGTACTGGTCGGGGTCGTGGAGCACCAGGCCAAGGGGCCGAAAACCCTGAGGCGAGACAGCCAGGGTTGGTTTATGCTGTCAAACGTCGAGAGGAGGCTGACGCACCGGATGTCATAACTGGTACGTTTTTAATTTCTGGCTTGCCTTACACTGCATTGATTGACATTGGGTCGACGCATTCGTATGTAGCTAGTAGTGTATCTGGAACCTTAAGGTTAGAATCTGAGATTACCCCTAGGGCAATGACTGTAGTTAGCCCATTAGGACAATCTGTAGTAGTGGATAAACTCTATCGGGAAGTACCTCTAAAAGTTCAGGGGATAATCTTCCGAGCGGATCTAATGGAATTACCGTTCGGGGAGTTTGATTTAATTTTAGGCATGGACTGGCTTGTGAAGTATCAAGCTAATCTAGATTGTGCAGCCAAGCGTATGGTGTTAAAAACCCCCGAGGGTGATGAAGTGTTGGTGATAGGAGAAAGGGGGAACTGTCTGTCGAATGTGGTGACTACCCTAAGAGTAGAAAGGCTGGTGAGAAAAGGATGCGAGGCAGTTCTACTGTTTGTCTGAGCTTTGGAAGCCAAGGAACTGACTGTTGGAGACGTTAGAACGGTGAAGGAATTTCCTGATGTTTTCCCAGAAGAGCTTCCGAGATTACCCCGGATCGCGAGGTAGAGTTTGGTATCGATCTTTTTCCGGGAATCGCGCCAGTATCTATTGCTCCATATAGAATGGCGCCGAAGGAATTGGTGGAGTTGAAAGCGCAGATTCAAGAGTTGCTGGATAGAGGGTTTATTCGACCGAGTGTGTCGCCATGGGGAGCGCCAGTGTTATTTGTTAAGAAAAAGGATGGATCAATGCGTATGTGCATTGATTATCGCCAGCTGAATAAGTTGACCATCAAGAATAAATACCCATTGCCGAGGATCGACGACTTGTTCGATCAGTCGAAGGGGGCCTCAGTCTTTTCGAAGATAGATCTGAGGTCAAGGTACTATCAGCTTAAGGTCAAGGAGGCGGATATCCATAAGACGACTTTTAGGACTCGCTATGGTCATTACGAATTTATGGTGATGCCATTTGGATTGACCAACGCGCCAGCAGCATTCATGGACATGATGAACCGAGTGTTCCAACCTTATTTAGATCGGTGTGTTGTGGTGTTTATAGACAATATCCTGGTTTATTCAAAGTTGGAGGAGGAGCATGATGCTCATCTGCAAGTGGTTTTGCAGATTCTGAGGGAGAAGCAGTTGTATGCCAAATTCAGTAAGTGCGAATTTTGGCTAAGGGAAGTTACGTTTCTAGGGCACGTTGTGTTGGCTGAAGGGATTAGGGTTGACCCTCGAAAGATTGAAGCGGTGTTAGATTGGAAGCCACCTAGGTCGGTGGCTGAGATTAGGAGTTTCCTTGGTTTAACTGGGTATTACAGAAGATTTGTTGAAGGATTTTCTCGGATTGCGGCACCATTGACTAAGTTGCTACGGAAAGGAGCTCCATTTGTTTGGTCTGACGAGCAACAAGAGAGTTTCGAAAAGTTAAAGAGGATTCTGACGGAGGCCTCGGTGTTAATTCAGCCGGAGGCTGGGAAGGAGTTCGTAATTTACTGTGATGCTTCCCACACGGGATTAGGATGTGTGCTGATGCAAGATGGAAAGGTTGTCGCATATGCATCTCGGCAATTAAGACCGCATGAATCGAATTATCCCACCCATGACTTGGAATTGGCGGCAGTGGTGTTTGCCTTAAAATTTTGGAGGCATTATTTGTACGAGGAGAAATCTGTCATTTACACAGATCATAAGAGTTTAAAGTACCTTTTGACTCAGAAGGAGTTGAATCTAAGTCAGAGGAGGTGGATCGAGTTGTTAAAGGATTACGACTGCTCGATCGAATATCACCCGGGTAAGGCTAATGTGGTGGCAGATGCTTTAAGTCGTAAAGTAGTCTCTGACTTAATAGCAATGTTTGCCCACCTCAGTCTATATGAGGATGGGAGTTTATTAGCTGAACTTCAAGTGAAACCCTCTTGGGTCAGTCAGGTGAAGGAGAGGCAACAGACCGACGAGTTGCTAAAGGGGAAGTCGTAGCTAATCTCAAAGGATGGGCCAACGGAGTTCAATAAGAATGAGGAAGGACTGTTATGTTTTCGAGGGAGAGTTTGCATGCCAAAAGATCCGGAGTTGAGGCGTAGGATTCTGCAAGAAGCACATGGTGGTGCATACGCTATGCACTCTGGAGGAAGTAAGATGTTTCGGGATTTGTGAGATCAGTTCTGGTGGCCGGGTTTGAAGCAAGAGGTAACTGAATTGGTGGGTAAGTGTTTGACCTGTCAGCAGGTAAAGGCGGAGCATCAGTTACCATCAGGGTTATTACAGCCAGTGAAGATTCCACAATGGAAGTGGGAAAGAATCACCATGGACTTTGTTAGTGGGCTTCCCCACACGCCCACTAAGAAAGATGTGGCTTGGGTAGTTGTTGATCGCTTGACGAAGTCTGCACACTTCATACCCGTACGTGTCGATTACTCTTTATAGAAATTGGCTAAGCTGTACATAACGGAGGTAGTAAGGTTACATGGAGTACCAGTATCGATCATATCGGATAGGGACCCTAGGTTCACCTCACGATTTTGGAAGGTGTTGCATCAAGCGTTGGGTACGAAGTTGGATTTTAGTACAGCGTTTCACCCTCAGAGCGATGGACAGTCTGGACGGGTAATTCAGATCTTGGAGGACATGTTGAGAGGATGTGTTATTGATTTCAGAGGTAGTTGGGAAGAGTTCTTACCATTAGCAGAGTTTGCTTACAACAACAGTTATCAGTCTAGCATTCAGATGGCGCCCTATGAAGCTTTGTATGGGCGGAAGTATCGTACTCCTACTTGTTAGACGGAAATAGTGGAACGTCGGATTTTGGGTCCGGAGTTGGTGACCAAGACAGAAGAGAAGGTTGAGTTAATTCGGGCTTGACTAAAGGAAGCGTCGGACAGACAAAATACCTATGCTGATTTAAAGCGTAAGGACATAGAATTTTCAGTGGGTGACATGGTATTTCTAAAGGTGTTGCCGTGGAAGAAAGTACTGAGGTTTGGACGGAAGGGTAAATTGAGTCCCAGATTTATTGGACCATACCGGGTGTTGAAACGAGTAGGACCACTAGCGTATTAGCTAGAGCTACCTTTAGAATTAAGCCAGATTCACAACGTGTTTCATGTCTCTATGCTGAGACGTTACCGTTCGGATCCGTCCCATGTTGTGCCTATGGAGGAAATCGAGGTAAGACCTGATCTATCCTTCGAAGAGGAACCAGTGGAAATTCTGGATCGTGATGTTAAGGTGTTGCGAAGGAAAATGGTTCCATTGGATAAGGCTCTATGGCGGAATCATGGTTCTGAGGAGGCTACGTGGGAACCAGAGGAAGCGATGCGGCAGCAATACCCCCATCTTTTCTGACCAGTTAATTTCGAGGCCGAAATTTCTTTAAGGGGGTAGAACTGTAACATCCTGAATTAATGGGCCTATGCATTTAGTGTGGGGATATGTTTAATGTGTTAATTTAAGTGTTAGGAGTTCAAATTGGGCTCAGGTTTAGGCAGAGACCTTGGTTAAAATTATCTGTTTGGACATTATAGGGTTTAAAAGGTAGTATCTATGTTTAAAATACCAAACTGGGCTTCTGGCCCAATATTAGGTGGCGCTGCAAGGGAGCTAGAGGGTGGCATCACTAGCAGTTGAAAGAGGCCCAAGTTTGGCTGCAAGGAGCCCATGTCTTTGGGCCATGTTCGGCACTTAAAAGGGGAGCTAGTTGGGACGGCATTAGGGCTAGAAAATAGGAGGATTTAATGATGTGGATAATAAGGATAATGAGCTGATAAAAGAAGGAAAATGTGGTGCTATCTAGGTTTCTTCTAAAGGTATGAATATATTTAGATAAAGGAGAAAAGATAGGAACTATCTGCAAGGATAGGTGTTGGCCGAAATTCCATCACCTAGAGGAGGAGGAATCGGTTTTCCTTAGGCAAAGGGGTGCCGAAATTTCCCCTAAATAAATAGCTTAGTTTCATTTAAAAAGAAAGGCATTTTCGGCTTTATGCAATAGGTGCCGAAATCTTCTTTAAATAGAGGGGATATCTCTTCAATTCTGGCATTTGGAACCCTACCCTTTTCTTCATTCTTTATGCTGAAATTCCCAGTCTCTCCCTCCGCAATTTCTGTTAACTTTCTTTCAAAAAGCCAAAAACTTTCTTAAGCCATCTTTCTCTTCTTACTCCTAAAAGCCGAAACCCCATAAACATTTCTCTATATTCTTTTGATCCTTGCCAAGGCCGAACCTAACCCTAGTTTGCCGAAATTCTCTTTTCTTCTTCTTGCCGATTTCTTCAAAAGCCGAATCTACATAGACTCCTTCCTATCATCTTCTCTCCTGATCTTCTCAAAAAGCCGGAATCTCCAAAGGGTAGTCAAATTCTTTGTGTTAAGGTGAGTGCCGATTTTCCTATCTCTTCGATTTCTCTTTCGGTTTTTAAGAGACAAGGCCGAATGGCCACTTGGTTGTTAAGGCTGTCGATTGAGGCTAATATTTCCTCTCTTTCTGCGTTTGGGCGGCATTCCGGGATTTGAATGAAACCTGTTCGTTTAGATCTAAAAGCCAAAAATCGCTAAGTCTCCAATTTTGGGATTTCAAGGTAAGGGAATTCTTTAGATTTCTGTTGGATTCGCTGTCATACATGTGATCTTAACCATAGGTTATGGTTTAACAACCCTATTTCACTATAGTAGTTCTGACAAGAACTTTTGATGGAATCGAATATGGATCAGGTAAAGGGGAGGATTGGGTCCGTAAACCCAATCCCTAAGTTTAAGAGGCGCGTTATATCTGCCGTTCGTGATTGGCCACCGGGTTGTGGACCGGCTTCTGAACAACACCTTCGGCAGATAGCGGTGGTGTTGGCTACAGATAGCGTTGACTTAGAGAGTCTCGTTCTAACGGTAATCAGGTGTGTAGATCTCTAACACACTATTAAACCTGTATGTATGTCTATATATATATGTTATAGGCTAAAAAGCCGGAAAGAGGCTGTGTGGACAGTCGAATGAAACCCTAAAAGGGTTAGGCAAGGATGCCAGGTACGTAATCATAGATATCTCTATGTGTATCGAAATATATATGAAAGCATGTGTGTTGTTTTCCTTATGTGTGTATGCATGGGGTGGGACTATGATAACGAAGGGGAAATGCATGATAGGTCACTTGGTGATCGGTGGTTAAACCATAAAATCTAATGTTAGGTCACATAGTGATCAGTGGCAATGCCACGTTTAATGATTCCTGAATAACAGGAATAGGCAGTACGGCTGTCGTTATGGTGTGTAGCGGATGGAGGGTTGATTGTAGAAATCCCCAAGGTGTGATGGTTGGTACGGGTTGGTGTGTAGAGGATGGAAACCTAGGATGGGTTGGGCTATTCATCATTTATTATTTATCATGTAATTATGATTGTTGCCTTATGTATGGGCCAGGGCCCATAATGTGTTTGTGGGCCTCAGGTCGTTGTTTGTTTCGAGATTTATACACTGAGTCTTGGTGACTCACGCTTTCCTTTTTCTCTACTCTTTCAGATGAGCAGTAGATCGTGGACATGGGAGCCGAGACGGACTCGAGGGGCCATCAAGTTTTTATTTCTACAAATTATTTCGGTTTTCTTTAAGTTTTATTTTATTTTATTTTGGGAATATTTATGTAATAAGGCCCCATAGTTTTTATTCAACTAAATAGTTTTTAATGTTTTGCAACTTATGAATTTGTGTCGAAGGTTTTATTATACTTAATAATAATACAAAGGTTTTATTTTAAAAATGTCTCTTATTTATTCAAATAATGTCTAATTAACTTAGGATTTCCAAAACTAACAAAGCAAAAGTTTTCAATGTACAACCCGTAGCATACCAGATCTGGTCGAAACGCATGGGCCGGGTTTGGGGTGTTACAATAATGATATGTTTACGGTAGAATTTTGGAATATGCATGCTTTTGTTTTGTTTTCTTTTTCTTTTTCTTTTTTTTTTTTTTGATTTTCAGTTTACTGATTTTAATTTTTGGTAAAAGGATTTTGGTAGCACATAATTTAATTTTTATGATATATATATTTAAAGAATTTAGTTTTAAGCTTGGTTCTATGATATTAGGTTTTGGAATTTCATGGTTCCAAATATTTGGTTAAATTATGATGATATGGTTTATTGTGTGAACTGTGGGATATGCCAACTATTATTATTTTGTTTTTGAGATTTATTGGCTTCAAAATATTTTTCAAGTATTCTTACAAATCTCAGTTTAACTGTAAATGTAATTTTTTATTTAAATGGTATTTGCATGGTAAATTTTACTATTTGATTTTAAATAAAGTTATATGCGTGAATTGCTTTGGTGTTTTGTCTGTGCCAAAATTATGAATACATGTACTTGTTAATTATTTGGCTTTGAAACACTACATTATTGCATATATGGTTTTTGAACAAAAAAAAAATCAATTAAAGATTAAGTTTTTCAGTTTTTTTTTATTGCACTATTCAGACAACATTATTTTGGGTTATTTCGAAAACTATAAAGCAATAAAAAAGTTTTGACCTTTAACTATTATGGAAATTTTAGATTTCAATATTGGTATATTTATAAATATTGTAATACCCTTATCCCGTAACCGTCGCCAGAATAGGTAAGGGCATTACCGGAGTTGTAACTCAAACCGGAACAGTAAGACTTTAACTTATCAATCGTCAACATCATTCAACACTAATCCAACATATCATGCTTAAAACAATTATATAAGCTTATACTAACGTGACCATTCCATGTAGACATATATATATAAGCATCTAAATACCACTTACAAATTAATCACATTTCAACATTCTTATCAACCCATCCATAATCACATATCATTCAAACCAAAATGCCAATTATAAATTTTACCACTAAATGCACACATCATATAATGCTTTCATATCAAACTAAATTTTCTCATATCAAGCCATATCACATAGCTTGATCATAATACCCAAAATTCATCTCACATTCATATAAACAAGTGAACATATAATCAACTTATTAACTAGCCTATACATGCCATATTACCCAATTTCAAAGAGTTCAGAAATACCAATTGCCTCCTGAATAGTGTGATAGATTCTTCGATGACTTCCAACCTGCGTGAGCATTCGAATCACTGTAAAATACAGAGAATAGACAGAGTAAGCTAATAAGCTTAGTAAGCTCGTATAATTATCAGCACTATATAAAAGATTTAACATTAAGCTTGTCATTTTAACCAATAAGATTGCTTTTAAACCAGCCTCATATAATTCAATATTTATTTCCTTAACAGTAATGTAATTCATGTGTAATTTATCACATCTACTCACTTGTCATATAAATTTATCAATGTCACTTGCTTGTCAAGTGTACCATGTATACCTGTACTGATTTGTATCATCATTCCTATTCTCGCAGCATCATCTTTATAGTTGAACCCTTGAGACCAACATCGAAAACCCTGTATCTTGCATACTAAGTACCATATATGTAACTAAACCATTTATATCACATATCACCAATACAATATCAATATCATAGAATTCACATAGCATTGGGTCGATTTATTTCATTACGTACAACCTGTAACAGCTTTATATAACCGATAGCAGAATTTTACCCGTATAATATTAACTCATCAGTAACATCAATAATTCATAATTTTCATTTCAACAACCAAAACTTACCTTACTATCCATATCTGATATATCATCACATACCTACTCACTTTATTTCGCTTAATATTTCCAATAATCGATATCCTTCATGAACCAAACAACCCGTACACTCAATGTCAGACCTTGTAACATATTGCACACTTAGTGTCGTCACATTAACATTTCGTACACTTGGTGCCAAATTCTCGTAACGCATCGCACACTTAGTGCCGTCACATTAACATTTCGCACACTTAGTGCCAAATTCTCGTAACGTATCGCATACATAGTGCCGTCACATTAACATTTTGCACACTTAGTGCCAAATTCTCGTAACGTATCGCACTTAGTGCCATTACCTTTAATATCCCGCACACTTAGTGCCAAATGACCGATTTCGCACACATAGTGCTCGGTATTTACATTCGCACACATAGTGCATTACTCGAACTTGTTACTCTTTTAAATAAACACATATATATAAAACTTAAACCTCAATTACGCATATATATACAAATTATCTTATTTCATCTCCATAACAACATCACATTCGGCTATATTATTGACATATATGTATACATCACAATCGGCCATATATTCATCTCACAAACAATATCACATTCGACGATGTCACATTGTACATATATACTTTTATTAAAATACATGTACAACATCATAGATAAAAAAATTCAATTTAACTCAATTGTTTAAAAACTTACTACATGGTATCGTATGTAGATATATATATATAATCATATCATTTCACTCATCCAATTTGTACATCTATCATGCAACCGTCTTTACCATTATCAATCACACAGCTTTACAATCAATAATATTAACCCTATAGGTTTGATACTCAACTGCTCAAATTCAAATTTATAAATCATAAATACTTCTCAATAAATTCAAGGCAAAAATACATTCAACTATTCCCAATTAATCGAAAAGTCACACACTTAGTGCTAATAATTATTCAACATTATATATCGAATTCACACATTTAGTGCTCGATACTTAAGCTTGCACACTTAGTGCTCAATAATCAGGCTCGCACACTTAGTGCAATTTTTACATCTGTAACCTTCTATACTCGCACCCTCTGTGCCGAAATTCAATTACTCAATATTCATCAATTCAAATTTATCAACTTTATTTGCATTCGGCAACCTCAACTTTTTTTATACATTTCAATTTGGGACATATATGTATATATAGTATTTAATTTAATCAACAACAAATATTTACTTAGTAACTTACCACATACAAGGCATTTAATTTATCATATACTAAAGCTCAATTAACTCCAATATACATTTACTCAGCCCCAAAGTATTTCATTACTACCAACCACAAGACCGAATATATATTATGGCATTCCATCATCATGTAATATTAATATAATCAAGTACAAAGCCATTTAACATATCTACCATTAAATAGTCACAATTTGGCCAATTATCCATCATTTCTTATAACATATGTATATATATATTTGTATCAATTTAATCATACAATTCAGTGACTGCAACATATTCATAGAGCCAATAAATTTTAGTAATTTATTCATTATGTAAACAATTAACATCAATTAAAACAATTTCAGTAGCTAATAATTTGATTTTTAACCATACGAACTTACCTCGTGTATCCATCGACTATTCGTTTACTTTCCGATTTTCCTCGATCAAAATCTTGAATTTGTTTATCTTGATCTAATTTAACCAAATTTAACTCAATTATTCACTAGCACAATCAATTAAATACATATACAAGTATTTTTTCCATTTTGCAAAATAGCCCTTATATTCTCATACTTTAACAATTTAATCCTTAATGCATAATTATGCAAAAATACACAAAATCCCAACATACATGTATTTAGCCGAATTTTCTATAGTATTTAGATAGCCCATATTGTCATTTTATTCACATTTCTAACCACAAAAATTCTATCTTTTTCAATTTAATCCCAAATACTCAATTTCATAAAAAAAAATCTCTTTATAAAACTTGTATATCTATAAACAACCATCAATAATTTAACAAAAAATATTAAAACAAACATGCACTCATCAATGGCACACTTCAAAAACACAACCAATTTCAGAAATTGAGGTACGGGTCAGTTAAACCGAGCTGCAACGAGCTCAAAAACATAAAAATCATTAAAAACGGATCAAAAACCGTACCTTAATCCCTTAGAAAGCCATGGCCGAATGTTAAAGCTTCCAAACCCTTTCATTGTTTTGTTATTTGGTTGATGATAATGAAAACATAATAAAAATATCATATGGCTTTATTTTATTAAGCATTATTCCATAATTTACCAAAATACCCATGTTTAATAACCATATAAATTATGTTATTCAAGGTCCACTACAGTCCACTCAAATATGCAATGGTATAGTTACCATGCAAGGACTCCCATTTATAAAGCCATTGTCAAATAAGTCATTTTACTAATGGCACACATAGTTTTCGTTTTACGCGATTTAATCCTTTTTACCGAATTAACTATTTAATCGGTAAAATTTCTTTATGAAACTTTCACACAATAATACTACCACACTGTAAATATTATTAAAATAATAAAAATAATATTTGAACTCGGTTAAGTGGTCCCGAAACCACTCGTTCCAATTTGGGTCTAAACTAGACTGTTACAAATATTTTAAAATAACTTAATTAAAATAATAAGTTTTCAATGTGATCTCTAATGTTGAAATTGTTTTGCTTTAAAATATAAAAGGAAGGTTAATAATATTACATGTGCAACTGTGGTAATAAACGTGTGAAAATTATTCGGTTTTACATGGGAGCAATAAATTGGCCCAAAGGAAGATTTATTTTTCAACATGTTCTTATTGTTAGTGTTTGATTACTACACAAAGATATTGTTGGAAAAACGGATTTGAAATACGTAGTGGAAAATAAATTTAGGAAAAAATCAAAGTTTTAAAATTTTTTCCAAAATAAGATCTTGGTTGTGATATCTAAAGTAATAAACACTAATCAAAATTGTACATTTTTTATTCGTCTAGGATCAGCGCTTCAACCGAGTAATCTTCTCCGCTATCCTCAAACTCACATCTGCCGAGTGTGGGCTCTCTTCGAATAAGAAAATTTTCACAAAAATTACCAGTGGGGTAATTTTACAATTTCTCTAAATTTTGGGTCAAGTTGTAAATCAAAAAATATTTCTAGAAATTTTCTGAAATAATCTTTTCAGAGCATTTTCCCTCTCCAACTTTCTCTTAAATTCAAGTTTAGAGAGTTCCAACTATAATTAAACTTAATCACTTTAATATTAAATTAATATAATATTTATCATGATAAATATTATATTAAATTTAATATTAAATCTTATTAAAATAATAGAATGTTTATCTACAAGATAAACATTAAATTAAATTTAATATTAAACTATTAAACTATTATTATTTTTGGAATAATTAATCTGAAATAAAATTATTCGGTAGAATTCTAGTAGGAATGTAATTCTTTCACTGCTCAACCACCGACGACCAACCGCTGCCAATCACCGGGATGCTGCCGTTGTAGCCACTTGCACCGCCATGTCCAGTGATGCAGGTGCAACACCCTTACGGCATCCCGAGCCGGTTCGGCTGCTGCCAATTCGGTGTAAGTCAATGACAACCTAACTGGTCCGATCTAGTCACCGGTTGGACCATTGGCTCAGTTTTACATACCAGGCTCGATTCGACCAGTTTTTGGGTTTTGGTCTCGGTTTTGGGCTCCCGAGTCCAATTTATGATTTCAGGTCCAATTTTCAAATTTAATTACTCATTGGGCCAATTGTCTGACTTGAAAATCAACATCCAAAAATATCATATTATTTTTTATTGATTTTATTAATTTAATTTTACTTGATCAAAATTAATTTTTTTCAAAAATCACTTAGATTTTCCAAATTAATTTTTCAAGAAATTTTTTTAACAAATTACCTAGTTGAACAATTCTCACAACCACCTAATTTAATTCCACATCGAATAAATTGACTCAATTGAATTATTCCCAAAGTCGTAGAATTTTCTTCTCATTCAAATGTAGTTCAATCGAGTGTTTATTGAGCTAGCGAAGAGACCAATTAGACATATACAATTAGGCTTTAGTGATTGTAATTATGTCCAAAAGCATCATTTCGATAATTCGCAATTACTTAATCATGGAGTCAGTCCACAATAAGGACCATGATTGAAAACTCCTTATTGTATACTCTTTACAAAAGAAATTCATCTAACTATTTTGTCCAATGACCTCATCATGTGTGTTACCCTCATATGATATCCTTGGTTCTTTTGAGTTAAATCTGTTCACTAAATATAATCATATTTTATCTCATGGTCACCGTTGTTTCTTCTTAATGATTAATATGATCACTTTCAACAAATGTAACACCCCAAAATAGGGCCTAGAAATTTTAGGGATATTTTAGGAATTTTGGCCTATATGAGCTCGAATTTCGTAAGTTTGGTACTCGATAGTGTTTTCAGCTAAGGCATCTTAACTATCAAATCAATTTTTGAAAAAATGTTCTAAAAACCCTTAATTTTAGAGAAAGTACTGATTTGCAATAGAGTCAAAATAGTGAGCATGATGTGGCAATTAAACCAGTTTTTTTAAAAATGAACCTAAAAACCACCACTTTCAGCCTAAACTCACAATTATTGTTCTTTAAGTTTGTGCTTGCCACCCCTTGCTCTTTTCCTCACTATTCCATTGATTTTTTATTCCCAAACCACAATACCTTAATTTTCTATCATTCCTAAGTCATTTGTCACCATAAATCCTCAAGAAAAACACCCAAAACTCCATAGATTTCACAATCTTCCTCAAACGTAGGTTTTTCGGATTTAAGTCCAAACTCATTCATTTTTTCAACAAAGGTAATCACTCATGTATCCATTGGTTTTTAATGTTATTTAGACTCTAGAACTGAATTATTAGCCCTCAAATTGCATGCTTTAAATAAAAATTGAAAACAGAGCCATTAATGGTGGATTTCAAGATTTTGAGTCAAAACTTGGTTTCAAATTGTTTTCCAACTTGTTTTAGAATGACTAAAAGGTTTTTAAACTTATCCTGAAGTTTCATTAATGATTTCTCATGTTTTTTATGAATTTTGTAAAAATTGCCTAAAACATGTCAAAAAATGTTGATACCATGGATTGAGTAGATTTGAACGTTGTGAATTAGGCGTAGATGATTAAGTAGATGAACGAAACTGGTTTTAAGCAAAAAGGTTGAGTATAGATCGAGATATTAGTATATAAAGTCTGTTGTGTTAATAGCTTAAGTCACATAAGAACTTAGCTTAAAGCTTGTGTTTTAGTTGGTTTGAGCGGATTCTTGGTTGATAACTGACAATGGTTATTGTATGATTTATGTGTGTAAAGCTTCAGATTCGTTAGAGCTTGCTACGAGCTAGAGAAGCTTTAGTTGAGCTTTCGGTTTCTCAGCAAAAGCACAAAGTGGTGAGTGTATGGAATTGCTACTCATAAACACGAGTCATGTGTTGATTGGGAATTTAGATGTAGCCTAAACCCCTACTTTAAATTTTGAGTGTAAGTTTTCTTAAACTATACTTGTCTTGTGGTTATGTGGTTATATAATATGAATGATATGTGATATGTGGATATGGTGCTTATTGTGTAAAGTGCAATTATATACATGCAATAAATGTGTAATATATATGTTATAGGACTATGATAGTGTTTGGCAAAAGATGCTAATATGCAGTGTTGGTGCACGGTTAATCGGTAAATAATATGTGATGCTTTTCGGATATTTTGGCCTTGTGATCTTGGACCCATTGGATATAGTTGACATGCCATAGGATTGTGAGTACTCAATTATATTTATAGTGGTTTTGGGCATTGAGGCCCTGAGACATGTTTGAAAGGATAAAAGAATGTGAGCTAAGCTCCATTCAACAGGACATGTGAGGGGAAATAAAGAGAGTGTTAGTTATGCACTTCACTTTTTAGGACATGTTTCACTCTACGAATCTATGTGGTGTAAGGAAATATGTGTATCAGATGTGTGATGATAAAGCTCACTACATGTTTCATAATCCAAAGTGCCATCTTATCATATTTTATGTAAATATGAGGAATATGTTCTATGCTTGATTGAGTATGTATACGTTATGAGAATGACCTTGTTGGCGATGCATGATTTAATATTATATGATGCTAGACTTAAGAATGTGGTGCTTATGAGTAAATGTCTGGTTATGTTGCATGATGATATGTTTACGTTGTGGAAATTCTTGCATTCACTGAGCTTGTTAAAGCTCGCCCCCTCATTTCAACATATGCAGATTAGTGATGTAATAGTGTGGGTGGTGTGGTTTCCAAGAGAGTGATCCAAGGAAGTCTTGTAACACCCCAAACCCGGCCCATACGTTTCGACCAGATCTGGTATGCTACGGGTTGAACGTTAAAATCTTTTGCTAAGTTGGTTTTGGAAATCGTAAGTTAATTAGAAAATATTTGAATAAATAAGTGACATTTGAAAAGAAACCTTGTATTATTATTATTAGGTATAAATAAACCCCTGACATAAATTTATAAGTTGCAAATATTAAAAAAACTACTTAGGCGAATATAAACTATGGGGCCTTATTACCTAAATATTCCCAAAATAAAACTTAAAGGAAAAACCGAAAATAATCTATAGAAATAAAAACTTGATGGCTCCTCGAGTCCGTCTCGGCTCCCATGTCCACAATCTACTGCTCATCTGAAAAGTTAGGGAAAAATAATAGGGTGAGTCACCAAGACTCAGTGTGTAAATCCCGAAAACACATAAAAGGCTTGGGCCCACAAACACATTATGAGCACTGGCCCATGCACAATGGCAACAATCATAATCACATGATAGATAATAAAAGATGCAAAGCCCAACCCATCCTAGAATTCTATCCTCTACACACCAACCCGTACCAACCATCACACCTTGGGGATTTCTACAATCAACCCTCCATCCGCTACACACCAAAACGACAGCCTTACTGCCTATTCCTATCAATCAGGAATTTTAACCTGGGTTTTCTACCACCGATCACTAAGTGACCTAACATTCCATTTCGTGGGTTTTCTACCACTGATCACCATGTGATCTAACATTTCATTAGGTGGGTTTTCTACCACCGATCACCATGTGATCTAACATTTCATTAGGTGGGTTTTCTACCACCGATCACCATGTGACCAATCATGGTCTTCCCCTTTTCATATCAAACCCATCCCATGCATACATTCATGCAAAATCAAACAATCTACTACCTAAGAGATTACAGTCTTTCGCATACATCGATACACATAGAGAAGTTCTATGATTACGTACTTGGCATTCCTTGCCTAACCTTTTTTGGGTTTCATTCGACTGTCTACACAGCCACTTTCCGGCTTTTTAGCCCATAACATCAACATACATATATTCATACAGATTATTAGTGTGTTAGAGATCTACACACGACTATTCATACAGCCTCATTTTCCGACTTTTCAGCCCCTAACAGGTATAATACAAAATAAAACTTATGTGATAAGGATCTACACACGACTGTTCATACAGCCTCATTTTCCGGCTTTTGAGCCCCTAACAGGTATAATACAAAATAAAACTTATGTGATAAGGATCTACACACGACTGTTCATACAGCCTCATTTTCTGGCTTTTCAGCCCCTAACAGGTATAATACAAAATAAAACTTATGTGATAAGGATCTACACACGACTGTTCATACAGCCTCATTTTCCGGCTTTTCAGCCCCTAACAGGTATAATACAACATAAAACTTATGTGATAAGGATCTACACACGACTGTTCATACAGCCTCATTTTTCGGTTTTTCAGCCCCTAACAGGTATAATACAAAATAAAACTTATGTGATAAGGATCTACACACCTGATTATCGTTAGAACGAGACCCTCTAAGTCGACGCTATCCGTAGCCAACACCACCGCTATCTGCCTTAAAATCCCGAAAAGAGATATGAGATTCAAGGACTAGTGTTTTCGGCTTTTAGATCTAAGAGATCTACTCACTAGAGAAGATTTGGCTACTCCCAGAGGATTCTGGCTTTTTCCAAAAATCAGGAAGAGAAGATGATTCGAAGAAATCTATAGAGATTCAGCTTTTAGAAGAAAGAAGAGAAGAGAATAATGGAGTTTTCGGCTTTTAGAAGAAAGAAGAGAGTAATGGAGTTTTCGGCTTTTAGAAGAAAGAAGAGAATAATAGAGTTTTCGGCTTTTAAAAGAAAGAAGAGAATAATGGAGTTTTCGGCTTTTAGGAGAAAGAAGAGAAAAGAATAATGGGGTTTTCGGCTTTTAGAAGAAAGAAGAGAAAAGAATAATGGAGTTTTCGGCTTTTAGAAGAAAGAAGAGAAAGAAAAGGTGGAAACCCTAATTGTCACAAAATAAAGAAGAGAACCCTCCCTATTTATAGAAATTTCGGCTAACTCCTAGCCTTGTAGATAGCTCCTATCTTTTCTCCTTTTATCTTCCATATTATCAACTATAATATCTACATTATCTTATTCATATAAATCCTCCTATTTTTGAGCCTTGTTTCCATCCACTCCACCTAACCCAAATGCTGAAAATTAGCTAACTTAAACTAAAAGAATTGGGCTCCATGAAACTTAAATTTGGGCCCCTTATTCCCTTGTGTGGCGTCACCTCCTTGCTCCCTAAGTGACGCCACTGACCACTGGGCCACAAGCCCATTTTGATGTTTTAAACACAGATACTACCTTTTAAACCCTATAATGCCCAAATAGATAATTTTAACCAAGGCTTCTGCCTAAGCCTGAGCCCAATTTGGACCCCTAACACTTAAATTAACTCATTACACATGTTCACCCATTAAACGCATAGGCCCAAAAATTTAGGATGTTACAGTTCTACCCCCTTAAAGAAATTTCGTCCTCGAAATTTCCAACTAACTATTAATCGTACTACCCAAGTCTCACCATTATGCTTTCGCTGCGCACTCTAATTCTAAATCCAAAAGAAACATTCAGTATACTATGGTAGAGTACGCACCGATATTCGCATCTAGAGCATCCTCGTCCCCTTGTACTCATTCTACCGATTCGCATTTATCTGATTAGAATTTTATGAATTATTAGTTTTCTTCCACTGATTAACCCCGAACAGTCTTATGAATAGTAGTTTTAAGGGTAGTTCTTTTGAATTCGCAGTTATATCTACAATTCAGTCTCAAGTTCACATCTCCAAGTTCTGAGAAGCACATACATTCAATCATCACACACCAACATACATATAACATCCGTGAACTCACATTCCTCACTTAAAGAGTATTTTCGTCATTTCACTACCCAGGGGTTTTTCCGTAATTTTGCCCTACAGGGTATTTTATAAAATCATGGTCGTTTTGAAAATTTTCACAAACCAAAGGTATTTTGGAAATTTTGCCAAAACTTAGGGGTATTTTGATTGTGAAATAGGGTGGCTGGTCCCTTTCGGGTTTTAATTATAGATTTTGGCTTGTCAACAAATCCTCATGGATAAGGTGAACAGTCACTACGCACCAGGTAGGATTCCAGCGAAGAGGAGGTGAGTCACTAGGACTGCTAAGCTCTCCTTGAATCCAATCCTAGACATGCGTATGCCTGTTGCCACACCCTAACCCAGCGACTTGTTCACGGGTTTGTTTGGATTGATTAAGTCTTATGAATTTAAGGAGTTGTTTAAACTAACCCTAAAGTCCATCAATGCCAAACATACTATTCTACGTCCATCAAGCCCATCAAACCCAACATATATATCACATCAAGAGTTAGAATACTTACCTGCGTGGATCGGGTGCCGGTAGGCTCGAAGGCCATATCTTCTTCCAAATTTTTTTTTCTGATTCACATCAACTTTACAAAACATTACTAGGCCCATTTCACAGCCCGAGTTTTGAACTGGGCTCTGATACCAAATTGTAACACCCCAAACCCGGCCCATACGTTTCTACCAGATCTGGTATGCTACGGGTTGAACGTTAAAATCTTTTGCTAAGTTGGTTTTGGAAATCGTAAGTTAATTAGAAAATATTTGAATAAATAAGTGACATTTGAAAAGAAACATTGTATTATTATTATTAGGTATAAATAAACCCCTGACATAAATTCATAAGTTGCAAATATTAAAAAAACTACTTAGACGAATATAAACTATGGGGCCTTATTACCTAAATATTCCCAAAATAAAACTTAAAGGAAAAATCGAAAATAATCTATAGAAATAAAAACTTGATGGCCCCTCGAGTCCCTCTCGGCTCCCATGTCCACGATCTACTGCTCATCTGAAAAGTTAGGGAAAAATAATAGGGTGAGTCACCAAGACTCAGTGTGTAAATCCCGAAAACACATAAAATGCTTGGGCCCACAAACACATTATGAGCCCTGGCCCATACACAATGGCAACAATCATAATCACATGACAGATAATAAATGATGCAAAGCCCAACCCATCCTAGAATTCCATCCTCTACACACCAACCCGTACCAACCATCACACCTTGGGGATTTCTACAATCAACCCTCCATCCGCTACACACCAAAATGACAGTCGTACTGCCTATTCCTATCAATCAGGAATTTTAACGTGGGTTTTCTACCACTGATCACCAAGTGACCTAACATTTCATTTCGTGGGTTTTCTACCACCGATCACCATATGATCTAACATTTCATTAGGTGGGTTTTCTACCACCGATCACCACGTGATCTAACATTTCATTAGGTGGGTTTTCTACCACCGATCACCATGTGACCAATCATGGTCTTCCCCTTTTCATATCAAACCCACCCGATGCATACATTCATGCAAAATCAAATAATCTACTACCTAAGAGATTACAGTCTTTCGCATACATCGATACACATAGAGAAGTTCTATGATTACGTACTTGGCATTCCTTGCCTAACTTTTTTTGGGTTTCGTTCGAATGTCTACACAGCCACTTTCCGGCTTTTTAGCCCATAACATCAACATACATATATTCATACAGATTATTAGTGTGTTAGAGATCTACACACGACTGTTCATACAACCTCATTTTCCGGCTTTCAGCCCCTAACAGGTATAATACAAAATAAAACTTATGTGATAAGGATCTATACACGACTGTTCATACAGCCTCATTATCTGGCTTTTCAGCCCCTAACAGGTATAATACAAAATAAAACTTATGTGATAAGGATCTACACACGACTGTTCATACAGCCTCATTTTCAGGCTTTTCAGCCTCTAACAGGTATAATACAAAATAAAACTTATGTGATAAGGATCTACACACGACTGTTCATACAACCTTATTTTCTGGCTTTTCAGCCCCTAACAGGTATAATACAAAATAAAAATTATGTGATAAGGATCTACACACGACTGTTCGTACAACCTCATTTTCCGGCTTTTCAGCCCCTAACAGGTATAATACAACATAAAACTTATGTGATAAGGATCTACACACGACTGTTCATACTGCCTCATTTTCCGGCTTTTTAGCCCCTAACAAGTATAATACAACATAAAACTTATGTGATAAGGATCTACGCACGACTGCCCATGCAGCCTCATTTTCCAGCTTTTCAGCCCCAAACAGGTATAATACAAAATAAAACTTATGTGATAAGGATCTACACACCTGATTATCGTTAGAACGAGACCCTCTAAGTCGACGCTATCCGTAGCCAACACCACCGCTATCTGCCTTGAAATCTTGAAAAGAGATATGAGATTCAGGGACTAGTGTTTCTGGCTTTTAGATCTAGGAGATCTACTTACTAGAGAAGATTCGGCTACTCCCAGAAGATTCTGGCTTTTTGCGAAAATCAGGAAGAGAAGATGATTCGAAGAAATCTATAGAGATTCGGCTTTTAGAAGAAAGAAGAGAAGAGAATAATGGAGTTTTTGGCTTTTAGAAGAAAGAAGAGAGTAATAGAGTTTTCGGCTTTTAGAAGAAAGAAGAGAAGAGAATAATGGAGTTTTTGGCTTTTAGAAGAAAGAAGAGAGTAATAGAGTTTTCGGCTTTTAGAAGAAAGAAGAGAATAATAGAGTTTTTGGCTTTTAGAAGAAAGAAGAGAATAATGGAGTTTTTGGCTTTTAGGAGAAAGAAGAGAAAAGAATAATGGGGTTTTCGGCTTTTAGAAGAAAGAAGAGAAAAGAATAATGGAGATTTCGGCTTTTAGAAGAAAGAAGAGAAAGAAAAGGTGGAAACCTTAATTGTCGCAAAATAAAGAAGAGAACCCTCCCTATTTACAGAAGTTTCGGCTAACTCCTAGCCTTGTAGATAGCTCCTATCTTTTCTCCTTTTATTTTCCATATTATCAACTGTAATATCTACATTATCTTATTCATATAAATCCTCCTATTTTTGAGCCTTGTTGCCATCCACTCCACCTAACCCAAATGCCAAAAATTAGCTAACTTAAACTAAAAGAATTGGGCTCTATGAAACTTAAATTTGGGCCCCTTATTCCCTTGTGTGGCGTCACCTCCTTGCTCCCTAAGTGGCGCCACTGACCACTGGGCCACAAGCCCATTTTGATGTTTTAAACACAGATACTACCTTTTAAACCCTATAATGCCCAAACAGATAATTTTAACCAAGGCCTCTGCCTAAGCCTGAGCCCAATTTGGACCCCTAACACTTAAATTAACTCATTAGACATGTTCACCCATTAAACGCATAGGCCCAAAAATTCAGGATGTTACAAGTTTGGTGGTTCTTCGTTGGTGCTTTATTATTTCATTTGTTTTGGAGAAACAGGCAATGTGGTAGACTTATCATAGTTACGGTGATTTCTAAACAATTGACTTTGTTTATAAGAATATCATGTTATTACCATTGCTTAGGATAATAGACATTAAAGTTGGTATGATGGTAATTGTTCAGACTCATTTTTGGTAATTTGTACTGTTGATTAAGTCATATGAACGGTTATTTAACTTAGTACTTGATGCATGCTGTTTAGGAACTATTTGAGATGAATTAATTGCATTTCTATGTTGTATTTTTTGCTCCAGTAGCATAGGTTTCGATATTGGGCTTTGAAAATCGATACCACTGTGAATTAAAACGTACAGGAAACAAAATAGACATTTGGTATTGATACCTTTGCTCGAGTATTGATACTCAAGGAATAAATATCGATACTTTGTTTGGTGGTATCGATATTATTCAATAGTTGGGTTTTTAATAGTGAGAAACAGTATGTTCATTTAGTATCGTTTTTCCAAGTGGTATTGATACCACTCAAGGGAAATATTGATACCTGGATATCAGTATCGAAACCTAAGGATATTTTAAGGGAATTTTACTAATTAGCCCTTATGCATGATTCTGGTTGTATGTATGACCGAATAACGAATGATTTGCATGTAACGTTGTTAAAGTAACTATTGGGAGGTATTAAAACTTGTTCGACTTAACAAAAGATGATTTATTTGCTTGAATCTAGCTTCTTATTTTATGAAAATGAGACGAGACGGTGGTGTGGCATCCCATATTTGGGCATGGCGACCAGGCCAGTATAGGGTGTTACAACAAATGACTGTGATAAATTGCTCATTTGAGAAAATTGAACCCGTGTCCATGTTCCATATTTATCAATCCACACAATGCCAATTAGAGGATATCATTAAATCTTTAATTGGCTTATGAATTCCACTATTGCTAGTAAAGTCATGCCATACACAAGTCATGAACCCAACATACCGGCTACGGGCTCGATCATCTTTAGAGCATAAGCCTCCACTTATGTCAAAGCACATGAGTTGCATACGCATGATCAGTGACTAACTTAGGATTTAGGTAAATCACACTATGAATGTCACAAGTGAATTAATTCACAAACAGATTAAGAATTAATTCATCTTGGGTCCAGTCCAATATATCATTCTACCAATGAATGCATCTATGCCTCTACCCATAGAGTCAACTGCTCCGATAGCCAAGACTGGCCATCTCCCCAATTGGAATTGTAGACGACATAATAATCCTTCTCAGTATTTGAATCAAATGCTCACTTTGATTCTACTACGGGATTAGGACTCATTTAGATTATCTACTGAAGTAAGTTGTCTTTCTCGCAATGTAAACGTTCTTTACAATGCCACTTATCTTTAGTTTGAACTTTAGACAATCAATGAGCTAATATTTTCTTGTCACAATTTTGGTATGCATGCAAATATAAAAGAGATAATAGTGAAATATGAAATTAGCTTTATTTATTTATTCATCATTCAAATAAATGGAAAATAGTTACATGTTTTCTACAATATAGGCACATTTCCCAACATATATCACTTACAAGTTAATATTTTGTCCAAAGATGAAATATTAATGGAGTGTCTGATATCTTAAGATGGGGTTTACCTTTATTCAAAAAATTAATTTGGTTTAAATTTGAAGTCTTATGTGAGGTTGTTATTTATTTATTCAACTATTATTATATTTGCCAACATCATTGTATGTTGTTTTGGGATAAATATATACTATTAATCTTTTAATTTGATTGAAAGATGAAATTAACAAAAATATTTTGAAATAATTCAGATTTTGGCTTTGGGATTTAATTAAGAATGTCTAATATTTTAAATAGATTTAATCAAGATGATTATATGTTTTTGTGATTCATTTGTTTATTAATTAACCCAAAGGTAGGTTAATATTTGGCAAAATTTCCACGACATTTGTTGTGATAAATGTGTAACAATTATAAGGTACTTTATATGAGCAATATGTTAGTTCAAAGATTAATTCATTGTTTGACATAATTTATTGTCAATGTTTGATTGCTACAACAAGAGTATCGCTTCCTAGTAATATTGATGTCCAAAGACTTGATATTAATGTTGTGTTAGGTATCTTGGGATAGGATTAGCCATTATCCTGAATTTATTGTTTACTTATGAATATTAATTGTAACGATCCGACAGGGCTGTCAAAAAATGAAGTTCGGGACTCCTTTTCTGTAAAATGAACCTGTAAATATTTTTAGTTAATATTTACAAGGTTAGTTTAGTATTGAATTAGATTTTGGTTAAGTGAATTTTGTGAAATTAAGAGTTGTTAAAGTACTAGGACTAAATTGCATATGAGTTAAAATTTGAATTATAATTTTTAATAAATTAAAGGGACTAAAATGGTAAATATACGTTTACCTTGTTGAAGTGAACGGCATTAATGAATAATATATATTATATGTAAACTTATCATATATATATATATATATATATATATGTTATAATAATTAATAAGTTAAAAACTAAATGTATGTATATATGTATTATAATAAAATAATAATAATAGAAAGAAAATAAAATGAAAGTGGAATGATATACAACATTCCATGCAAATTAAAGAAAGAAAAAGGAGAACAAGTTGCGGCAAAACTAGGGACCTTAAGGTTCAAACTCAATTTGGTTAGTGCAATTTAGTTATTTTCTTGTAATTTTTATATTTTTGAAATTCTGGTACTTAGAGCTACCTGACCCATATTGTAATTTTTAGTATTGCTTAAGATTTTAAATGTTGTTATTGTTGAATAGTTTAAACACTAGGGGTTAAATTGATAAATATCTAACTTTAAAGTGAAAAAGGACTAAATAGTGAAGTTACTTCTTGATTTTGAACAGTAGGGACTAAAGTGTTAAAAATTTGAAATTTAAGGGTATAATTGAAAATAGAGAGCTAAATTTAGCTTAAAGGGAAATTAGTATAAAAATATAGAGTTAAATGTGGAAGTTAAAAATTAGTCTGGATATAGGGACTAAATTAAAATTTAAGCAAATATAGTGTAAAAATTTAAAATTAATGTGGAATTGAATTGTTTAATATTAATGTATTTTAATTGTTTTATTCTGTAGCTAACATCGTACTGGAATCTTCAACTAAAAAGGGGAAGGATGAAATTGTCGTCGAATAGCTTGAAATTCACGATTTGTGTTTCTATAATCCGAACTAAGTTGTAAATTATTGCATTTTGAATTATTGCATATGGTAAGCATTTGAGGTGAGTAATTTGGTACTTTGAGATTGAATTGAACTCGTATTTAATTGAAATGGATTCATTTGGTATATTATGATACATTGATATGTGAATATTGAATTGAATATATGTTTATCTATGTATATACGAGAATTGGACAGTTAATGTAATTGAAAGTGAAATGGAACCCTATTAACTGTTTCAGCTAAGTCGAATATAGATGGCATGCCATAGGATAGGAAGAGTTCAGGGATTTCTTCGACCTCAAGTCGATGAGGCACTGGGTGCCAATTTGCTTCAGTTTAACATATGAGACACTGGGTGTCAATTTATATAGCGCTGGGTGCAGTTATTACTTCGGATTTATCCGATAAGACACTGGGTGTCAAACTGGTGTGTTGGTTGGATCTGTGTATCCGTCCAAGTTCGGCTCATGTTTATAGGGGTAATTAAATAATAAAGTAAAGTAATTGATATTGTAATGGCAATGTATATGAAATGGAAATGAAAAAGTGAATTGGAAAATGAAATGTGAATTATGTTGAGAACATAAATGAAATATATGAGTAATGCACTTATGGATTGAAAATGGGGTTGGATTGTGCCATTATATAAGTGAATTGTTAAATGATCTATGAAAAGTTATTTATATATCAAGTGATGTGAATTGAAATATATGTTAAAACCAACTAAGTATAAATACTTGTAAAAGTTGAGCATAATATGAAATAATGTGGTAATATGCATGAAATAGAAGTGGTGATATCTTGTAATTGTATATTTAGATAGTAGTATGATTGTATAGTTTAATTTGAGCATTCATGTATCATATTTTGTCTTTAAATGTTTGGATTATAGAAATATCACTGAGTTTTACTCAGCGTGCGATTTTTTTTCCATGCGCAAGTTAGGTACTTCTCTTTTGATCTCCAATTCAGCATCCAACAACGATCCCGAGCTCAAGTGTGGTGATGTTTATTTTTGTAATGGCATGTACCTAGGAAGTCTTTGGTTGATAATCGGTTTGTAAATGTGATGTAAATTTGGGTTTTAAGTATAATAATGGTCATTGTATATAAGTATATGTTTGTGGTTGAAGCCATATGTTTGGTATGTTAGTTTGACATAAGGCTTTGATATGTGTGTAGCTTAAAGCTTGATATCTTAGGTAGCTATATGTTAGGTTAATATTGGTGAATTTAGTATGCATGAAATCTTGATTTGAAAGATGCTTTGTTGATGTGTTTTTGTAAAACCCCAAAACCAGCTCAGAAGTTTTGGCCAAATTTCAGAGGTCACATTGATCACTGAAGTGATCGTAGAAAAATTTTAGTTTAACAAACTGAAAAACATTGCAGTATTTAAGTTACATAAAATTCTCAGTTATAAAATCCTGATATTTCAAAAGAAAATATAGTCCCAATGACACTTACGTGCGTAAAACACAATTTCATACCATAGTTTTCAAAACAGTATTTACAATTCAAAGTGTTCAATTATAAACTCAAAAAACATTAAAAAGTGTATGATCGCTGAAATTAGAGTTTTAAAATTTATAAAGAATGAGATCGAACCTGGAAACTAACTCTGACAACGATTAAAGGCAAGTGTACCTATCGAACAGTAGTATAGCTTCGGCAAGACCGGATTGTCGAACCCAAAGGAACTAAAAGTACTAATACTAACTTTCTTTTTATTATTTAGCCTAAAATACAGTGAAGTTGCTTTAATCTAAATTAACGACTACTAAGCTAAAGACGCAAAGACAAAAAGAACGAATTGGGAAATGACTTGAAGAAAAACTCAGTTGATCACGACGATACCCTTAGGAAGAATCCACTTAGACTTCACTTGTTATTTAATACTGAACCATACGATTTATTCACTTAGTTTGATCCGTAGGACTCCCTCACGTATATTAAACCCTCTCTCGAGGCGAATAACGTCTAACCCTAGGTTAAATAGTGGAACTCTCATTCTCTTATAATAACCCCCTAGAATAGCAGTAAATCGGTCTATGGACTCCCATATTAGGTTTCACCCTAATCTGGAAAAATCTCGTAACCCTATATCTAGGCTTTCAATCAACTCCGCTTAATTATGCTAGATCTACTCTTAAGCAGGGTCTATTCCTCCTCCACCTAAGCACATCAGATTTGGATTAAGCATGCTTAATTAAGAACAAACTAAGTATTTATCATATAATTTAGGAAATAATAACAAGATTCATCTAGATTTCATCCCCTTCAGGTATCTGAGGGGTTTAGTTCATAACAAATAAAGAAAACATCTCAAGAGAAAAGATAAAACAAAACATAAGAAATCCCTAAAACTCCCTGAAGGAATTGAAGGAGAAATCCGCCGTCTTGAGTAGAATTCCGGCTTCTTAGGATGGATCAACTGTCTAACTTCGAGTGATTCCCACAATTCTGACCTTTCCAGCTTGGCTTCTTGGCCTAGCTCGACGCCCCGGACAAAAGCCCTGGCAGAAGGCTTCTACCGAACTCCCCTCTCAAGTTGCCCCCTTGGGTGTTTATATAGACTTTGAGATGCCTTACTTGGCCCCGAAGTATCCTAATTTAAGTAGAATTCCTAATAGGGTGTTTGAATAGGCTTTGGAATGTGTTTCTTTGCCTCCAAGTGTCCTTTCCAGAATGAAATTGCTCTTTCCAGCGACAGGGACACGGCCATGGCACACGCCCGTGTGGATCGTGGCCAGGCCGTGCTCGGACTTTTAATGAGGCACGGTCGTGTTAGCTTTGGGCCAGGCCGTGTCGATTTCTCTCTTGGCCCAATTTGGTCCGTTTTAAGCCCGTTTCTCATTCTTTTCATCCTTAGGTGCTTTCCTGAGTATAAAACATGAAAAGAAAGAATTAAGAGCACCTTTTTACATAAATTAGGGGATAAGTCATCCAAAAACAAGCTAAATGTGGGATTAAAATATGTTATAATTACGGTTTATCATTGTAACACCCCTAATCCGTATCCATCGTCGGATTAGGGTTAAGAGGCATTACCAGAAAAATGGAATCTTTTACTAACATTTCATAGCAAAATCTAACAAATCACATCAAAGTGTCCCTTAAGTAGGTCTACGAGACCTTTAACATGCTTTAGAATAGGGCCAAGACTAAATCGAACACATACAGAAATTCTCAGAAATTTAAGAATTTTTCAAAGTTACAGAGGTCACACGCCCGTATGGGCAGGCCGTATGCCTCCCATGGCCTCAGACACGCCCGTGTGTCTAAGCCATGTCAAAACAGGGCATACATAATGACTTGTCCACACGGTCGTGGACACGCCCGTGTGCCTCACCCATGGTCACTACTGACTTGATCCACAAGGCCAGTCACATGCCCGTGTGTCTTGCCCGTGGTCGATTCTGACTTGTTTTGAATTTCAACCAAGAGGGACACGGTCGAGCCACATGTCCGTGTGCTCAACCGTGTGGGTAAATATAGGCCATTTTCAAGGCCAAAATGCCACCCATACATTGGGTTATCCCTACAAGCAACATACCAATCCAATCCAAGCATCATAGGCAATCAAAACATACCAAAATGTTCATCATTTCTAACCACAAATGAGCTCAACAATCACACCATCTTATAAGCCATTAAGCTCAACTTATTCACAAACATTTCTAAACACATCTGATTCACAACTTACCATCAATAATATGCTAACTATGCATCCATAAGTTTACCATTATTATGACCATTTTATTATCCACCAAAACATACCAAAACTAAACTTCATAAGACATGGCTACACATTCATAACTTAACCATTTATCTAGCCATATCACATGGCTACATACATGTCTCAAATATACTCCAAAACAACTAGCCTATACATGCCATACTTTAATATCTATACATTTTCAAAAGGTACCAAAATATGATTTGAAGAGTGTGATGATAGTCCTAGACAATTCTCGAGCCTTTCGTAGCTTTGACAATCTGTAAAACAGAGTAAACACACACAATGTAAGCTTCCCAAAAGCTTAGTAAGCCATATACAAATAAACTTATCATATAATTCACATTATCATATCAATACATGAATCATTAACATATCTCAATATCAAATTCATAGTTCTTCATTGGCTTATTATTTAGCCATAACTTATCAATCATCATATCTCCATCCATCTCATTTGCTCTTATCACATTCATTCATATATCGTATTTTAGCTCATTGCATCTATGCACTTATTTACTCATCTTCATGCCTATTCAAAGCATATACATCAAACATACCTGAAACAGATTTCCAACTCACATAGTCATTCATTTCTCAGATGTGCCCGTTGAACCGTTCGGAACTAAATAGGATACTCAGAATACTCGGAATAGTCGTACAATGCCAACGTCTCAAACGTGGTCTTACACGAAATCTCAAATCAACGCCAACGTCCCAGACGTCGTCTTACTGATCTCACATATCAGAAACCTATGTCATTCCTAGGTTCGTACGGGGCTTCTCGGGCATTGTTGCACTATCGATACATCCTCGATTTTCATATATTTATCATTCTCGCACACATTCATCACAATGAGATTTCACATGAGCATACATAAATCAATACAAATGCATTTATTACTATATATGTTTACTTCAGATTCGGATAAACGGAAACGAACTCAGCTACTCAATTACTTTTGATTTCCCACGACCTAAGTCTGTTTTTTTCGGTTCTTGATCTATACATATTCAAATTTAATCCATTTATTCACCAAATCATTTAATTCAATCCAAAAACACATATTTAGGGAAATTTACAAATTAGCCCTCACATTTTCACATGTTGACATTTTAGTCCTTATTTCACAAAATCACAAAATACACAAAATCTTAATACACCCATGCTTAGCCGAATTCTCATGTAGTCCATACAAGTCCATACATTTCATTTATTTCACAATTTAGTCCCTCAAAATATTATTTTCTTAATTAAGTCCAAATTACTCAAATTCATCAAAAATTCAAAGACAAACTATGTTAATCTATCACCTATCTTTCATATTTCATCCATAAACATCACAAAGCTTGCAAAATCATCAATGGCACATTTCACATTCATCTTCAATTTACAAAATTATGGCATGGGTTTTGAAGAACACTAAGCAACGATTAGAAAAATGTAGAAATTATCAAAAATGGATCAAAAACTAACCTTAAATCAAAGTCATCAATGGTCGAATGTTTGAAGAACTCCAACTTTGCTTTTCTTTCTTACTTTCGGTGATGAAGCATAAAAGATGATGAAATTTGGCTTTTGTTTTTGTTTTATAATCTTTTATTTTTCAAATTACTTATTTAGCCTTTTAATATACTTAATAAACTTTTATACATTAAGGCCATTTTTGTCCATTAACCATCCACTAACTAAAAAATTGCTTAATCGCCTCATAAGGCCACTACATTTAAAAGCCAACTCAATTAAGCACATTAACATATAGTATGTCACTTTTACCTTTTATGTGATTTAATCCTTTTTCTCAAATTAAACACACAAACGGGCAAATTAATTTACAAAACTTTCACACATGCTAAATCATATACTGCAGACACAGAAAATAATATTAAAATATTTTTATGACTCGGATTTGTGGTCCCGAAACCACTATTTCGACTAGGGTCTAAACCGGAATGTTACAAAAATACTATTAAAGCCTATTTTTAACCATGACTGTCTAAGCCCTCCTCATACTGAGTCCAACATCAGAATTAGGAAATGTACCTACAAGGGGAAACACTATGGGGGTGAGCTACACGAGCTTAGTGTGAGTTCAAAACGTATCTAACAACGGAATTACGGATCAGAAACCAAACAGTAGTTTGATAACGAAGAGTACTTATAGAGATACGTAGAAACAGAAAGAAAACACGAAACCAGCATCCCAAACAAATGTAACAGTCAAAGCACACCAAATCACACACAGAATACTCAATAGATAAACCTGTCAATAGCTCGATACAAAAATACTTATCATCACAATCCAAAATGTCACTACACTAACACCTCAATGCGCGCAGAATCGGTCATAAATATTATGATGAACAGACAGATTACAGACATGTAGCTTACATCCAGATGCATATGAATGCAGTCAATTATTAAAAACCCACCCATCCAGCCTGTAACACCCCAAACCCGGCCCAAACCATATGACCGAATTCGGTTTGCTACAGAGAAAACATTTTGAAAACCATTTTAAAACCTAGTCGAATTGCCTTTCAATTGAAATTTTATTTGTTAAAAACCATACTTAATTTATTTAAAAATATTTGTTGAGTCGAGTTGTTTACAAATTTCAAATGTACCCGATGGTACTTTAAAAACATTTTGCGTTTAATTTGAGGAAACATGTGCAACCGTTTTAACATCATCAAATAGTTTAAACCAAACATTCAAACATGCAACAATAATAAAATCATCCTAGGAGGCCTTATTACAATTTAAGCAACATAAACCCAAAGGAAAGATAAATAAAATCCAAAATTTATTTATTAAAAGTCTCCACTGCATGGCCACCTCGAGTCCATCCAGCTCCTCACCCGCGATCTACGAGTCACCTGAAAAATTAAAGGAGAAGGTGAGTCACCAAGACTCAATGTGTAACCCTTCCCCGGTTAGTGCAATAACATACACAAATCATAACCAATTAACATGCATAAGTTTAAAATGCACCCAACCTAACCATCCAAACGCCTTTTTCTACCCCGTGTGGTACCAAACCACTGGTGTCCAAAGACACAATTGTGTTACCAAAACACTGGTGACATATAGTCACAATTGTGATGCCAAATCACTGGAGATACCAAATCTCTGGTGTCCGAAGACACAAATCGAATGATGGGGCCAACCCATCGTGTGATACCAAATCACTGGCAGACAATCCCATATCTCAAAGTGGGGCCAACCCACGGTGGAATTAACCACAGGGACAAGTCGCTATGAGGTGCCAAACCTCTGGAGGTACCAAACCTCTGGTGACCATAGTCACAATGTGTTACCAAAACACTAGTGTCCGTCGACACGAATATCACTGCCCCCTCCACTCATCAACCCACATCAATCAAATACATGTTTTTTCAGAAATCATGCTAAAAGGTTTATTTAATAACATTCGTATATTTATCATTGCCATATATCAAATATTGCACATACCAAATGTGACATGCTTCCCAAAAACATCAAATAATAATCTCAAAGCAATAAAGACTTACCCGAGTCCTCGTTAATACCATGATGGTATTACATCCATGTCTACATAAATCGATTAGGCATAATATAACACTTAGCATATTAAAAAGTTATAAGATGTGTATGTACACACCTGGCACCAACAAGAGTTCTATATCCCGAATAAACAAATCGGCCACACAAGTATTCTTGCCCCTATATTCGGCCAAAAATGAACATTAGTGCCATGGCCTATTCGGCCAAACCAAAATAATTGAGAAGGGTTCCTTGTGAACCCAAAATCTTACCCAAAAGCCTTCGAACACTAGCCAACACACTCCTAAATGAATCGGCCTCACTTCCCTACAACCAACCATCATCATTAAGGTTATTAGCCTTCGGTTTAAACAAAAACTTAAAAGAATAATCCTTTGAAATAAACCCTTACCACCTTACCAAAACCGATTGCTAGAGAAGTCCCGAGGAAAACTATGTTACCTTCAATATTCGGCCAAAGTTGATCAAGATAGGAGAAGAAAATTTTCGGCACAACAAAGAGGTATATTCGGCTATAGGACAAAAAGAAAAGAATAGGAAAAGAAATAGAGTTTCGGCAAAGAAGAGTGTATAGGAGGTTTTTGATGTTTAAGCAAAACAAATAGGAGAACAAGATGTTGATGAAGGTTTTGGTTTTGAGAGAATGAAAAGGAGAAAATACATATTGAACAGAAATGACCAAATGGTCAAAAAGTATTAGGCTTTTCAAAAGGTAAAGTTCGGCCAAAAAGAAAAGAGTTTGAGAGAGAATGTTTTGCAAACTTTTGCACCAAATGCAAGGAATGACCAAAAAGAAAAGACTTCAATCCTTGCCAAACTAACACAAAATTTCGGCTCCCCCTTTAGTCCAAATTGCCATCCCTATGCATGGTCAAAAGGCCATGATTATGTTTCCAAAACATAATCCTTGATACTAGCCCCATGTCTCCATATTTTCCTTAATTACTTGATTCCCTTCCATATGTTAACACTTGCATTAAACCTATAGTCTACTAACCAAAAATAACAAGGTCAACCCTTACCTTAATTATCCTTGGCCGACACCTACCATACAAAAGCAAAAATAAAAGTTGTCCCAATGCTATTTAAGGGATTCGAACCTCTCCCCTCATGCACTAACTCATGCGCCAACACCACTTTGCCATTTACTCAACTTGTGTCACTTATTGACACTTAATTTAACTTAAGTGCTAAGCTCACATAATCCACTTCATTAAATAAACCAAACTAAAAATTATTCTACTAAACCGAGCCTACTCAAGACCCCTAATTAAGTCTTATAACACCACAAATAATATCACAGAAATTTAAACACAAACAAAATAATTCAATCACGAATAACCCCTATTTTGGGATGTTACAGTTCTACCCCCTTACAATAATTTCGTCCTCGAAATTACCTGATCAAAAAAGATGGGGGTATTGCTGCCTCAACACATCCTCGGGTTCCCACGTTGCTTCCTCCGAACCATGGTTTCGCCATAGCACTTTCACTAAAGGTACTGCTTTCTTACGCAAAACCTTGACATCACGATCTAAAATCTGAACTGGTTCCTCCTCGAAAGATAAGTCTGAGTTAACCTCAATCTCTACCACTGGCACCACGTGCGATGGATCCGACCGATACCGTCTAAGCATCGACACATGAAAGACGTCATGAATCTGACTCAACTCTACAGGCAGCTCGAGCTGATAAGCTACCGGTCCTACTCGCTTCAACACAGTATACGGGCCGATGAACCTTGGGCTTAACTTCCCTTTTCGCCCAAAACGCAACACCTTTTTCCAAGGCGATACCTTCAAAAAGACTTTATCTCCTACCTCGTATTCCATTTCCTTGCGCTTGAGATCAGCATAAGACTTCTGCCTATCCGACGCTTCCTTGAGACGAGCCCGAATTACCTTAACTTTGTCCTCAGTTTCAGTCACCAACTCTGGACCCAAAACCTGACGTTCACCCAATTCCGTCCAACACGTAGGAGTACGGCATTTTTGTCCATACAGTGCTTCATATGGAGCCATTTGGATACTCGCTTGATAACTATTGTTATAAGCGAATTTCGCTAACGGTAAATACTCCTCCTAACTGCCACTGAAATCCAGAACGCAACCTCTGAGCATATCTTCTAAGATCTGAATCACTCTCTCCGATTGTCCGTCGGATTGCGGATGAAAAGCTGTGATGAAGTCCAATCTCGTTCCCAAAGCTTGATGCAAAGCTCTCCAAAACCTTGATGTAAACCTCGGATCCCTATCCAAGATAATCGATACTGGCACACCATGCAATCTCATTATCTCAGCCACATATAACTTAGCTAACCTCTGAAGCGAATAATCTACCCTTACAGGTATGAAATGCGCTGACTTAGTTAGTCGATCCACAATCACCCAAACTGAATCCTTCTTGCTAGGCGTAAGAGGTAATCCACTGACAAAATCCATGGTGATCCTCTCCCACTTCCACTGAGGAATCTTTACCAGCTGAAGTAAACCAGATGGCAACTGATGTTCAGCCTTGACTTGTTGACACGTCAGACACTTACCCACGAACTCAGTTACTTCCCGCTTCAGACCTGGCCACCAAAACTGCTCTCTCAAATCCCGATACATCTTGCTACCTCCGGGATGCATAGCGTATGGGCTACTATGTGCGTCCCGAAGAATCCTTTGTCTCAACTCCACATCCTTCGGCATACAAGCTCTCCCTTTAAAGCACAAAACTCCATCACTGGACAGACTAAAATCCTCTAATCCACCATTCTGAACTTGCAACCTCCGATCATTCAAACCATCATCCTCTAACTGCTTCTCCTTAATCTGATCTAACCAAGTCGGCTTGACTTGCAATTCTGCCAAAAGACTCCCATCGTCGAACAGACTAAGTCGAGCAAACATCGATCTTAAATCCGATACAACCTTACGACTCAACGCGTCTGCCACCACGTTAGCCTTACCAGGATGATACTCGTTCGAACAGTCGTAGTCCTTCAACAGTTCAATCCACCGACGCTGCCTCAAATTCAAATCCTTCTGAGTCAAAAGATACTTAAGACTCTTGTGATCCGTGTAGACTATCGACTTCTCTCCGTACAAGTAATGCCTCCATATCTTCAAAGCGAAGACTACTACCGCTAACTCCAAGTCATAAGTCGGATAATTAGCCTCATGTGGTCTCAACTGCCGAGATGCGTAAGCCACAACCTTCCCTTCTTGCATCAGCACGCATCCCAACCCAATATGTGATGCATCGCAATAAACCGTGAATTCCTTGCCTGCCTCAGGTTGAATCAAAACCGGAGCTTCAGTCAGAATCCTCTTCAATTTGTCGAAACTTTCTTGTTGTTCTTTGGTCCACACAAATGAAATTCCTTTCCTCAACAACTTGGTCATCGGTGCAGCAATCAAAGAAAATCCTTCCACAAATCTTCGGTAATACCCCGCCAGACCTAGAAAACTCCGAATCTCAACCACAAACTTGGGCGGCTTCCAATCCAACACTGCCTCAATCTTCCGAGGATCCACTCTAATCCCTTCGGCTGAAACAATGTGACCCAAGAAAGTCACCTCCCTAAGCCAGAATTCACACTTACTGAATTTGGCATACAACTGCTTTTCCCTCAGAATCTGCAACACCACTCGCAATTGCGCATCATGCTCCTCCTCTGACTTCGAGTATACCAAAATATCGTCTATAAAGACCACAACAAACTGATCCAAAAACTGCTGAAATATCCGATTCATCATGTCCATGAAAGCTGCTGGTGCGTTAGTCAATCCAAACGGCATCACCAGAAACTCGTAGTGTCCATACCGAGTACGAAATGCCGTCTTCTAGATATCAGTCTCTTTCACCTTCAGCTGATGATATCCAGACCTTAAATCAATCTTAGAGAAAACCGCAGCCCCTTTAAGCTGATCAAACAAGTCATCTATCCTCGGCAAAGGATACTTGTTTTTGATCGTCAGCTTGTTCAACTGGCGGTAGTCTATACACATCCGCATCGCACCATCCTTCTTCTTGACAAAAAGTACCGGCGCTCCCCAAGGTGAAACACTTGGTCGAATGAAACCTCGATCCAACAACTCTTGAATCTGAGCCTTCAATTCCATCAATTCCTTCGGTGCCATCCTATACGGAGCTATAGACACTGGCGCCGTTCCGGGTAAATCTATACCGAATTCGACCTCACGATCCGGAGGTAATCCCGGAAGTTCTTCAGGAAATACGTCAGCAAATTCTTTTACAGTTTGAACATTCCCCATAGAAGACTCCTTAGCTTCCAAAGCACACACATGAACTACGAACGCCTCACAGCCCTTCCTGACCATCTTCACCGCTTTCAACGCAGATACCACGTTGGATAGATAATCTCTCCTATTACCTATCATGACCACTTCTTCACCTTCAACCGTCTTCAAAACCATGCGCTTAGCAGCGCAATCCAAACTTGCTTGGTACTTGACCAACCAATCCATCCCAAGAATCAGATCGAACTCCTCAAACGGCAGTTCCATCAGATCGGCTACAAACACTACCCCTTGGAGTTCTAGGGGTACATCTCTATACAGCTTATCTACTTCTACAGAGTAACCTAAAGGACTAAGTACGGTCATCCTCCTAGAAGCAGTCTCAGGAACTAAACTCATGGTCTTAACTATGCTACTAGCAACGTAAGAATGCGTCGAACCCACATCTATCAAAGCAGTATATGGAACACCAAATATTAAAAACATACCGGTTCTGACGTCCGGTGCGTCTCCTTCCTCACGACGCCTCGCAGCATACACCAAACCAGGCTGTCTAGCCTCCGTGTTGCCAATACCTCTGCCAGCTGCTCCGCGACCTCCACTAGAGCCATAACCACCTCTACCATTACCTCGACCTCTCTGCGGTGCTGGTCCTTCCTTTCTGAACTGAGCACGACCTTGACCTTCAGACTGATTCTTAGCTTGCTTACGTGGACAGTCTCTCACACGATGATCCAACGAACCACACTCGAAACATCCTTTCCCTCCGGTCCAACATTCTCCCCAATGGAACTTCCCACAATGATTACACTGGGCCGGTCTCTGATTAGTAGCTGTGGACCTTCCTGCCTGATTTGGCCCACTCTGCCTAAGCTTTTTCTGAACATTACCACCTGACCCAGACGATCCAAAGCCTCTCTTCTGCTTGCTCCTATCATAACTCTGCCTCACGGACTCCTTGACTCCTTCGGCTACCTTGGCCTTCTCCACCAAGACAGCAAACTCACGCTCTTGCTGCGGGGCAATCAGCAACCCTAACTCGTCTCTAAGTCCATCTTTAAAGCGGACACAACGATCATGCTCCGATGCCACTATTCCCTGAGCATAGTGGTTCAACCTCAAGAATTCTGCTTCATACTACGACACAGACTTATTTCCTTGTACTAACCCCAGAAAAGCTTTCCTCTGAGCATCAATGTAGCTTGAGCCAACATACTTCTTCTGATAAGAAATTTTGAAATACTCCCAAGTAAGATCATCTGCCGTAGCACCATCTCGAACCGTGAGCCACCATCGATAGGACTCATCCTTGAGAAGCGACACCGCTCCTTTCAGTTTCTCCTCATTTGTCAAATCTATCTCATCCATGATTCTTTCGGTCGATTCCAGCCAATACTCAGCTGTATTGGGCGCTACTCCAGACACACCTCGGAAAAATTCAGCTCCGTTAGCTCGAAGTCTCTCAGGAACCGACTTCCGAGCTCCTCCACCTCCACCAATTCTAGCTACCCTTTCTAGAACCCGTAGCATCGCTTGTGACACAGCGTCATCACCCGTCTGATCCTGCTCCTCAGCTCCAAAGGTTGGGGGTGGTGGTGGCGGTATCTCGTTCTCAGATCCTTGACCCGACCCGACAGGTTCCGATACGGCCATCCTACCCCTTCCGCGTCCACGACGGCCACGTCCTCTAAAGCTCATTCTAACTATCGCGCTTTAATCTGATTAGGAAATTTTTATGAATTAGTACATGTTTCACTTGATTATCCGCGAAGAAATTTTATGAAAAGAGTTTAATAGGAGTTTTTTCGATCAAACAAGGTTTTAAGTCTTCTATCCTAGTTTACACAGAAAAGTACATCCATTCCCTATACCTTTCATACCTATGCACTCTTCGGCATTTCTGTCCGTTTCTATCCCAGGGGTAATTTCGTCATTTTCCTACAGGGTATTTTTTGTAATAAATCGAAGAAATTTGAAAACTTTAATAAATCGAGATATTTTGAAATTTCTAAAATTGAGGAGTATTTTTGAGAAATTCTCAATTTGAAGATATAACAAAATTTTGAAAACCAGGGGTATTTGTCAATCGGGGGTAATTTTGTAAATTTCCAAAGTCAAGGTATTATTTTGAAATACAACATTTTTGAGTACTTTTGTAAAATAAAAATTTGATCAAAATTGAGGTAATATGGAAATTTTAGAAACCAAGGGTATTTTCGTAATTCTGCCACTAAGGGCATTTTGGTAATTTTGGTAAATAAAATATTTTGAAAATTTTGTAGATAAATTTGTCCTTCTATCTAAAAGAGATAATTTAATGATTTTAAAACCGAAGTTTTTCTTAAAACATGGCTAGTCCCTTTCGGGTTTTATTTAGGGTTTTGCCTATGACTGAGTCCTCTTGGTTAGGGTGAACCGAAGCTACGCACCAGGTAGGAATCCCGCGAAGAGGAGGTGAGTCACGAGGACTGCTTAAGTACCAAGCTCTTCTGGATCCAATCCTAGACATGCGCACCAAGATTTCCACACCCTAACTCGGCGACTTGGTCACAGGTTGGTTCTAATTAGGCCATTAAAGTCTTATGTCTTTGTTTGGGATAAACTAGTCCTAAAGTTTAAAATACTTATCACTATCTACGTCCCATGCTTCCTACCCTTCTACAAAATATAATTTATACAAAAAGTCAGAGATACTTACTTGGGCGGATCGGTGCCGGAGACTCGGTGCCATGCTTATTCAAAACCAAAATATTTCAAAAAGGCCTACCAAAAACATTTTTGGGCCTTGGGCCCCCACAGCCGAGCTTTGAACCGGGCTCTGATACCAATTTTGTAACACCCCAAACCCGGCCCAAACCATATGACCGAATTTGGTTTGCTACAGAGAAAACATTTTGAAAACCATTTTAAAACCTAGTCGAATTGCCTTTCAATTGAAATTTTATTTGTTAAAAACCATACTTAATTTATTTAAAAATATTTGTTGAGTCGAGTTGTTTACAAATTTCAAATGTACCCGATGGTACTTTAAAAACATTTTGCGTTTAATTTGAGAAAACATGTGCAACTGTTTTAACATCATCAAATAGTTTAAACCAAACATTCAAACATGCAGCAATAATAAAATCATCCTAGGAGGCCTTATTACAATTTAAGCAACATAAACCCAAAGGAAAGATAAATAAAATCCAAAATTTATTTATTAAAAGTCTCCACTGCATGGCCACCTCGAGTCCATCCGGCTCCTCACCCGCGATCTACGAGTCACCTGGAAAATTAAAGGAGAAGGTGAGTCACCAAGACTCAATGTGTAACCCTTCCCCGGTTAGTGCAATAACATACACAAATCATAACCAATTAACATGCATAAGTTTAAAATGCACCCAACCTAACCATCCAAACGCCTTTTTCTACCCCGTGTGGTACCAAACCACTGGTGTCCAAAGACACAATTGTGTTACCAAAACACTGGTGACATATAGTCACAATTGTGATGCCAAATCACTGGAGACACCAAATCTCTGGTGTCCGAAGACACAAATCGAATGATGGGGCCAACCCATCGTGTGATACCAAATCACTGGCAGACAATCCCATATCTCAAAGTGGGGCCAACCCACGGTGGAATTAACCACAGGGACAAGTCGCTATGAGGTGCCAAACCTCTGGAGGTACCAAACCTCTGGTGACCGTAGTCACAATGTGTTACCAAAACACTGGTGTCCGTCGACACGAATATCACTGCCCCCTCCACTCATCAACCCACATCAATCAAATACATGTTTTTTCAGAAATCATGCTAAAAGGCTTATTTAATAACATTCGTATATTTATCATTGCCATATATCAAATATTGCACATACCAAATGTGACATGCTTCCCAGAAACATCAAATAATAATCTCAAAGCAATAAAGACTTACCCGAGTCCTTGTTAATACCATGATGGTATTACATCCATGTCTACATAAATCGATTAGGCATAATATAACACTTAGCATATTAAAAAGTTATGAGATGTGTATGTACACACCTGGCACCAACAAGAGTTCTATATCCCGAATAAACAAAACGGCCACACAAGTATTCTTGCCCCTATATTCAGCCAAAAATGAACATTAGTGCCATGGCCTATTCGGCCAAACCAAAATAATTGAGAAGGGTTCCTTGTGAACCCAAAATCTTACCCAAAAGCCTTCGAACACTAGCCAACACACTCCTAAATGAATTGGCCTCACTTCCCTACAACCAACCATCATCATTAAGGTTATTAGCCTTCGGTTTAAACAAAAACTTAAAAGAATAATCCTTTGAAATAAACCCTTACCACCTTACCAAAACCGATTGCTAGAGAAGTCCCGAGGAAAACTATGTTACCTTCAATATTCGGCCAAAGTTGATCAAGATAGGAGAAGAAAATTTTCGGCACAACAAAGAGGTATATTCGGCTATAGGACAAAAAGAAAAGAATAGGAAAAGAAATAGAGTTTCGGCGAAGAAGAGTGTATAGGAGGTTTTTGATGTTTAAGCAAAACAAATAGGAGAACAAGATGTTGATGAAGGTTTTGGTTTTGAGAGAATGAAAATGAGAAAATAGATATTGAACAGAAATGACCAAATGGTCAAAAAGTATTAGGCTTTTCAAAAGGTAAAGTTCGACCAAAAAGAAAAGAGTTTGAGAGAGAATGTTTTGCAAACTTTTGCACCAAATGCAAGGAATGACCAAAAAGAAAAGACTTCAATCCTTGCCAAACTAACACAAAATTTCGGCTCCCCCTTTAGTCCAAATTGCCGTCCCTATGCATGGTCAAAAGGCCATGATTATGTTTCCAAAACATAATCCTTGATACTAGCCCCATGTCTCCATATTTTCCTTAATTACTTGATTCCCTTCCATATGTTAACACTTGCCTTAAATCTATAGTCTACTAACCAAAAATAGCAAGGTCAACCCTTACCTTAATTATCCTTGGCCGACACCTACCATACAAAAGCAAAAATAAAAGTTGTCCCAATGCTATTTAAGGGATTCGAACCTCTCCCCTCATGCACTAACTCATGCGCCAACACCACTTTGCCATTTACTCAACTTGTGTCACTTATTGACACTTAATTTAACTTAAGTGCTAAGCTCACATAATCCACTTCATTAAATAAACCAAACTAAAAATTATTCTACTAAACCGAGCCTACTCAAGACCCCTAATTAAGTCTTATAACACCACAAATAATATCACAGAAATTTAAACACAAACAAAATAATTCAATCACGAATAACCCCTATTTTGGGATGTGTAGCCAAGACGTGTAGCATCAAAATAGGCCCAAAAGCCCTAAATCCCAATTCAACACGGCCGTGTGGACCGCCTGTGTGGCCACCCATATGGTCATGAAACCACCCTAAAACAGCCTGAAATGTAACACCCCTTACCCGTATTCAGTGCCAGAATGGGGTATGAGGCATTACCGAACTTACATCACAGGCAATCATACAATTCCGAGTGAAAAATTTACATCCAAATTTAAAACCATTTGTATTCAATTGTAAAGTCCCTAATACGAGCCTACGAGGCCTAAAACATGCTTTAGAAGTGGTTCGAGACTAAACTGAGAACTCAGGGAATTTTTACAAAACTTAGATAATTTTTGCCATGTACAGAGGTCACACGCCCTTGTGGTTTGGGACACACGTCCAAGTCACACGTCCGTGTGCTAGGCCGAGTGGTTGATTTAATTTTCATAAATAGGTGCATACTTCACACGGTTAGGACACACGCCCGTGCTTAAGTCCGTGTCCCTCACATGGCCGAGACACATGCCCGTGTCTCTTCCCGTGTGCTAAATTTTGAGCATTTTGTTTCTTAAAATTTAGGTGCATAGGAAACACGGCTAATACACATGCCCATGGGACAGGCGTGTTACACGCCCGTGTGGACACTATTTACCAAGCCATTTGCTACCCTCATTTACCCATACACATACACAAATTCAATGGCATAAAACATGGTATACTTAGGCAATCAAAACATCCACAATCATGGCCAACACATGTCTATGCAATACCATCATCTATCATGCACATGACATCCCATTATGCCAAATCAAACATACCAATTTCACATTCGAAAACACCACTAAGACTACTTTCAACTTGCAATAACTTATCAAGATACTCTAGCATACCAATGAACCAAACTTATCCATTTCACAACAAGTCATTAAGTCACAATAAAATTTTAGTAAATCAATATAAACCACATCACCAAAGGGCATTGGCACGTACATGCATACACATGTATATATATATATATAAACTTACAATCAATTTAACCAAAATGAGCCCATTTACATGGCCAAATACCAAATCGAGCCTTTGACTATTACAAGCCAATACATTTGGCTAAAATCATGATGACACATATAACAAAATGACCAAGTCCCTATACATGCCATATACACAAAATGTTAAGATCATCCATACCCAAAATGACAGTATGATAGTGTGATGTGATCTCCGGCAATCTCCAATCCGAGCTAGCTTGGTAACACTATAAAACATGGAAAGTAAAATGGAGTAAGCTATATAGCTTAATAAGCTCGTATGAAAGAATTAAGAAAATCTTACCATACATTTAACATTCAAGTAATATAATATAAGACGATGTGGTTCACCATAACCTCATAACCATATTTCATTGCATCACAAACTTGCCTTGAATTCATCATTTCGTGAATTTAATAATCATAAGGTTTATGCACATACCTGTACCATCTCGTAATGGTTTCATACTTACTCTCATCTTTACCATACCAAAAGAACCACTCAGAATAATAATATCGGATACTCAAGAAATCTTACACACAAACTGCCACTCATGTAGCCATTGCTACCTCTATCTCATAACACATAAATGCTCACTCTCGAGCCATCAACGGGCCTGCTCACACAAGCTACTAGTCATGACATAGCTACACGGTGCTACCCACACAAGCTGTCAAGTAACCGCAACATATGCTGGTATACTCAGCCACCGGTAGGACGTACAGGACCAGCATCCAGATCACATAACATAATACCCTAGTGACATTTCACTTGTATCCTAATCTATTCCTAAGGTTCGATTGGGATTTCTCGCTTGCCAAAACGTAGTCAAACATCTCCACAAAGTCGTATACAAAATTCATGCAAAAATTAGAGCATTTAAAATACAATTATGATAAAGCTTATTAACATACGAACTTACCTCGGTTACAAAAATGGCCAAACGGGTCTATTCGTCAATTACTTTGGTTTTCCCCCGATCTAGACCCGAACTTCATTTTTCTTGATTTGTAATTCCAAATTCATCTTGTTTAATTATCACATTATTCAATTTAACCCAAAAACACCTTATGGAAAAAATTAAATTTTTGCCCCTAAACTTTTGACATTTTACATTTTAGTCCCTAGGCTGGTACAATGAATTTCATTCAATTTTGTAAAAACCCAAGCCTAACCGAAACTTATTCATACTCATAACAGCCCACAATTTTCATTTATTCACACTTTTCTACACTTTTTACAACTTTTTACAAATAGGTCCCTTTTTGACATTTTCATCAAAAATCACTTTGTAAATGTTGTTTTCCTAACATCAAACATGCATTTTCTACCATCAAACCTCAAAATAAATGCACATTCTACATGGGTAAAATTTTAGACTTTGATTTTCTTTCGAATTAGTCCTTGAAATAACTAGATCAAGTTACAACGATATCAAAAATATAGAAATCATTAGCAATGAGACAAGAACGGACTTACAATCGAGCCTGAAAGCTTTGCCAAACCCTAGCTATGGCTTCTCTTCAAAATTTCGGCTAGGGGGACTAAATTGAAGAAGATGAGCATCTTTTATTAGGTTAATTTGTCTTTATTTACCAAATTACTAAAATACCCTAAATGAAAAACATTAAAAACATACTTAACCATGCCCATATTTTTCCACCAATTTAAACAATGGTCTAATTACCACATAAGGACTTCCAATTTAAAATTTCATAGCAATTAGACATCTTTAACATACAGAATTCAAGTTTTGCACCTATTGCAATTTGGTCCTTCTAGTCAAATTGAGTACCCAATCGATAAAATTTCTTAACGAAATTTTCATACAATTATTCTATCATGCTGTAGACCTTAAAATAGTAATAAAATAAAATTTTCTACTTTGGATTTGCTGTCTCGAAACCACTGTTCTGATTTGACCCAAAAACGGGCTGTTACAACTCTCCCCCTTTAGGGATTTTCATCCCCGAAAATCTTACTAGAAAAGAGGTTTGGGTACTATTTTCTCATGGCTTCCTCAGGTTCCCACATAGCCTCCTCGACCCCATGTCTTTGCCACAAAACTTTCACTAGGGCTATGCTTTTATTTCTCACTTGTTTAACTTCTCGAGCCAAAATCTTTATCAGTTCTTTACCATAAGTCATATCGGGTCGAATCTCAACCTCTGTCAGTGAAATTATGTGCGAAGGATCTGATTGATAACGGTGCAACATCGATACATGAAATACATTGTGGATCCTTTCTAACTCTGTCGGTAAAGCTAACTGATATGACACCGGCCCTATTCTTTCAATAACCTCATACGGACAAATAAAATGCGAACTCAGTTTACCCTTGCGACCGAATCTAAGGATTTTCTTCCACGGAGACACTTTTAAAAATACCTTTGCACCGAATTGAAATTCAATTAACTTTCGTTTTAGATCCGCGTACGATTTCTGTCTATCCGAAGATGCTTTCAAAAATCATGAATTACTTTCACTTTTTCTTCGGTTTCTCTAACCAAATCAACCCTATGAATCTATCTCCCACTGAGCTCGGTCCAGTACAACAGAGTTCAACACTTACAGCCATACAATGCCTCATACAGTGTCATCTTTATACTCGACTGAAAACTGTTGTTATAAGGAAATTCGACTAAAGGTAGATATTTTTCCCAACTACCTTTGAACTCTAAAACACAACAGCGAAGCATATCTTTGAGAACCTAAATCGTTCTTTCAGATTGAACGTCGATTTGTGGATGAAATGCAGTACTAAAGTTCAACCTTGTGCCCAAAGCCTATTGTAACTTTTTCCAAAATCGAGACATAAACCTTGGATATCTGTCTGAAATAATAGAAATAGGCACCCTATGCAATCTAACAATCACAATAGTGTACAATTCAGCTAGCTTACAAGTGAATAGTCGGTACGTATCGAAATAAAATGAGCCGATTTCGTCAATCTGTCAACAACGACCCAAACAACATCTTTTTTCTTCGGAGTCAGAGATAATCCAATTACGAAATCCATCGTAATCCTGTCCCATTTCCAATCGAGAATCATCACAGGCTGCAGTAAACCAGAAGGAACTTGATGTTCAACCTTTACTTGTTGACAAATCAAACGTCTCAATACGAATTCAAAAATATCTCTTTTCATACCTGACCACCAATACAATTTCTTCAAATCATTGTACATCTTCGTACTTCCTAGGTGAACAGATAGACAACCACTGTGTGCTTCGTGAAGAATTTTCTGAATAAGCTCAGTCTTTCTTAGTACACAAATCCTACCTTGGAACATCAAACAATCATTGGTCCCAATCTGATAGTCTGAATCACTATTCGATTCACACTGAACTCTCTTAGCTTAAAGATCTTTGTCAGCCTTTCTCGGATGATAATCGATTACCAACTCATAATCTTTCAACAACTCAAGCCATCTCCATTGTCACAAATTCAAATCCTTTTGAGTCATTAAATACTTCAAACTCTTGTGGTCGATGAGGATGTGGCACTTCTCACCGAATAAATGGTGTCGCCAAATTTTTAAAGCAAACACAATGGCAGTAAATTCTAAGTCATACATTGAATTTCAGTGATAATCACTGATGCCATAGCATAGCTATGGTCTTTTCACTAGAATGGCATAGCTCAGCCATGGTCTTACATCTTCACTATTATTATGCCATGGTGAAACCATGAACTTATCTGTCAATTCATCACTTTTCACTAGAATGCCATAGCCCAGCTATGGTCTTACATCTTAAACACGTATCACACCGATGCCATATCCCAGATATGGTCTTACACGAAATCACTTGTCACTTGTAGCCGAAGCTACCACTATTCACTGATCAGGTAGCCGGAGCTACCACTTTTCACTGGTCAGGTAGCCGGAGCTACCACTTTTCACTTTCAATTGTCCTTGATCAGATAAGTGTAGCCGAAGCTATCACTTATCACTTTCACTTGTCCTTGATCAGATAAGTATAGCCGAAGCTATCACTTATCACTTGTTGCCATGGTTCAACCATGCTCTTTTCCGTCAATTCATCTTGTCACTGAACTGAATTGCTCAATTTGATCATTTATTCAATTTTCATGCTTTTACATTATTCATGATTTTATCATCAATACATATGAAATAACACATCATGAAGTTCATAAAATTAACAAATGATCACTAAAATTTAGCCATATAAACTCACAAGTTCAATTTTTGTATTATAAAGATAATCATAATTTCATAATAAATATTCCAAATAAAACATTATATCATTTCTAATTCAACATTTATCAATTATAATCGATCATGTAATCAATTTATACACAAGTCGTTCATATATTATTTTTCCTCCTCCTCATCTCCATCCACATCCTTAGTATAAACATCACACTTGTAAGTAACATTATCTATAATTTTCACTATTTGCTTATGTGAATCTTCAAGCTATCCATCCGTGTCATAGTCACTAAATTTTTTTTATCTTGAGCTACAGAACTCCAAATTAAGATCCGTTAATTTTATTTGAAACTAAACTCACATATCTTCTTACTATAATTTTTCCAGAATTTTTGGTGTGGCCAATTAGTACAGTTTATTAGTTAAGTTCTCCCCTGTTACACAGTCCGACGGCTCTGACCTCTCTTCACTAAAAATCAATTATCTCATAGTTCTTTTCGTGTAGTTTCAACTGTCTCGAGGCATAAGCTATCACTTTTTCCTCTTGCATCAACACACAACCAAGACCGTTCAAAGACGTGTCGCTGAAAATTACAAACTCTTTTCCCGACTCAGGTTGCACTAATATCGGTGCCTCAGTCAACAATGCTTTCAACTGTTCAAAACTCTTTTGACATTTCTCGGACCATTCAAACTTAACATCTTTCTGTAACAATCTTGTCATAGGTGTAGCAATCATCGAAAATCCCTTAACAAATCACCGATAATAACCAGCCAAGCCCAAAAAGCTTCTAACCTCGGATACATTCCTCGGCGGTTTCCATTCAACAATTGCCAAGATCTTACTCGGATCAACCCGTATGCCTTCCGCTGAAATAATGTGTCCCAAAAATTTGACTTCTTGGAGCCAAAACTCACTTTTGCTAAACTTAGCAAACAATTTCTTATCTCTTAAAGTTTGCAATACAATTCTTAAACGTTCGGCATGCTCAGACTCATCTCGAGAATAAATCAGGATGTCATCAATAAATACAACTACAAGCTTGTCCAAATACGGTCTGAAGATTTGATTCATCAAGTCCATAAAAATGGCAGGAGCATTAGTTAATCCAAAAGGCATAACAAGAAATTCATAATGCCCATACCTCGTTCTGAACGCATTTTTTAGCACATTCGAGTCCTTAACTCTCAGCTGGTAATAACCGAACCTCAAACCTATCTTCGAGAACACTGTTGCCCCTTTCAACTGGTCAAACAAATCGTCAATTCTTGGTAAAGGTTACTTTTTATTTATCGTAACCTTGTTGAGTTAACGATAATCGATACAAAGTCTCATGGATCCATCTTTCTTCTTGACGAATAACATTGGTACACCCCAGGGAAAAAACTCAGTCTCGCAAAACCCTTATCTGTCAACTTTTGCAACTGAGACTTCAATTCTTTCAATTCGGTCGGAGCCATTCTATACGGAGCTATCGATATCGGTGAAGCTTCCAGTGCCAAATCAATAGCAAACTCCACCTCTCTGATCGATGGTAATCCAGGCAACTCTTCTGGGAACACATCCGGATATTCACAAACTACCAGCATAAATTCAGTCTTTAATTTACACACTTTCGTATTCAGTACATACGCAAGAAATGCTCCACAACCTTTTCTTACATACCTCTGAGCCGTCATCGACGAAACCACTATAGACAACTCACTCTACTCGTCCGGTTCAATCCGAATAATTTCATTATTTTGACATTTCAATTCAATAATCTTTCGACTACAATTCACTATGATATCATGTAAAGTCAACCAATCCATTCCAAGAATTACATCAAACTCATCAAATGGTAAAAGCATTAAGTCAACAGGAAAATAGTGACCCCGGATCATTAAAGGACAACTCTTGCAAACTTTATCGACTAAAACATATTTGCTTAAGGGGTTCGACACTTTAATCACAGACTCAGTAGACTCAACAGGAAAATTCTTAATAGATACCAAATTCATAAAACATAAGAATGAATCGATCCAGGGTCAATCAATACAACTACGTTAGTATCATAGAGAGAAAATGTACCAATGATCACATCAGGGAGGTGCTCTGACCTCTGACCTCGCAGTTAATTCTTTCATCATACCTCTGTTACTGTTCCCACTTCTAGTATTTTTTGGTGGCCTCCCTCTAGTGGCAATGTTACTTGGCATTGCATTCTGAAAACTATCTCTCTCAGTCATTTCAGGGCAATCTCGAATGAAGTGATCTGGGGAGCCACATTTAAAGTAAGCCCAATTATTCATTCTACATTTACCGGGATGTCGTCTACCATAGTGTTGACATTCAGGTCTATTAGACCTAGCATTACCAACGCTCGCTATTGACGTAGTTTGGGCCTTAGATCGCGAGTATTTCTTCCCACGATCTCTGTTGGGATACCCAGCTGAAGTATCCAAACGAGTATACAAATCCTTTGATTTTTTTGACAAGATTGAAACAGCTTACTGATTGGCCTCTTTCTCAAATCTCTAGTCTCAAACTGAACTTTTCTCTTTTCTTTGCTCAACTCTTCAGCTTTGCAAGCTCGTTCGACTAGTACAACAAATCCTTTCAGTTCCAAAATCCCAACTAATAGTCTGATATCCTCATTCAACCCATCCTTGAATCTCTTGCACATGATAGCCTCGGTGGAAACACATTCCCGAGCATACTTATTGAGCCTAACAAACTCTCGCTCATATTTAATCACTGTCATACGGCCTTGTTTCAGCTCTAGGAACTCTTTGCGTTTCTGATTAATGAACCGCTGACTGATATATATCTTTCTGAACTCATCTTGGAAGAAATCCCAGGTAAATCTTTCTCTCGATACCACAGGTATAAGAGTATTCCACCACTGATATGCTGAGTCTCTCAAGAGTGATATAGCACATTTCAAACACTCCTCTAGTGTGCAAGAAAGTTCATCAAATACTCTGATAGAGTTCTCAAGCCAAAACTCTGCTCTCTCGGGATCATCGTCAACATTAGCTCTAAATTCTTCAACCCCTTGTTTCCGAATCTTATCAACTGGAGGCTTGTTTAGCCTTACCAATTCCACACTTTGGGGAGCTACGGGAATCAGTTGGGGGTTAGGTGGGGGTGGAGGATGTTAGGCAGCCGGATTTGTTCAAACAAACTCGGCAAACCACTCATCCATCCTTTGGAAGAAGGATTTCTTAGCCTCTCCTCCCTGACTGACCGCCACTAGTCTACTTTCAGATGGCACTGTCCCTTGAGCGGGAGCCGGCGCATTACCTTTAACATCATCAGCTACTTCTCGATCGAGATCCATTTACTATATTCAAACACAATTTAAATTGTTAGGAGTCATCACACTATCACAATTTATGGCATGTATAGCTAGACTCTTACACATGCTATATTAGTCCAAGAATTGACTAAATCGTAACTCTGATACCACTAAATGTAACACCCCTTACCCGTATTCAACGCCGAAACGGGGTACAAGGCATTTCCAGACTTACAACACAAGCAATCATACAATTCCAAGTCACAAATTTACGTCCAAATTTAAAACCATTAGTATTCAATCGTAAAGTCCCTGATACAAGCCTACGATGCCCAAAATATGCTTTAGAAGTGGTTCGGGACTAAACTGAGAACTCAAGGAGTTTTTACAAAACTTAGAAAAATTTTGCCATGTACTGGGGTCACACGCCCGTGTCCCTAACCCGTGTAACTCTCTGACCTATAAGGCATGAACAAATTGAAGTCACACAGCCAAGTCACACACCCGTATGCTAGGCCGTGTGGTTAATTTAATTTTCATAAATAGGTGCAGACTTCATACGGTCAGGACACACACCCGTGCTTGAGGCCGTGTCCCTCACATGGCCGAGACACACGCCGGTGTCTCTGCCCGTGTGCTCAATTCTGAGCATTCTATTTCTTAAAATTTAGGTGCAGGGGACACATGGCTAATACACATGCCCATGGGGCAGGCCGTGTGTCACACATAGCCTAGACACACGTCCGTGTGTCTACCCGTGTGGACAAAATAAAGGCTATTTACCAAGTCATTTGCCACCCTCATTTACCCATACACATACACAAATTCAATGGCATATAACATGGTATACTTAGGCAACCAAAACATCTACAATCATGGCCAATACATGTCTATGCAATACCATCATCTATCATGCACATGGCATCCCATTATGCCAAATCAAACATACCAATTTCACATTCGAAAACACCACTAAGACTACTTTCAACTTGCAGTACCTTATCAAGATACTCTAGCATACCAATGAACCAAACTTATCCATTTCACAACAAGTCATTAAGCCACAATCAACATTTAGCAAATAAATATAAACCACATCACCAAGGGGCATTGGCACGTACATGCATACACGTATATATATATATATAAACTTACAATCAATTTAACCAAAATGAGCCCATTTACATGGCCAAATACCAAATCGAGCCTTTGACTATTACAAGCCAATACGTTTGGCTAAAATCATGATGACACATATAAAAAAATGACCAAGTCCCTATACATGCCATATACTCAAAATGTTAAGATCATCGATACCCAAAATGACAGTTTGATAACACTATAAAACATGGAAAGTAAAACAGCGTAAGCTATATAGCTTAGTAACCTCGTACGAAAGAATTAAGCAAATCTTACCATACATTTAACATTCAAGTAATATAATATAAGATGATGTAATTCACCATAATCTCATAACCATATTTCATTCCATCACAAACTTACCTTAAATTCATCATTTCGTGAATTTAATAATCATAAGCTTTATGCACTTACATGTACCATCTCGTAATGGTTTCATACTTACTCCCATCTTTGACATACCTAATGAACCACTTGGAATAATAATATCGGATACTTGAGAAATCTTACAGACAAAGTGCCACTCTTGTATCCATTGCTACCTCTATCTCATAACACATAAATGCTCACTCTCGAGCTATCAACGGGCCTGCTCACACAAGCTATCAGTCAAGACGTAGCTACACGGTGCTACTCACAGAAGCTATCAAGTAACCGCAACATATGCCGGTGTACTCAGCCACCGGTAGGACATTGATAAACCATAAAAGTAACATATTTTAGGTCTACATTTAGTATGCTTTTGGATGATTTATCCCTTGATTTATGTAAAAAAGTGCTCATAATCCTTTCTTTTCATGTTTTATACTCAGGAAAGCACCCAAGGATGAAAAGAACGAGAAACGGGCTTAAAACGGACCAAACTGAGCCAAAATAGAAATTGACACGGCCTGGGCCCAAGACCACACGGCCGTGCCTTATTAAAAGTCCGAACACAGCCTAGCCACGATTCACACGGGCGTGGGCCATGGCCATGTCCCTGTCGTGGAGAAGAGCAATTTCACTCGGAAAAGGATACTTAGGGGCAAAGAAACCTATCTCAAAAGCCTATATAAACCCCCTAAGTATAACCTAGTAGGGGGGAGTTTAGCTAGGCCAAGGAGCCAAGCCGAAAAGGTCAGATTTGTGGGAATCACTCGAAGATAGCCAGTTGATCCATCTCAAGAAGCTGAAATTCTACTCAAGACAGCGGATCTCTCCTTCAATTCCTTCAGGGGGTTTTAGAGATTTCTTATGTTTTGTTTTATCTTTTCTTTGGAGATGTTTTCTTTTATTGTTATGAACTAAACCTTCAGATACCTGAAGGGGATGAAACCTAAGACGGATCTTGTTATTGTTTTCTGAACTATATGATAAATATTTGACTTGTTCTTAATTATGTGTTCTTAATTCTTGTGTTAATATTTCCGGGATATTGATTCAAGTATGATGTGCTTAGGTGGAGGAGCAAAAGTCCCTGCTTAAGAGTAGATCCAGCATAATTAAGCGGAGTTGATCGCCCACCTAGAGATAGGGTGACGAGATTTTGCCGGATTAGGGTGAAACCTAATATGGGAGTCCATAGATCGAGATAATGCAATTCTAGGGGTTTTAATTAGAAAGAGATTTCAATTAATCAACCTAGGGTTAGACGTTAGTCACCTCGAGAAAGGGATTAATATAACTTAGGGAAACTTACGGATCAAGTCAAGTGAATAAATCGTCTGGTTCAGAGTTAGATAACAAGTGAAGTTTAGGTGGATTCTTCCTTGGGTGTCGTCTTAATCAATTGGTTTTTCCTCAAGTATTTTCCCAATTTCGTTCTCTTTGTCTTTGCATCTTTTGTTTAGTTGATTAGTTAATTTTAGATTAGATAAATAAATTCACTTAATTCTTAGGCTAGATAATAAAAAGAGAGTTAGTATTAGTACTTTTGGTTCCTTTGGGATTCGACATTCCGGTCTTGCCTAAACTATACTACTGTTTGATAGGTGCGCTTGCCTCAAATCGTTGTCATAGTTAGTTTCCAAGTTCGATCATTCTTTATATAAATTTTAAGACTCTGACAGACACGATCAAGTTTTTGACAGACACTGAAATATTAAGAACGCTTAATTTTTATTACTTTAGCCATATTTATTTTTTGTTTCTGTTTTTCTAAATTTTCTTTCTTTCATTCCTTTCAGGTACCTCTAGTTTATGACTAGAAGGAACCCGACAGGACCCCTACTTTACGATAGTGATATTGAAGGTACCATTCGTAGAAATCGCAAAGAGATAAGGCGAAGCTTAAACTACATAGAAGGAGAACAAGAAGCCGAAATTAATACTACAGAAGAGATGGCTGAAACTCATCCACCACCTCCAGAGGTGGTAAAACATCATGCTCCACGTACTATGTATGATTATGCTAAACCTAGTTTGACAGGAACTGAATCTAGTATTGTTAGGCCTACTATTGCTGCAAATAATTTTGAACTGAAACCTAACACTATACAAATGATACAATAGTTTGTTCAGTTTGATGGTTTGTAGGATGAGGATCCTAACACACATTTAGCGAATTTTCTAGAATTCTGTGATACCTTCAAAATAAATGGCATTTCTGATGATGCCATCCGTCTTCGGTTATTTCCTTTTTCCCTGAGAAATAAAGCCAAACAGTGGTTACATTCTCTTCCATGAGGGTCAATCACTACATGGGATCAAATGACTGAAAACTTTTTATTAAAATATTTTCCATCGGCCAAAACGGCCAAATTAATGAATGATATCTCTTCTTTTGTGCAGATAGATTCAGAGACACTTTACGATGCATGCGAGAGATACAAGGATTTGTTGAAAAGGTGCCCACACCACGGATTACCTTTGTGGCTACAGGTCTAAACTTTTTACAATGGTGTGAACCCTTCAACAAGCCGCCGGTGGAACCCTGACTAATAAAACTCCTGAAGCAACCTATGAATTTATAGAGGAGATGTCACTGAATAACTATCAGTGGCAAGTTACAAGGACAAGGCCAGCTAAAGCAGCCAGAGTTTTCAATGTCGACACAGTGACCGCACTAGCAAATCAGGTAGAATTGCTACATAAGAAATTTGATAGTTTCTGTGTTCTTCGCAGGCACATCCAGTTATGCAGTGCGACGGAAGTGAAGGAGTGGTGAATCCTGAGTACCCACCCTACGGACAGGGCATGGAGAGCGAGCAGATGAACTATATGGGTAACAATTTTCGTTCTAACAATAACCCTTATAGTAATACTTATAATCCAGGTTGGAAGAACCACCCCAAATTTTCATGGGGCAGTCAAAGAAATCAAAGGCAACAACCATCCCAAAACTTCCAGCAACAGCCCTACCCACAGGAAAAGAAGCTGAACCTTGAAGAGGTGCTGACAAACTTCATAGCAGCCTCAGAAACACGTTTCCAGAAGGTAGAAACAAAACTTAAGGCATTGTCACAGGAGTTCAGGGATCAATTCAAGGGCAACTTGCTAAGCAGATTTCTGAGAGACCACAAGGAAGACTATCGAGCAACACCGAGACTAACCCAAGGGAGGAAGTTCAAGCCGTAACAGCTCAAGATAGTAAAGGGTTAGACGAGCCTAATTTGAATCAAAAGAATATGGCAGAGGAAGATATGGTTGAGGTTAATAAAAAGTTAAAACCAATAATTAAATAGTACAAACCTCGCATACCATATCCCCAAGCAATAACGAAAGACGACACAGAAGAATAATTCGATAAGTTTCTTAAACTTTTAAAGAAATTACATATTAACTTACTGTTTCTTGAAGCTCTTTCACAGATGCGAGATTCCAAGAAATTTTTAAAGAAGCTGTTGACAAATAAATGGAAGATAGACAAGGAATCACATGTGGAACTAAACGCAGTGTGCTCAGCAATGTTGCAAAATAAACTACCACAGAAATTAAAAGACCCAGGGAGTTTTACAATTCCATGCTTAATTGGATTTTAACTATTGATAATGCATTAGCTGATTTAGGGGCAAGCATAAATGTCATGCCGTATAAATTGTTTAAACAACTAGGTCTAGGGAAGCCCAAACAAACTAGGATGAGCATTCAGTTAGCTGACAGATCTGTTAAGTATCCTAGAGGAATTATTGAAGATGTTATGGTAAAAGTAGATAAATTTATATTTCCCATTGATTTTGTTGTGCTTGACATGAATGAGGACGTAGAGGTACTTTAATTTTGGGACGACCCTTCTTAGCTACTACTAGGGCTGTCATTAATGTTGGTGAGGCTAAACTTGCACTAAGGGTAGGAGATGAGGAAATTGTTTTTTAAATTTATGATGCCATGCGATACTCTAGAGAACAAGATGATTCTTGTTACTTTGTTGATGCCACTGATCACATTTTTCAAGAATCTTTGCAGGAAATCATGCACAGGGACACGATGGAACTGTGTCTTTCACAATGTGAAAAGAAAGATGATGATACCGATGATGAGAATCCCAACGCATCATCCTCTAGATAGACGAAAATAGAGGACATCGAGATCAATGACGAACTAAAACAGAAACCCTCTATTGATGAGCCGCCCAAGTTAGAACTAAAACAATTACCAAAACATTTAGAATATGCATTCCTCGGGGATAGTTCTACACTACCAATAATCATCTCTTCAGAACTAGGACCCAAGGAGAAAGAAGATCTGCTAAAGGTACTAAGGAAGCACAAAAAGGTCATAGCATGGAAAATGTCGGACATTGAAGGAATAAGCACAGCATTTTGCACCCACAAAATTTTAATGGAAAATGAGTATAAACCGTGTGTGCAACCACAGAGACGGTTAAACCCCAATATGAAAGAAGTGGTCAAAGCAAAGGTAATTAAGCTTCTAGATACAGGAATAATTTATCTTATTTCTGACAGCACTTGGGTAAGTCCTGTGCAGGTAGTTCTGAAAAAAGGAGGCAAGACTGTGGTGCCCAACGAAAAGAATGAGTCGATTCCTACAAGAACAGTTACAGGTTGGAGAGTCTGTATAGACTATAGGAAGCTGAACGACGCCACTAGAACAGATCACTTCCCTCTACCCTTTATAGATCAGATGTTAGAAAGATTGTCAAGGCATATGTACCACTGCTTCTTGGACGGACTCTCTGGCTACTTCCAAATCCCAATAGCTCCTGAAGATCAACAGAAGACAACATTTACATGCCCATACGGTACGTTTGCTTATCGTAGAATGCCTTTTGGATTATGTAATGCTACTGCTACTTTTCAGCACTGCATGTTGGCCATATTTGATGAACTCGTGGAAGATATTATGGAGGTATTTATGGATGACTTCTCGGTATTCGGTAATTCTTTCCACCTTTGCCTTAAAAATTTAGAACGAGTTCTAATAAGATGTGAGGAGACGAATCTTGTCTTGAATTGGGAAAAATGTCACTTTATGATTAGAGAAGGGATTGTGTTAGGACATAAGATTTCTAGTAAAGGGATAGAGGTAGATAAAGCAAAAATTGAAACCATAGAAAAATTACATCCCCCTAGTTCAGTTAAGGCTATTAGAAGCTTTTTAGGACATGCAAGATTCTATAGAAGATTCGTTAAAGATTTTTCTAAAATAGCTAAGCCTTTAACAAAATTACTAGAAAAAGATGTTCCTTTCAATTTCGATCAAGAATGTTTAGATGCATTCAATGTCCTCAAGGATAAACTAATAAATGATCCGATTATAATTGCACCTGATTGGAACTTACCCTTTGATGTGTGATGCGAGTGATTTTGCAGTAGGTGCAGTTTTGGAACAACGAAGAGACAAGCATTTTCAGCCAACTTATTATGCTAGCAGAACATTGACACCCGGACAAGAAAACTATACCACCACAGAGAAAGAATTGCTAGCTGTAGTTTTTGCTTTTGACAAATTTAGGCAGTATTTAATATTATCTAAAGTTGTCGTTTACAGTGACCATTCAGCTCTTCGTTATCTTTTAACTAAATCTGATGCAAAACCTCGACTCATAACAAGATAAGAAAGGAGCTGAGAATCTTGCAGCAGATCACCTCTCTAGGCTTGAGAACCCATATATCGAAGAGCTCGATGAAAGTGAGATAAACAACTCATTTCCCGAAGAACAACTCTTTTCTATAACCCACTCTGAGTTACCATGGTTTGCAGATATTGCGAATTATTTAGCTGCTAACATCTTGCCAAAAAGACTAACACATCACCAAAAGAAGCGATTCTTTGCTAATGCGAAAAACTATTTTTGGGAAGATCCATTTCTTTTTCGTATATGTGTAAATCAAGTAATCCGAAGATGCGTTACAAAGGCAGAAGCAAGTAAGATCCTAGAATATTGCCATTCAGGACCTTCAGGAGGACATTACAGTGGGATTAAAACAGAACACAAGACACTAGAATTAGGATTTTATTGGCTAAATCTTTTCAAGGATGCCAACAGGTTGCTGCTTCATGTGATAAATGCCAAAGATCAGGTAATATTTCTAAACGCGATGAAATGCCTCAGACATATATGTCATCATGTGAGATATTTGATGTATGGGGTATTGACTTTATGGGACCGTTCCCTAGTTCATTCGGAAATAAATACATCTTAGTAGCAGTATATTACATGTCAAAATGGGTGGAAGCCCAAGCTTTACCTACTAACGATGCTAGAGCTGTAGTAAAGTTTCTTAAGAAACTTTTCTCTCATTTTGGAACACCCAGAGCAATCATCAGCGATAGGGGCACTCACTTTTGTAATACTCAATTTGAAAAAGTCTTAAGAAAATATGGAGTACACCACAGAAAGCTACCCCTTATCATCCTCAAGCCAGTGGGCAAGTGGAAGTGGCAAATCGAGAGCTTAAGTGAATCCTAGAGAAAACGGTTGAATCAAATAGGAAAGATTGGGCAGTAAAAGTAGATGATGTTTTATGGGCCTACAGAACAGCATTTAAAACCCTTTTAGGGACATCTCCGTACAAACTTGTTTACGGAAAGAGTTGTTATCTACCATTTGAGTTAGAGCACAAAGCCTACTAGGCTATAAAATTCTTGAGTTACAATCTTAAAATTGCAGGTGAGAAGAGGATGATGCAGTTAAACGAATTAGATGAATGGCGAGCTGAGGCCTATGAGAATTCACGACTATACAAGGAAGCAACAAAATGACTCCATGATGCTCGTTTAAAACAATGAAAGCAATTCAAAGTAGGAGACCTAGTACTGCTGTATAATTCAAGGCTCAAACTATTTCCTGGAAAACTGAAATCAAGGTGGTCAGGCCCGTTCGTGATAAAATCTGTTTTTCCTTACGGCACAGTCGAGGTAACACATCCAACTCAAGTAACATTCAAGGTAAATGGCCATCGACTGAAATTTTACAATGGTGAAGATTTCAAGGAATTGAGAGAGGAGCTTCAGCTCCGTGAACCTTCTTTTAGGAATGAAAACAGGGTGAGTCTAGCTTAAGACTTTAAACGAGCGCTTCTCGAGAGGCAACCCCGGCACTAACTTCACTAACCCCATTAATGTTCACATTCTAATTTTATTTTCCCTTTTTAGCACCTAAATCAAACTAACTGAACCAGTTAAGTGCAGGTTCCTTACCACACGACCTTACACACGGGCGTGCCTGTGGCCGTGTGGTCAACATGGGATGGAAAGCAGGCGTGCAGGTAGACATGTGAGAAGAAGGAGAAAAATTTTTCCCCAACACGGGTTGAGATAAAAAGGCCACGGCCGTGCGACGCGGCCGTGGTCTATTCTGAGTAATTAAGCACGGGCATGAGCCACGCCCGTGCCTACCAACCGTGGAAGACACTGACTATATAGCCACGGGCGTGGCAACCTAAAGCACGGACGTGGGAGAAGTGAACATAATAGCATACGACCATGGAACACGGGCGTGGGAAACATATCGAACGCGCCCAAATTTGAAAATTGCGAAAAGCACGGCCTGAATAAACAGACACACGGACGTGGCCGGTGCCCATGTCGCCTTCCCTATTTAAAGAAACACAACCCTATTTTTCCCCAATTTCCTTACCCTAGCCGTTTTCCCCTCAAAAACTCCCCCCAAATCCGGCCACCAGCAAGAAACTCCCTCACCATTGTCTCTCCCCACCCCAAATCTTCCAAACTTTCAAAAACTCATACAAAAACGAAGCCACGCCCGTGTTAACAGGAGCCCACGCCCTCGCCACCACCGCGTTACCCAGAAATTTCACAGCACAAGACCGTGCACCACCGTTACAAGCCCGTACGACGCTGTTCACGTCGCCACACACCCCAAAACACTGCTGGTCACTCTTCACTATTTCATTTTCATCTATTTTAACTATTTTTTGATTAAATTTTCATGTTATTTAGTTTCTTTTTCCTTCTAGTATTATTTAGTTTTAAGAATAATTTCTTGAATTTTAGAACTAATATTGATTGCTATATTTTTGTTTAAATTAGTTAATTTTGTCAATATAATTTCTCATGGTTGAAATATTTTATTTAGCATTTAAATATTGTTGGGTATCGATCAAAATACTTGATATTATTTGGTAGACAGTTATTTGAATATCAACTGTTTTCAGGTACAATGTCATCATCACGAGGAAAGCGAACCACTGCCACCACGTCTAAAAAATGAAAGGGACCCGGCTAATCCTCTGTTAGCGCAACCACCAAAGTGCGCCACCGGTTCCTCCAATTCCCTCAAGCCACCCAAGAGGACCGTTACAAGGCACTACGAGAACGACCTATCGGCACCAGCAGACGCATTGAGTGGGCCGCTTTAGAGCAGGTCCAACTGGCAGATGATGTCCGAGCGCTGCTTACAACCGATCCATTGGATCAATTTTTTAACATCATTGAGCCCACGTACTTGGAGCTTACTTTAGAATTTTGATCCACCTTTCAACTCCAGACGGTGATGACACAGTACGATGATCCGGGTACGATACAATTCCGTCTGGGAGGCGCCATACGATAGCTGAATGTACCACAATTTGGGGCCGCATTGGGACTTTATAACGATGACTTCATGGAAGAACATAACCTCTCGGCTCGCCACATTGACAAAACCCCGCAAGATGTTGGTACAATATAGCTCCAAACAACAACGAGTATGACCCTAGCCGCTCCAAAGCGTCAGCCCTTGTCCCGTCTCTAAGGTACGTACATGCGCTTTTAGCACATACACTGACAGGTCGACGAGAGAGTACCGGCGTCGTCAATACTCACGACGCTTACTTCTTATGGAGCATGGCAAACGAGAACGTTTTTGACTTGACCTATTTCTTAGCTCGCGCCATTCAACACCAGACAGAGCAACACAGGAGATGAGTCATCTCTATGGGGCCCTACATCACACACCTAGCTAGATATTTCGGGCTCCTCAACACCGATGCTCAAACCTCCTCCCTTACACTGATAGGCCAGATGACACCACAGGGCATCCAAACAATGCTACACATGCAGATGGTCCAACGTCGACGAGGGACAGACCCACCGCAATATCGGCTAGCACCCATCACCGATAAAGAGGAGCCTGATGACGCTCCTGAGGATGCTCCTCACCACAAGAAGCACCACAACAGAGTCACCAAACAGTTCCTTCAACTGCTTCACTCTCAGACATTTCTGCACGCCTCACTCAGTTCGAGCAGTACTGTACGCAGCAATTCGATAACACCACTCGACGATTCGACAGCATTGATGCAACTCTTTAGCAGATCTGTCATCACTTTCATATCTCATCGCCACCACCACCTCAAGACCCAGATAATGCAGAGGACTTCTGAGTCCTTTTTCTTTTTAATTCCTCTATTTTATTTTTACTTTTTATTTTTATTTCTGTGGATTCTATCTACTGTTTAAAGACTTGAAAGTTTCATTAGTATTTTTTTTAATCACTGGCTATCTAACCCTAAGTCTCCATAATAACATCCATGCATTAAAATTAATTGATGATTTCGCTGATAAAATAGATTTAATATACAACTCAAGGAACGAAAACATCACTTCTACCTAGTCATCCCATTCGTCATGGAATACTCTTCAAGGAATTCATCCATAATTAAGGAAGTTTCACTTCTCTCCCTATCTTTTGATTTTCTTATAATATGATATTATCTATCTTTGTACATTGAGGGCAATGTACATCTAAAGTGTGGGGGGTTAACTATAAATTATTTGAAAATCCCTAAATTATGCCTTGTTCTAAAGTAAGTTTCTCATATTATGATTAGAATCAAATTCCCCTGCTTTATGATTCTTATTGATATGTTTTAGATTATGTCATTGATAATTGTGCATTGATGATGAAATTTGAAGGATACTCGAGAATCAAGTATGATAAGTCTATTTTTCAGAATTAAAAATTTTTTTTAAGTTGTTGACCTGAATTTGAATATTACCTTGAAGTTTGAAATTTACAAGATTGACATCAAAAACCCATAATTTTTGTGAGAATCTTGAGCCTTTTAGAGCATACATTCTTTCGTGCTCACTTTTTATTATGAGTTTGTCAACATTGATTTGTTATTCTAGAACTTGCTTCGATTATACATGTCGAGACCACACCTATGATTTGATATACCGAGATGATAAAGGCACCTAGGATTTAACCCACTCACTCCACTAAACAGCCTACCTCCACCGTTTAATCCTAACAACCTTTTATTGACTCACCCACTAATATTAACCCAAAACCCTTTGTATTTGTTATCACCATTCTTCTTGACCACCCTTATATCAAGATTTGATTTGATCGATTGCCTGATTATTTCTATTTCAGTAGTTAAATTCATCCTATTTGACTTATTCTTAAAAAAAAATGAAGTATATTCAGTATTTGTTCTATATAAGTGAGCTTATACGAAAAATTCCACATCTTGAGGAAAAAGCTCGTATTATTAGTTTTCATTTGATGAAATTATTTATTTATTATCAGTTCATTTTTCTAGTTAGGTAAATTGTCAATTCAATCTCGATTCTAACTTTCTAATTCAGCCTTTATCCACACCTTTAACCCAAGCCCCGTTACAACCCTGTTAAAGACCTTTTGATTTGTGTATCATCTCATATTATAGTGGTGGAGATTTGATTTTCAGGCAAGCCTATGGGATTAACTTTTCATGTTCGACTTTTGAGTGCTTAATTTCGAACCTTAAAACACTTTGAGTGGTTTGAGTGAATCTTTAGTGAGGATGTCAACTCTTGTTGATTTTGAATTAGAGGTAATTATTTAGGTAAGGGGAAACACCTAAAGTTTTCAGGGCTATAAAGATATGGCTTTGATTGTTTGAATCTTTAAGGATTCTTTGAGATGAATTACCCATGTATAAATTATCCTTTGAATTATGACAAGGCATTATTGATAAATATTATGAATCGAGGAAGTTCGTTTTAATTGTGACTTGAGAATTTTGTTTGAGGACAAGCAAAAGCTTAAGTGTGGGGGTATTTGATAAACCGTAAAAGTAACATATTTTAGACCCACATTTAGTATGCTTTTGGATGATTTATCCCTTGATTTATGTAAAAAGGTGCTCTTAACCCTTTCTTTTCATGTTTTATACTTAGGAAAGCACCCAAGGATGAAAAGAACGAGAAATGGGCTTAAAATGGACCAAATTGGGCCAAAATAGAAATCGACACGGCCTGGGCCCAAGACCACACGGCCGTGCCTCATTAAAAGTCTGAACACGGCCTGGCCACGATTCACACGGGCGTGGGCCATGGCTGTGTCCCTGTCGTGGAGAAGAGTAATTTCACTCGCAAAAGGATACTTAGGGGCAAAGAAACCTATCTCAAAAGCCTATATAAACCCCCCTAAGTGTAACCTAGTAGGGGAGCGTTTAGCTTGGCCAAGGAGCCGAGCCAAAAAGGTCAGATTTGTGGGAATCACTCGAAGATAGCCAGTTGATCCATCTCAAGAAGCCAGAATTCTACTCAAGACGGTGGATCTCTCCTTCAATTCCTTCAGGGGGTTTTAGGGATTTCTTATGTTTTGTTTTATCTTTTCTTTGGAGATGATTTCTTTTATTGTTATGAACTAAACCTTCAGATACCTGAAGGGGATGAAACCTAAGACGGATCTTGTTATTGTTTTCTGAACTATATGATAAATATTTGACTTGTTCTTAATTATGTGTTCTTAATTCTTGTGTTAATATTTTCGGGATATTGATTCAAGTATGATGTGCTTAGGTGGAGGAGCAAAAGTCCCTGCTTAAGAGTAGATCTAGCATAATTAAGCGGATTTGATCGCGCGCCTAGAGATAGGGTGACGAGATTTTGCTAGATTAGGGTGAAACCTAATATGGGAGTCCATAGATTGAGATAATGCAATTTTAGGGGTTTTAATTAGAAAGAGATTTCAATTAATCAACCTAGGGTTAGACGTTAGTCGCCTTGAAAGAGGGATTAATATAACTTAGGGAATCTTACGAATCAAGTCAAGTGAATAAATCGTCTGGTTCAGAGTTAGAAAACAAGTGAAGTTTAGGTGGATTCTTCCGTGGGTGTCATCTTAATCAATTGGTTTTTCCTCAAGTATTTTCCCAATTTCGTTCTCTTTGTGTTTGCATCTTTAGTTTAGTTAATTAGTTAATTTTAGATTAGATAAATAAATTCACTTAATTCTTAGGCTAGATTGTAACACCCATATCCCGTGTCCGTCGTCGGATTAGGGTTAGGAGCGTTACCGGACATATCGGAAAGCATTAACATAAATTCACACATTCATTCATCATTCTCAAGTATGATGTCCCTTATAACGGTCAATGAGACCTTAAGCATACATACAAATTGAGTCGGGACTAAACTGAAACACATGCAAAATCTCATGGAAAATTGAAACTTTTCTAAAATACAGGGGAGACACGCCCGTGGGAGGAGACCGTGTGCCCTCCACGGCTTCTAGACACCCCCGTGTGTCCATCCGTGTCTATATACTGACTATACCAACACGGTTACTAGGCACGCCCGTGTGCCATGGCCGTGTGCTACTAGGCCATATACTGACTTCTCCACCACGGCCACCAAGCATGCCCGTGTACCATGGCCGTGTACTCTTATGTTAGCTACTGATTTGGTCCCACGGTCTCTAGGCACGCCCATGTGCCATGGCCGTGTGACATTATAGGCCATTTTCAAGGCCGAAATGCCACCCTTTTTAGGTCTCACCTACAAGCAATACATACCAAAACATATTATGCATATATGGCAACCAAAAACATACCAATTTGTCCAATCAATAAATACAATCAATAACAATTCCAACCATAACAAATTCAATACCAAAACTTATCTCATCACAAGCATAATTCATGCATTTGCTTACCCAAAAACTTAACCATATCATGGACCAATTCATCATGCTAAAACAAGCTCCACATAACATAGTCTTTCATGCATATTTCCATTTCATGACTAGCCAAAACACAAGCACAATTCACATAGAAAAACTTATGACCAAAACTAGCCTATACCAAAATGCTAGCCTATACATGCCATATCTAACATTATACATTTCCAAAGTGTACCAAAATGAATTTATTAGTGTGATGACGATCTGTGATGGTCCCGAGCCCTTAGTAGCTTTGACGACCTATAAAATAGAGGAAAAACACATACACACAGAGTAAGCTTTCCAAAAGCTTAGTAAGTCATAATACAAATAACTTAGCATAAGGCATATATGCATAAAGTACATTGACACATAACATTTACTTAGCAAACTATCACATATTGCTTTGGTTCATATACTTGGACACCATTGCCACATTCATTCATACAAGAATCATATGTATATATATACAACTCTTTCTTAAACATTCTTGCATCTCATTCTCGTTCTCATATTCAATCATATCTTTCTTCAAATCAAAGTCATATAGGTACTTACCTTTTATACACACTTAGTGTACATACCAACGTATCTGAAACGAATATTCATTCTCGTAATTGTTCATACTCGGATTTACTCATTGAACAGTTCAGAATCTAATAAGATACTCGGAAACTCAGGATAATTGTACAATGCCAACGTCCCAGACGTGGTCTTATATGTAGCCGGATGTCGATGCCACTGTTCCAGACACGGTCTTACACGTAATCAGATATCGATGCCACTGTCCCAGACAGGGTCTTACTCGTAATCAGATATCGATGCCACTGTCCCAGACAGGGTCTTACTCGTAATCAGATATTGATGCCACTATCCCAGACAGGGTCTTACTCGTAATCAGATATCGATGCCACTGTCCCAGACAGGGTCTTACTCGTAATCAGATATCGATGCCACTGTCCCAGACAGGGTCTTACTCGTAATCAGATATCGATGCCACTGTCCCAGACAGGGTCTTACTCGAGTCTCAGATCAACGCCAACGTCCCTGATGTGGTCTTATATGATAAAACAGAACAGATACCTTTGTCACGATATAGCTAATCCTAACTATTCCTAGGTTCGCACGAGACTTCTCAGACTTAGTCATTGTATCGGACTTATCTCGGAATTCATATACATAACTTCTCATAAGTATCCCTAATCAACATTAGTCATATGAACAATTAAAATTTCATACAAGTACGTTTATTTGCATTGTGACTTACCTCGAATTCGATCTATCGGAACGAAAACGGCTACTCGGGTACTTTCGCTTTCCCGCGATCTAAGTCCATTTTCCTCGGTTCTTGATCTTAATTTTGGCTTGCAAGTGTCGAATGCTTAGCTAAATTTTTCTTTCTTTTTCTTTTGGTGTTTTTCGGCAATGAGGTGATAAAAAAATGATGATAATGGCTTGCTTTTTGTTTTCATTATAATAATTTAACATATAACATAATAATATTAATAAACTATTAAAGTAAATATAATAAACATATAATATATACATATCATCACTCATTGCCATCCACTAGCAATAAAATTGGCTTATTTGCCACATAAGTCCTCACATTTAAAAAGCCACAACACTTTAATACCTTGACAAATAGCAAGCAACTTTCACACTTACTGTAGTTTCATCCTTTTGTCAAATTAAACACACAGACAGACAAATTCACTTAAGGAAATTTACCACATGCTTAGTCACATATTAACGGCACAGAAAATAATATTAAAATATTATTCGGGCTCGAATTCGTGGTCCTCAAACCACTGTTCTGACTAGGGTATAAATCGGACTGTTACATAGATAATAAAAAGAGAGTTACTATTAGTACTTTTGGTTCCTTTGGGATTCGACATTCCGGTCTTGCCTAAACTATACTATTGTTCGATAGGTGCGCTTGCCTCAAATCGTTTTCATAGTTAGTTTTCAGGTTCGATCATTCTTTATATAAATTTTAAGACTCTGGCAGACACGATCAGACGTACAGGACCAGCATCCGGATCACATAACATAATACCCTAGTGACATGTCACTTGTATCCTAATCTATTCCTAAGGTTTGATTGGGATTTCTCGCTTGCCAAAACGTCGTCAAACGTGTCCATAAAGTCGTTTACACAATTCATGCAAAAATCAGAGCATTTAAAATACAGTTATGATAAAGCTTATTAACACACGAACTTACCTCGGTTACAAAAACGGCCAAACGGGTCTAGTCGTCAATTCCTTTGGTTTTCCCTCGATCTAGACCCGAACCTCGTTTTTCTTGATTTATAATTTCAAATTCATCCTGTTTAATTATCACATTATTCAATTTAACCCAAAAACACCTAATGGAAAAAATTACATTTTTACCCCTAAACTTTTGACATTTTACATTTTAGTCCCTAGGCTCGTACAATGAACTTCATTCAATTTCTTAAAAACCCAAGCCTAACCGAAACTTATTCATACTCATAAAAGCCCACAATTTTCATTTATTCGCACTTTTCTACACTTTTTACAACTTTTTACAAATAGGTCCCTTTTTGACATTTTCATCAAAAATCACTTTGTAAATGTTGTTTTCCTAACATCAAACATGCATTTTCTACCATCAAACCTCAAAATACATACATATTCTACATGGGTAAAATTTTAGACTTTGATTTTCTTTCAAATTAGTCCTTGAAATAACTAGATCAAGTTACAACGATATCAAGAATATAGAAATCATTAAAAACGAGACAAGAACGGACTTACAATCGAGCTTGAAAGCTTGGCCAAACCCTAGCTATGGCTTCTCTTCAAAATTTTGGCTAGGGGGGCTAAATCGAAGAAGATGGACATCTTTTATTAGGTTAATTTGTCTTTATTTACCAAATTACTAAAATACCCTTAATGGAAAACATTAAAACATACTTAACCATGTCCATGTTTGTCCACCAATTTAAAAAAAGGTCTAATTACCACATAAGGACTTCCAATTTGATAGCAATTATACACCTTTATCTTATAGAATTCAAGTTTTGCACCTATTGCAATTTGGTCCTTCTAGTCAAATTGAGTACTCAATCGATAAAATTTCTTAACGAAATTTTCACACAATTATTTTATCATGCTCTAGACCCTAGAAATAGTAATAAATAAACATTTCTACTTGGATTTGTGGTCTTGAAACCACTATTCCGGTTTGACCCAAAAACGGGCTATTACGCAAAAACTCGTGTTTTCGCTCTCAAAACCCTTTCCAACACTCGATAACTTGAAATTATACCAAATTAAATAAGTTCTAAGTAGAAAATAGTAGCACAACATTGTAAATAACCGGTTTGCGAACACACACATAAAATGCCGACTTTCACAGAGTCAAAACAAGAGTTTGCAAATAATTTAGATAAGATACGGAACACACACATTAGACGGAAATGAGTACCCAAAATCGTTTGACTTGCTCCACCAATCTGAACCTTAGATCTCCCCTATCCACAAGATAACAAAGCAAAAAACAAAGTAAAAAAAAAAAAGCAGTTCTATTTTACAAAGAGAAAAAGAAGAAGAGGAAAAAGAAAAAAAAGAATATGCTACTCTCTTAGGATTTTATATTGTCAAAATAAATAATAAATAAAATAAATATTTTACACTCACACAAATTGTAAGTGCAAAAACAATTCCTCAAAGTATGGATGAGGACTCGAACCCAGAACCCCATGCTAAACTAACATACAGCCATCCACCATACCAGCAGGCCCATGCTGACACTAAAATGTAGAAACACACACGTAAATGGTCGAGCTACGCACTAAGCCTAAATGCAAACCCCAAAACTTTTAACCTCAAATTTTAGGGTGTTACAAATTTGAAGATATATAAAACCAATGAGGGTACATTTGTTAGACACCAAAGATGGTTGTTTTGGCATGTTTTGAGCTGGTTTAATCGTATTTTGGACAGGTTCAACAGTTGATATTTGAGTTGCTTAATGCCCAAGTATGTAACCTCCCAATCCCGGCATGGACGTTATGGTCGAATCGAGAAGGCCACATTGGACACCTTAGTATCGAACTTACCCTAATGATAGTTAAAAACCTTCAAGTACTTATTTTTATAAAACTGTGGTTTCTATTGTTAGCTTTGGAAAACGTCTCTTTCCTTAGTCCAACCATGCATAGGTCAAATTAGCGAATTAGGTGAGTTTTTGTAAAACCTTACTCACAGCGTTGCCTTTGAAAAATCCTTTTATTATCTTCTTAACAGCAGAAATGTACCATTACTAGTCAAGTTATTAATTTAGTCATATATCATCCATAGTCCCTTTCAACATATTTATAAAAATCGTGTATCTATACCAAATATGTGTGTCATGCATGCATGAAAAACCCCAAAATCTCAAACAGTCCCAAATTATAGTTTAAAGAAACTTTACAATTCAAAATCGAATAATAATAATAATAATAAAATAACTAAAAATATAATTAAATTAAAATAAAATGACGAAGTAAAAGTCTGAAGTCCATCATACATCTGCATGCCAATTCCGATCCTAAGTTCGATCATTACCTAAGAAGTTGAGATAATGGGGTGAGCTTAACAAGCTCAGTGTGAGACTAAACGAGTATTAAGCATTCATATAGGCAATTTCATAGAGGTACCAATAGCACAATCAAACATTAACAATAATAATTTTCAAATGCACATGATCGTGAAAAATGCACATGTGAGATCCTACCCATACCATCTGCTACACACCATGAGTTCCCCAGAACCCGTCTGCCAAACTCCAACTTATGTGAGCAACGCTAGATGTGGTAAAACCACCAATAATCAATAATGCAGTGAAACTGCCAAGTAAATAATGCGATATAATCGTTAATCCTCTCGGTACTCCAAAATCAGTGCACTAACTAAAAATATATGCAGATTTAAGATGCCGTCGGTACTCCACGGAACTCATCCGTCAACCACAAAATCTCATCCCAATGCACATGCAAAATGTTATAAAAATTCATACACAATCATATTTCAATACTTTTCACATTTATTCAACATACTTAACATGTCCTCAATAATCACATACTTTCAAAGAAAGAAAACAGTGTTGCAATTTTTCAAATTACCATTAAGATAGTATCTATCAATATCGTTCAATTCACATACTTTAGGAATTTCATTGTGCACCAATAGCAATCTCACATATATTGTAACATCCTAAATCTAGGGATATGTAATAATTGTGTAAATACATGTTATGTTGGTTCTGTGTGTTGTTTAGGTGTGTTTGGGGGTCCTAGAGAGGCTCGGGTTCGAGCCAAAGTCCTGGTGGAAGTTTAGTTTTTGGGCACCTTAGGGGAGAGGACTGTTGGAAGCAAGGCTTAAGAGGAATTGTTGGTGCATTGCTAACACAAGGGAGCTTGTGGTGGAGTGGTGTTGGCGTCAACATGCATGCAGGGGGAGTGAGGTTCGAATCCCACAAGTAGCACTTGGGGGGTTTTATTTCTGTGCTCAGGAGAGGGAGGTAGCTGAGTGGAGACCAAACACTGCCTTGGTGGTTGAGGACTTAGTCAAACCGTTTGAATGGGTGATGGAGAGTGATGGGGGAGCAAATTAGGGAGTAAATCATTGGATATGGTGGAGTGGAGGAGTTTGGCCGAAAATGGGAAGTGCATGGGGGATGAGAAATTCGGCTAGGGAGGGGAGAGTAAGGTAGCAAAATTTAGCTTTTGGTAGGTAGTAAACAAAGAAAACTGAAACCTCTTGGTGTATGTGTCAAAATTCTCTAGTGATTCTAGGCATTTGCGCATTTTTGGCTTTGCTACTCAAGCATTTTTTTCGGGTTCATTCCTTTGGCATTTTCGTTTCTCTCTTCTTGTTTTTCTCTCCTTGGGACTTGGCCGAAACTCATCTTCCACCTTTCCCCTATTTGTATCTTTCTTTTACACCATCAACACCATAGTCGAAACTCCATTTTCTTCTTTAGTGTTCCTTCTACTCTTTTCTTCATCAGCTGAGTTTTCTCTTTTCATCTTTCAAATTGGCTTCTCTCTTCTTTTTCCAATAGTCGAACCTAGAGTTCTTTGGTCTTGCTGCTAGTGCCGAATTTTACCATTCCATTCGGCTCATCCTTGATGTTAAGGTAATAGTTCTTTCCCTTTCTTTCATGTTTTCTTTTTGTTCTTTCTTTTCTTGGCTTGGCTAAGCTGAACCTAACCACTCGTTGTAACTTAAATTCTTTTTGTTCTCTCTTGGTAAGGGCTGAATCAAGTCATCCTCTTCTACCACTTATCATTCTCTTAGCATTGGATTTCAGAAGCTGGTTGATAGGTGAGGTGATGGCTGAATAGGGGGAGGAGATGGTTGTTCTTAATTTTAGGTTTATTTGGGCCGAAAGGCCGTTTCTTTGTTGTCTTGGAACAGCATTATTAACTTATGTTTTTCTTTAGGGGCTCAGTCTCGCAATTGAGGGCAGTAAATCAGATATTCGAACACAGCAAAGGGTGGCTGTCGTTTTGGTAAGTGACAGCAGTGGGCTAGTTATTTCTAAATCTTGTGGTCCCGAAGATTTAGCTGCTAACCATTTGGAATATTTTGGATCGTAGGTACGAAATTTGAGAATTCAATCAACACGCATAACAGGTGTGTAATCTGACAACTCTCTCTGAATAATTGTTTGTGGTGTTGTGCGAGTCGGTCAAAAGCCGAAAAGCCGGAGGACCGGCATCTGTGCCACACGCACGTGCGAACGCTCGTAGTGGTAAATCGGAATATAAACAATGACGGTATGTCGCGGAGAGTGTCACGAACACTCTTGTGAAACGGAGGCTGTAACGGGCCTAACCGAGCCGAACGGGCTTAACGGGCCCAATGGGCTTTTAGGCCCACATGGGCGATATTGTTGAAAAACGATCAAAGGGTAAGTATGGTTGCGAAATCTGGAAATCTAAAATCGATATCATGCGAAATGGGCCACACAAGCGTGTGGGCTAGTTTGGGCCTGAAATGGATTTTTGGCCCATTAGTCTCGTCCATGTCGTTCGAGGCGATAGTAAGCTATTAAAAAATCATAAATTGATAAATTACGTAAATACCCTCAGTGGGTAAATTACGGAGATACCCTCGCTGGGTAAAAATGACTGTTATACCCTTAAGGGCAATTTTGGTATGATTGTGTATAACTTGATTAATTGCCATGATGATACATTTTGCATACACTGAATTGCTATGCCATGACATATTGCATTGGGATGGGTTACAATGATGGAGGAAGTGGTGTACTGGTGGCTATGCCACAATATACTGATTTCAGTGGCTCAGCCACATATACTGATACTGTCAGCTTTGTTGCGTTTATACTGGTAGCTCGACTGCATTCATGGAGTGTAGGATTGGGTGGGTTGACTTGGTCCCCACATGGAGTGTAGGGCTAGGTTGCGTTGCATTTTCTGTTTGCATTACCATGATTTTGGGGCTGTGGGCCCACATTGATACTGTATGGGGCTTAAGCCCAGATTGAGACCAAGACTGTGACTGGAATTGGGATTACACATTGAGTTCTTGTAACTCACCCCTCTGTTTTAACCTTGCAGGTGATCCCCAGCGTTAGTGGATTTGGAGCTGTGGAGGACTCCGTGGTGGCCATACATCAGGATTTATTATCACGAACTAGTAAATTTTCGTTTTGCTTTACTTTAGTCTTTCTTTTATTTTGGGGTTAATATTTTTGTAACAAGGCCATTGGTATAATTTCTTTTAAGTTTCCCTTGATAACTGCTAGATTTATAAATGCGTAGTTTTCTTAAAACGACAATAATCGTTTTCAAAAATATCTCATTTTCGTAATCTACTGAAATTGATTTTTATTATAATCAAGTTTTGGGGATAATAACAAAAATAACAACAATAATGTTTTTACAAGGAAACCACAAAAACAAATTTGATTTTCCACCAACAACAAAGCTCGAAGTTTTAAAAAGAATACGAACACTTTTTTTTACGAACGCACAAGTTTTAAACAACCTTTCTATGTGACATGCCAGATCCGGTCATAACGTCTAGGCCATGTTTGGGGTGCTACATTTTATGATATCAAAGTCAGGTTGCAAAACTCAGCTGTGGAATGGGTTCGAAAATGTTTTTCAAAATTTATTTGAAATTTAGGTAGGAAAATGTATCTTTATTGAAAGTATGGCACCCGAGTCTTCGGCACCAAATCCGTAAGTCCTCTTACTTTATGTTTGATAATATGGTGAAATGACTTTAGTATGAAACTACAAGAGTTATTGATAGTATACTAAGACTGCTAGCTATAAAAGCTAAGACTGTAGAGACTGAGACATTAGGAAATTCGATCTGCGAGAACAACTCTTATATCTGCTTTCCATAAAACATTTGTTAATAAACATTGAACAATATACTGATTCATAAAATTTCTAAATAGATTAACTCGATTCAACAGTATGAGTACAAGAGGACGTGGATGTGGTAGGCGTGGCCGTGGTAGGGGCCAAGGTGCTGGGGCTGGGTCCAAAGCATCGGGGCACATGCCTGAAATGGAAGCACCTGCATCACCAGTTACCAAAACAGGGTCTCATGACTGAACTGGAGGGGACGATGCTTTGTCCCAAGCTATGCTGCGAGTTTTGGAACGGGTTGCTAGAGCAAGTACTGGGTCGGTAGCTCGTGGGTCTATTTCTGTGTGACTCCGGTCAAACGGGGCCGAAGTCTTTAGGGGCATTTCTAGTGTGGCCCCAAATGTAGCCGAATACTGGTTGGAGGCAGTTGAACAGATTATGGATGATTTGGATTGCACCGCTGAACAAAAACTGAAAAGAGCGGTGTCTCTGTTGAGAGGTGAAGCATACCAGTGGTGGCTCACTGTGAGGGAAGGTACACAAGCGGATCGTATCACCTAGGATTTCTTTAAAGCAACTTTCTAGGGGAAATATGTCGGGGCTAGCTATGTGGACGCCCGGAGAAAGAATTTTTGAATCTGGTTCAAGGAAGTAAATTTGTGGCGGAATACGAGGCGGAGTTTCTGCGTTTAAGTCGGTACGCTCGGGGAATAGTCTCGACGGATTATAAGTGTTGTGTGCGGTTCAAGGATAGTCTGCGGGATCAGCTGTGGGTACTGATAGCTTCGCAGCGGGAAAGAGATTTTGCCACTTTGGTGGAAAAACCCAAGATTGCTGAGAAAGTGAAACACACTGAACGTCAGAATTGTGACAAGGATAGGGGCAGGAATAAGAGGGATTTTAGGCCTTCCAGTTCTTCTGATAGATTTCAAAAGAGGCCTAGATATAACGAGCCGGTCTGAACTGGAGTTCCGTTTGCTACTGGCAGACTGCAGCCTTGTGCAGTGTGTGAGTTATTTCGTCAGGGTGAATGTTGGAAGAAAGTTGGGGCTTGCTTTAGGTGTGGGTCAAGAGACTACAGAATGAAGGACTGTACGCTGAAACCGGGTCCGATGTCAGCTGCGAGACAGGGTTATGTTCAGCCAGAGAGAGGTGGTCAGCAACCACCGAGAGGTCGTGGCCCAGTCAGAGGGGGAAATGGCTTTGGACGAGGTCGTGGAGCACCGGGCAGAGGTGCTGTTAATGCAGATGCAAGGCAGCCAGGGTTGGTTTGTGCGGCTCGACGTCGAGAGGATGGCGATGCACCGGACGTCATAATCGGCACGTTTCTTATATTTGATGTGCCATTTACTGCTTTGATTTATATTGGATCTACCCATTCATATGTTGCCTGTACTGTGTCTGGGACTCTGGGTATAGAATCTGATATTGCTGCTAGAGAAATGTCTGTGATTAGCCCTTTAGGACAATCTGTGGTAGTGAACAAGTTGTTTAGGAATGTGCCTCTAGAAGTTCAAGGAGTAGTGTTTCCGGCAGATTTGATGGAACTGCCGTTCGGTGAGTTTGACCTTATTCTAGGCATGGACTGGCTAGTTAAGCACCGTGCGAACTTGGATTGCGCTGCTAAGCATATGGTATTAAAGACTCCAGAAGATGAGGAAGTGATGGTAATAAGAGAAAGAAGGGATTATCTGTCTCATGTGATTTCGGCATTAAAGGCTGAGAAGTTGGTGCGTAAGGGGTGTGAGGCGTTTCTAGCTTTCATCCGCACATCAAATGTTAAGGAATTATCTGTTGTGGATGTTAGAACCGTGAAAGAGTTTTCGGATGTATTTCTCGCAGAGCTTCCGGGGTTGCCTCCAAATCGCAAGGTCGAATTTGGCATTGAGCTATTACCAGGAACGGCTCCGGTATCCATTGCCCCTTATAGAATGGCACCAAAGGAGCTGGTAGAACTAAAAGCTCAGATCCAGGAGCTGTTGGACCGTGGATTTATCCGACCAAGTGTATCTTTGTGGGGAGCACCAGTATTGTTCGTGAAGAAGAAGGATGGGTCGATGCGTATGTGCATGGACTATCGCCAATTGAACAAGCTAACTATTAAGAACAAATACTCGCTACCAAGGATTGGCGATCTGTTTGATCAGCTACGGGGAGCTTTGATCTTCTCGAAGATAGATTTAAGGTCGAGGTACCATCAGCTAAGGGTTAAGGAGGCAGATATCCATAAGACTGCATTCCAAACTTGTTATGGGCATTACGAGTTTTTGGTGATGTCATCCGGATTAACGAATGCACCAGCCGCTTTTATGGATATGATGAACCTGGTCTTCAAACCCTATCTAGACCGGTTCGTGGTGGTGTTTATAGACCATATTTTGGTGTACTCAAGAACGGAGGAGGAGCATGATTCTCATCTTAGGGTTGTGCTGCAGATATTAAGAGAAAAGCAACTTCATGCCAAATTCAGTAAGTGTGAATTTTGGCTAAAGGAAGTGACCTTTTCGGGGCATGTTGTTTCTGCTGAGGGGATTAAAGTTGATCCTCGGAAGGTTGAAGCTGTGTTGGATTGGAAGCCACCGAAGTCAGTGCTAGAGATTCGAAGTTTTCTAGGTTTGGCTGGGTACTACAGAAGGTTTATTGAGGGGTTTTTGTTGATTGTTGCACCCCCAACTAAGTTACTGCGTAAGGGAGTACTGTTTGTTTGGGCTGATAAACAGCAGAAAAGCTTTGAAAAGTTGAAGAAGATTCTGACTGAAGCACCAGTGTTGATTTAGCCTGAGGCTGGAAAAGAATTTGTTGTCTATTGTGATACGCCGCACACAGGTTTGGGTTGTGTGCTAATGTAAGAAGAGAAGGTGGTAGCGTATGCATCTCGTCAACTAAGGCCACATGAGGAGAACTATCCCACTCATGATTTGGAGCTAGCTGTTGTGGTTTTCACTCTGAAAATATGGAGACATTACCTGTATGGGGAAAAATCAATTATCTACACCGACCATAAGAGCCTGAAGTATCTCCTTACCCGGAAGGAGTTAAATCTCAGGCAACGGAGGTGGATAGAGTTGCTGAAGGACTATGATTGCTCGATCGAGTATCACCCGGGTAAAGCCAATGTGGTGGCAGATGCACTAAGTCGCAAGGTGGTATCTGATTTGAGAGTAATGTTTGCTCGCCTCAGTCTTTATGAGGATGGTAGGTTGTTAGCAGAACTTCAGGTGAAACCATCTTGGGTTAATCAAATTAAGGAAAAGCAGTTGTTGGATGAATCGTTGGGTTCTCGACTTCAGCAAGTGAAAAGTGGAGAGACAGTGGATTTTGGGTTGAACAATGAAGGGGTGTTATGTTTCCGTGGAAGAATTTGTATGCTGAAGGACTCAGAGCTAAGACAGATGATTCTGCGGGAGGTGCATAGTAGCCCATACGCTATGCATCCCAGTGGAAACAAGATGTACCGAGACCTGCGTGAACAGTACTGGTGGCCAGGGTTGAAATGTGAAGTTATCGACTTTGTGAGCAAGTGTTTGACATGTCAGCAAGTGAAGGCGGAACATCAGCTACCTTCAGGATTGCTGCAACTGGTGAAGATTCCACTTTGGAAGTGGGAGAGGATTACAATGGATTTTGTTAGTGGGCTACCCCTGATGCCTACTAAGAAAATTTCAGTGTGGGTAATCGTTGACCGGTTGACTAAGTCCGCTCACTTCATACCGGTTCGCACTGACTATTCGCCACAGAAATTGGCCAAGCTGTATGTGGCAGCAATTGTGAGGCTACACGGGGTACCAGTGTCTATCATCTCGGACAGGGACCCAAGATTCACATCTCGGTTCTGGAGGGCATTACATGAATCTTTGGGTACAAGGCTAGACTTCAGCACAGCGTTTCATCCACAGACTGATGGTCAATCGAAGAGGGTAATCCAGATTTTGGAAGACATGTTAAAGGGCTGTGTGATTGACTTCAGGGGCAGTTGGGAAGACTATTTACCCTTAGCGGAATTTGTGTATAACAACAGCTACCAGTCCAGCATTCAGATGGCACCCTACGAGGCGTTATATGGTCGTAGGTGTCGTACCCCTACTTGTTGGATAAAATTGGGTGAGCGACGGTTGTTTGATCCGAAATTGATCTCAGAGACTGAGGAAAAGGTTAAGTTGATTCAGGGTCGGTTAAAAGAATCTTCTAATAGACAGAAGTCGTATGCGGATTTGAAAGGTAAGGAGATATAGTTTTCAGTGGGGGAGTATGTCTTCTTGAAGGTCTCACCTTGGAAGAAGATTTTGAGATTTGGAATGAAGAGCAAGTTGAGCCCCAGATTCATCGGGCTTTATCGGATAGTGATGCGTGTGGGACCAGTCGCCTATCAGCTTGAGTTGCCCCCTGAGTTAAACCGGATACATAACGTATTTCATGTTTCTATGTTGAGGCGCTATCGTTCGGATCTTTCTCATATAGTGCCAATGTAAGAAATTGAGGTAAGACCTGATCTGTCTTTTGAAGAAGAACCAGTGCAGATTTTGGATCGGGATACTAAGGTGTTGAGAAGGAAATCTGTTCCATTAGTCAAAGTGTTGTGGCGTAATCAGGGTTCAGAAGAAGCCACGTGGGAGCCGGAGGAGGCAATACGACAACAATACCCTCGCCTCTTTTGACCAGGTAAATTTTGAGGCCAAAATTTCTTTAAGGGGGTAGAACTGTAACATCCTAAAATCTAGGGATCTGTAATAATTGTGTAAATGCATGTTATGTTGGTTCTGTGTGTTTTTTAGGTGTGTTTGGGGGTCTTGGGGAGGCTCGAGTTCGAGCCTAAGCCCTGGTGGAAGTTTAGTTTTTGGGCACCTTAGGGGAGAGGACTGTTGGAAGCAAGGCTTAAGAGGAATTGTTGGGGCATTGCTAACAAAAAGAAGCTTGTGGTGGAGTGGTGTTGGCGCCAACATGCATGCAGGAGGAGTGAGGTTCGAATCCCACAAGTAGCACTTGGGGGTTTTATTTTTGTGCTCAGGAGAGGGAGGTAGCTGAGTGGAGACCAAACACTGCCTTGGTGGTTGAGGACTTGGTCAAACTGTTTGAACGGGTGATGAAGAGTGATGGGGGGAGCAAATTGGGGAGTAAATCATGGAATATGGTGGAGTGGAGGAGTTTGGCCGAAAATGGGAAGTGCATGGGGGATGAGAAATTCGGCTAAGGAGGGGAGAGTAAGGTAGCAAAATTCGGCTTTTGGTAGGTAGTAAAGAAAGAAAACTGAAACCTCTTGGTGTATGTGTCGAAATTCTCTAGTGATTCTAGGCATTTGTGCATTTTTGGCTTTGCTACTCAAGTTTTTTTTCCGGGTTCTTTCTTTTGGCATTTTCGTTTCTCTCTTCTTCTTTTTCTCTCCTTGGGACTTGGCCGAAACTCACCTTCCACCTTTCCCCTATTTGCATCTTTCTTCTACACCATCAACACCATAGCCGAAACTCCCTTTTCTTCTTTAGTGTTCCTTCTACTCTTTTCTTCATCAGCTGAGTTTTCTCTTTTCATCTTTCAAATTGGCTTCTCTCTTCTTTTGCCAATAGCCAAACCTAGAGTTCTTTGGTCTTGCTGCTAGTGCCGAATTTTACCATTCCATTCGGCTCATCCTTGATGTTAAGGTAATAGTTCTTTCCCTTTCTTTCATGTTTTCTTTTTGTTCTTTCTTTTCTTGGCTTGGCTAAGCCGAACCTAACCACTCGTTGTAACTTAAATTCTTTTTGTTCTCTCTTGGGAAGGGCCGAATCAAGTCATCCTCTTCTACCACTTATCATTCTCTTAGCCTTGGATTTTGGAAGCTGGTTGATAAGTGAGGTGATGGCCGAATAAGGGGAGGAGATGGTTGTTCTTAATTTTAGGTTTATTTGGGTCGAAAGGTCGTTTCTTTGTTGTCCTGGAACAGCGTTATTAACTTATGTTTTTCTTTATGGGCTCGGTCTCGCACTTGAGGGCAGTGAATCGGATATTTGAACACAGCAAAGGGTGGCTGTCGTTTTGGTATGTGACAGCAGTGGGCTAGTTATTTCTAAATCTTGTGGTACCGAAGATTTAGACTAACTGTTAACCATTTGAAATAATTTGGATCGTAGGTACGAAATTCGGGAATTCAATCAACAAGCGTAACAAGTGTGTAATCTCACAACTCTCTCTGAATAATTGTTTGTGGTGTTGTACGAGTCAGTCAAAAGCCGAAAAGCCGGAGGACTGGCATCTGTGCCACACGCGCGTGCAAACGCTCGTAGTGGTAAATCGAAATATGAACAATGACGGTAAGTCGCGGAGAGTGTCACGAACACTCTTGCGAAAGGGAGGCTGTAACGGGCCTAACCGAGTCGAACGGGCTTAACGGGCCCAATGGGCTTTTCAACCCACATGGGCGATATTGTTGAAAAACAATCAAAGGGTAAGTATCGTTGCGAAATCTGGAAATCTGAAACCGGTATCATGCGAAATGGGCCACACGAGCGTGTGGGCCAGTTTGGGCCTAAAATGGATTTTTGGCCCATTAGTCTCGTAGAGACCCAATAACGGTCCCATGTCGTTCGAGGTGACAATAAGCTATTAAAAAATCGTAAATTGATAAATTACGGAAATACCCTCGGTGGGTAAATTACGGAGATACCCTCGCTGGGTAAAAATGACTGTTATACCTTTAGGGACAGTTTTGGTATGATTGTGTATAACTTGATTAATTGCCATGATGATACATTTTGCATACACTGAATTGTTATGCCATGACATATTGCATTGGGATGGGTTATAATGATGGTGGAAGTGGTGTACTGGTGGCTATGCCACAATATACTGATTTCAGTGGCTCAGCCACATATACTGATACTGTCAGCTTTGCTGCGTTTATACTGGCAGCTCGACTGCATTCATGGAGTGTAGGGTTGGGTGGGTTGACTTGGTCCCCACATTGAGTGTAAGGCTAGTACGGGTGGAGTGTAGCGGATGGACTATTAGGTTGGGTTGCATTTTCTGTTTGCATTACCATGATTTTGGGGCCGTGGGCCCAAATTTATACTGTGTGGGGCTTAGGCCCAAACTGAGACCAAGACTGTGACTGGAATCCAGATTACACACTGAGTTCTTGTAACTCACCCCTCCATTTTAACCTTGCAGGTGATCCCCAGCGTTAGTGGATTTGGAGCTGTAGAGGACTCCGTGGTGGCCATACATCAGGATTTATTATCGCGAACTAGTAAATTTTCGTTTTGCTTTACTTTAGTCTTACTTTTATTTTGGGGTTAATATTTTTGTAATAAGGCCATTGGTATAATTTCTTTTAAGTTTCCCTTGATAACTGCTAGATTTATAAATGCGTAGTTTTCTTAAAACGACAATAATCGTTTTCGAAAATATCTCATTTTTGTAATTTACTGAATTGATTTCTGTTATAATCAAGTTTTGGGGATAATAACAAAAATAACAACAATAATGTTTTTACAAGGAAACCACAAAAACAAATCTAATTTTCCACCAACAACAAAGCTCGAGGTTTTAAAAAGAATACGAACAATTTTTTTTACGAACGCGCAAGTTTTAAACAACCCTTCTATGTGACATGCCAGATCAGGTCATAACGTCTAGGCCGGGTTTGGGGTGTTACATACATATACCATAGTAAATATTTCATGCATTTAAATCATGCATAAAACTAATATCTCAACATTTCATACCATCCCATCAAACATTCTCATACCACATCATATAACTATGCATAACAATCTCAATTACACATTCATACAGTCAAACTAGCAATTTTACCAACACATCAATCTTTTAAGACTCAAAACGTACCTGGTTCGGCCACTCGCAAAACTAATGTTTTGGCTACTATGCCAAACCAATCAGCAAGCTAATTATCAAATATAACATAACATTTATCATTATCAAACAAATTTTACAAGTTTAGGACCCACACCTTATTTTTCGCTTTCTCGCAGCACCCTAGTGAATCTTAAAATTTTCCTTAATAAACCTTTATACGATCCTAAACCAAAATTCACTATAAATTAAATCAATACCACTTAACCAGCTCCCAATTACCCACTTATGGGTTCAAACCAATTATAGAATTAATAACTATTTTACGAATTCAACTAGTTCGATTCCTTACCTTGTATCAATGCGAACCGTACGTAAGATCTTTCTTTGGCTTTACGGTTGATTCGAGGCATTTGGATCAGCACCTAATTCCATAATATACTGGAAAATCAGTAGATAAAAATTATTCAATTCTTTCATTTAATCAATCCATAACATTTACCCTACAACTATATCGAAACAACAATTAATTTTACACTTAACCGCACTTACGCTTCTCGATTTGTGAGTTTCGAATGCCTGAACGAACAAGAACGTTTTTTTTCCATAATTGACATGGGTTCAATAGATTACTAGAAGGGTTCAAGAACAAAAATTAAGGCTGTAATTAATTGGGCAAGATTCAAGAAATAAAACAGCCCCCTATTCTACACATATACGCACGCACCACCGCCCATGGTGGTTGAAATTAGGACTGAATTTTAAAATGATTTGAAACCTCATTAAAATCTGGAAAAATAAATTTAAAAAAATTTAAAATCCCTTTAATTCAAAATCTAGAAATTTAGGTTTTTAATGGATAAGATCAATTAAGAAATTGAAGAGGTAAGAGACCTTACACAAGCTAGTCGAGAGAAACGGCAATGACACTTTTTAGGCAATGTTTGGGATCGATCTTGGAGTTCAAAATTTCAGATTTAGGGCCAATTTAATTGAGGGAAAATTTCAGTAATATAGCAAAGGAGATGGTGCACAATCTTTATGCAAAAAAAAATAAGAAGAAGATGGTAAAAGGGGAGGGGTAGGCAATGACAACAATGGAGGAAAAAGGGAAAAGAAAAAAAAATAGATATGAAGGGAAGGAGAGGGGTTAGGGATGGCTAAGGTAGAATAAAATGGGTTAAGATGCTGATTATTTTAATAAAAAATTGTATTTATACCTAGGTTTACTAAGCTTGGATGCCAACACATAAAAAAAAGGAAATTTGCAAAAAAAAATTAATTTATTTTGTAAAAGTTGAGACTTGAACTTCGGACCTCCAACTAACCTTCAAGCTTTCACATTTAATGACTAACCATTGCGTCAATTCCCTATTTTTGATTTATTTCTAAATTTTATGGAGTTAAATTTGTGATGTTACAGCTTTACCCCTCTTAAAGAAATTTCGTCCTCGAAATTACCTGTTTCGAAGTGATGAGGATACTAAAGCCGAATTGAGTCCTCCGGCTCCCAAGTAGCCTCTTCGATGCCATGATTTCTCCATAATACTTTAACTAATGGAATTTTCTTTCGTCTTAGCACTTTGGTCTCATGCTCTAATATTCGAACTGGTTCCTCTTCAAATGATAAATCTATTATAACCTCAATCTCTTCAACTGGAACAATATGAGTGGGATCGGATCGATACCGTTTCAACATCGAGACATGAAACACATCGTGAATATGATCTAACTCAGGTGGCAAATCTAGTTGGTAAGCCATAGAACCAACCCTTTTAAGCACTCGATAAGGACCAATGAATCTAGGGCTTAACTTACCCTTTCGATCAAATCTCAAAACTTTCTTCCATGGAAAGAATTTAAGGAAAACAAAATCCCCCATATTGAACTCAATGTCCTTGCACTTCAAATTGGCATATGACTTCTGTCTATCAGAAGCTGCCTTCAATATTTCTTGAATTAATCAAATTTTATCCTCAGTTTCTGTAACCAATTCTAGAACAATCAAATTTCTTTCGTGCACTTCAGTTTAACATTGAAGCGAGCGACACTTACGACCATAAAGAGCTTCGTAAGGTGTCATATGGATATTTGACTGAAAACTGTTATTATAGGCAAATTCTGCCATCGGTAAATGCTCCTCCCAACTGACTTAGAAGTCAACTACACAACTCCTCAACATATCTTCCAATATCTGAATGACCATTTCTGACTGACCATCGGATTGTGGATGGAAAGCCGTACTAAAATCCAATCGAGTACCCAAAGCCTTGTGCAACTTCTTCCAAATTTGAGACATGAATCTAGGATTTCGATCTGAAATAATTGACATTGGCACACCATGCAATCTCACTATCTCAAAGATATAAAGCTTAGCTAACTTCTGGAGAGAGTAATCGGCACGAATAGGAACAAAATGGGTGGACTTAATCAATCTATCAACCACAACCCAAACCTAATTTTTCTTAGTAGGCGTTAAGGGCAACCCACTAACAAAGTCTATTGTCACTATCTCCCACTTTCGCTGTGGAATTCGAATCGATTGGAGCAACCCTGATGGGAACTCATGTTCAACATTAACCTGGTAGCAAGACAAACATTTAGATACAAATTTTGGCCATTTCACGTTTAAAACTCGGCCACCAATACACTTCCCTCAAATCACGATACATCTTAGTACTACCAAGATGTATAGCATAAGGGCTGCTATGTGCTTCCTGAAGTATGGATTGTCTCAAATTCTTATCATTAGGCACACAATATCTCCCCTTAAAGTATAAAATTCCATCAGAATTAATCCTAAAGTCCTCAGTCGAACCATCCTCGACCTATTTAAACTGAGTTGTTAGAGTTTCATCCAAACTCTGTTTATCCTTGATTTCCCGAACCCACGCAAGCCTTACTTGCAATTCAACCAAGATACCCCATCATTAAAAAGACTCAAGCAAGTGAACATAACCCTCAAATCAAACATTGCCTTTCTGCTCAAAGCATCAGCCACAACATTGGCCTTTCTAGGGTGATACTCAATCGTGCAATCATAGTCCTTTAACAACTCAATCCACCCCTGCTACCTCAAATTAAGTTCCTACTGGGTGAGTAGATATTTAAGACTCTTGTGATCGGTGTAAATAATACACTTCTTACCATACAAATAGTGTCTCCAAATTTTGAGAGTAAAAACAACAACTGCCAACTCCAAATCATGAGTGGGGTAATTATATTCATGTGGCCTAAGTTGTTTTGAGGCATATGCTACAACTTTACAATCTTGCATTAGAACACAACCAAGCTTAACAGGTAAAGCATCGCTATATACAACATATCCCTTACCAGATTCCAGTTGAATTAAGACGGGAGCTTCTGTCAACACGGATTTCAACTTTTTAAAAATAGCTTGTTATTCGTCTTCCCACTTAAATGGAGAATTCTTCCTTAACAACTTAATCAATGGGGTTGCTATCAAGGAAAAACCCTCGAAAAACCTTTGATAATACCTAGTAAGACCTAGAAAACTCTAAATTTCTGAAACATTCTTCGGTTGCTTCCAATCTAGGATAGCTTCAACCTTCTTGGGATCTACGCAAATACCCTCAGCTGATACCACGTGACCCAAAAATATCAGTTCCTACAATCAAAATTCACACTTACTAAGTTTGGCAAAAAGTTGTTTTTCATGGAGTACCTGTAAAACCACTCTTAAATGCCCATCATGCTCGATTTTTGTCTTGGAGTAAACAACGATGTCATCAATAAAAACCACGACGACTTGATCAAGGAAAGGTTGGAAGACATGATTCATAAAATCCATGAAGGCTGCTGGTGCATTACTCAACCCAAAAGGCATGACAAAAAACTCGTAATGTCCATAAAGAGTCCTAAAAGCAATTTTGGGAATATCAAATTCTTTCACTTTGAGTTGGTAATACCCAGATCTTAAGTCAATTTTTGAAAAGAAAGTTGCACCTCTGAACTGATCGAATAAGTCATCAATCCTTGGTAAAGGGTACTTATTCTTGATAGTTAATTTATTCAGTTACCGATAATCAATGCACAACCGTAAGGTTCCATCTTTCTTCTTCACAAATAAAATTGGTGCACCCCATGGCGAAACACTGGGTCTAATAAAACCCTTATCCAACAGTTCTTGCAATTGCACCTTCAACTCCTTAAGCTTCTTCGGTGCTATGCGGTAGGGAGTGACGGACACCGGTGTCGTTCCCTACAACAACTCAATGTCGAATCCCACTTCCCTCTCCAGAGGTAACCCTAGCAGTTCATCAAGAAATACATTGGTAAATCCCTCACTGCACAAATACATTCAACTATAGGGTCAACGAAACTTGCATATCGGACATAAGCCAAAAACGCTTCGCACTCTTTTCGAACCATCTTTTTTGCTACTAAAGCGGAGATAATATTGGACAGATAATTTCGATGTTCCCTTAATATAATAACTTTTTTCCCAGACTTAGTCACCCTCTTTAATGCACAATCTAATCAAACTTGATGCTCAACCAACCAGTCCATCCCTAAAATCAAATAGAATTCATTGAAAGGAAGTTCCATCAAATTGGCATGGAATACCTCTCCTTGAATCTCTAAAGGAAATATTTTATAAACTTTATTCACAAGTGTGGAGGATCCTAAAGGACTAACTACAATTACAGTGTTTTTAGTTTCCTCTACCCCAATCCCTAATTTTACAATCACATTACAAGCAACATATGAATGGGTAGGTCCTATGTCAATCAAAGCAAAATAGAGTATCGAGTAAATAGTGACGGTACCTGCTATGACATCAAATGCATCTCTATTCTCTCGGCGCCTAGCCGTATAAACCAAGGCAGGTTGTCTCACCTCAACTCAATTTGCACCTTATGCTGGTGCTCTCTGTCCCCGATTACCATTCCCATTTCGATTCTTATTACGGCACCTCTGAGCACCTGATTACCTCTCTAATTTTGACCCTCAGTTAGGCCTTGATTCTGAGTCAGAGCTTGCACCTGATACTAACAACAAGGACAATCCCTAATCTTATGCTCCATCGAACTATATACCAAACAAGCACCCATCCTCCTCCGACACTCGCCCGGATGGCGCCTTTGACAATACTGACAAATATGAATTTGCCCTTCTCTAAGGTCCACTGCTTCCCTATTCTACAGTGGCCTAGCCTCTCTGGCCCGCTTAACAGGTCATGGATTTGGGCCAGTAGGGCTCGTTTCTCTTTTGGGATGATCCCTCTATTTCCCTTTCCTCTCACGCTCCACACATTTAATTTCCTCAATAATTTTGGTTTTCTCATCCAAAGCCTCAAACACAAGATCTTAGTGTGGAGCTACATGAACCTTGAAGTCATACCTTAGACCTTCCTGAAAACGAAAACTCTTTTCCTACTCAGACGCCACCATACTAGGTGTATAGCGGCTCAACCTTAGAAACTTGCCTCATACTTAAAAACTGTCTTTTCTCCCTATTTAAGTTCAATAAATTCCAACCGTCAGACCTCCACATAACGGGGGCCCACATACTAACCCTAAAAGGCCCCCTGAAAATAAGCCCAATTAATACGCTCTGGCAGCGTTCCTTTAACCACTGATTGCCACCACCGATATGCCTCATCCCTTAACAGAGACACGACACCCTTAAGTTTCTGCTCTGGAGTGCATTCCAAATCCTCCAAAATTCGTTCAATGGTTTCCATCCAATACTCAGCCACAGCAAGAGTACTTCCAACAACACCCTTAAACAATTCTACCCCACTAGAGCGGAGCCTTTCAGCAATCGTCCCACACTAACACCTCCTATTGGATCCCAACAACCCTATTCAAAGCCCTCAATAAAGCTTGAGTTACTGGATCATTCCCAACATGGTCATCATTCATATTCCCATTTTTCATATTCCCACCCTCAGTAATGGGTTCACTGTTAACCTCATTCTATTCATTACCCAATTCTGGCCCTAACGATGCAGCTGACTCAACCAGAGCCCTCAGAGGTCGCCCCCTACGGCCCCTCCTACCACGAGCTATCATTCCACGTGCATTCATTTTGGTGTTTTATGGATCTACAATTTTACAAGTAAGAGCTTTTAGTACCTTGTTTTAGTCTTTTACGTACTCATATTTTATAATTCTTTCATAAAAGTTTTATGCAATAGTTTCTATAGTCTTAATAGATTTTCAATACTATTTCTATGGACTTGGCATCGGACCTTCAAACTTCGTCATTTCCTGAATAAAACATTTCCAAATCCATTGTGGTTTGTTTTCCCCAAAATTTTTCCTTTTTATGTATGCATGCATGCAGACTAACTTAAGTAGATTTAAAATCTCAGTCTGAGGCTTTGAACCAAGGCTCTGATACCACTAAATGTAACCTTCCAAACTCGACCTAGACGTTATGGTCGAATTGGGAAGGCCACATTAGACACCTTAGTGTCGAACTTACCCTAATGATAGTTAAAAACCTTCGAGCACTTCTTTTTATAAAACTGTGGTTTCTATTGTTATTGTAACAATCTGGTTTTGACCTTAGTCAGAATAGTGGTTTCGGGACCCAAGTCAAAAAAATATTTTTAATATTATTTTATGAGTTTTCAGCATGTGAATTAGTATGTGTGAAATTTCTGTAAACTAATTTTGTCGTTTGTGTGTTTAATTTGAGAAAATGACTAAATCGCGTAAAAGGTAAAAGTGACATTCGATATGTTAATGTGCTTATTTGAGATGGCTTTCAAATATAGTGGCCTTATGAGGCAATTAAGTCATTTTATAAGATAGTGGATGGCAATGGACAAATATGACCTTAATGTATATAAGTTTCTAATATTAACTAAAAGGCTAATATAGTAAATAATTTAACAATATGATTATAATAAAAACAAGTATGAAAATAGCATTTTGTTCATCCATTTTGACGAAAACATAAAAGAAAGGAAAGAAAAGAATAAGCTAGGTTTCGGCCATGATTTTAGCTTGATTAAAGGTATGTTTTACTTCAATTTTTGATAATTTCTACGTTTTTGTGATCGTTGCTTCATGTTCTTCAATTTTGTGAATTGATGATGAATGTGAAATATTCCATTGATGAACACATGTGTTTTATGATGTTTGGTGATGAAATATGAAATATATGTGTTAGATTAACATGTTTTGTCTTTGGATTTTTGATGAATTTGAGTAATTTGGACTTAATTGAGAAAACAATATTTTGAAGGACTAAATTGTGAAATAAATGAAATGTATGGACTTGTATGATTATAGTGTATATTCAGCTAAGCATGGGTACAAACAAATGGTGTGTATTTTTTTGATTTTTTGAAATAGGGACTAAAATGTCAAAATGTGAAAATGTGAGGGCTAATTTGTAAATTACCCTAAATATGTGTTTTTGGATTGAATTGAATGATTTGGTGAATAAATGGATTAAATTTGAATATGTATAGATTAAGAACTGAAGAAAATGGATTTAGATCGCGGAAAGTCGAAAGTAATTGAATAGCCGAATCCGATCGTTTATCCGAATCCGAGGTAAGTTTATTATACAAATAAATGTATTTAAGTTGAATTATTCATGTTCATTTGATATTGAATTGTGATGAATCACTTTAGACGGTAAACGTGTGAAATCCGAGAAAGTATTGACAATGTATCAGTGTCTAAAAAGTCCCGTACGAACCTAGGAATAGATAGGATTTTATATGTCATGACATAGGTTTTTGATATGTGATATCATGTAAGACCACGTCTGGGACATTGGCATTGATTTGAGATTTCGTATAAGACCACGTCTGGGACGTTGCATCGATTTGATATTTACGTGTAAGACCATGTCGGAGACATTGGCATCGTATTGATTCGTGTAAGACCCTGTCTGGGACAGTGGCATCGATATTTGGTTACATGTAAGACCACATCTGGGACGTTGGCATTGTATGATTATTCTGAGTATTCCGAGCATCCTATTTGATTCCAAACAGTTCAACGGGTAATTCTGAGAAACTAAAGACAATGTGATGTGTGTAATCGTTTTAGGTACGTTTGATGTGAATGCTTTGTATAAGAATGAAAGGTGAGTATATGTACATAGATGCTATGAGTAAAAGGTGATATATGTATATTTGAGATATGAGCAAAAGAGATGCTTGAGGTATGATAAGTTGGTAAGCAATGGCAACTCAATAGAGCCAAAAACAAATCTATGTGTTTGAAATGAAGATATGTTAATGAATTTGATTTACCATGCTTATAAATGATTATATGAAAAGTTTATTTGTATATGGCTTACTAAGCTTTTGAAAGCTTACTTTGTGTGTGTTTGCTTTATTTTATAGATCGTCGAAGCTACGAAAGGCTCGAGAATCGTTGAGGATCATCACCACGCTATCAATCTCTACTTTGGTACTTTTGAATGTGTGTATAAGGCTCGAGAATCGTCGAGGATCATCACCACACTATCAATCTCTACTTTGGTACTTTTGAATGTGTATATAGTTAAATATGGCATGTATAGGCTAGTTGTTTTGGAATATGTTTGAGATATGTACATAGCCATGTGATATGGCTAGATAAATGGTTGTTTCATGAATGAGTAGCCATGTTATATGATGTTTGATTGGTATGGTTTAATGACTAAGGAAATGGTCAAAATAATGGTAAGTTTATTGAGGCAAAGTATGCATATAAATGATGAATTGTTGTTATAAGGAAATGGTATGTTTGTGATGAATTATACTTGGAAATGATTGTGACTAGATTGAGCTAATTGTTGTATAAGATGGTGTGCTTGATATGCTTTTGAATGCTTGGAATGGTTGGTTATTTATGGCATGAATTGAATTGGTATGATGCTTGTAGGGATAGCCCATAGTGTGGGTGGCATTTTGGCCTTGTAAATGGCCTATAATTGCCCACACGGTTGAGCACACGGGCGTGTGGCTCGACCGTGTCCTTCGTGGTTGTAATTCAAAACAAGTCAGACTCGACCACGGGCTAGACACACGGGCGTGTGACTGGCCGTGTGGATCAAGTCAGTTTTGACCACGGGCTGGACACACGAGCGTGTGGCTGACCGTATGGTGCAAGTCAATAGCGACCACGGGTGAGGCACACGGGCGTGTCCACGGCCGTGTGGACAAGTCAGTATGTATGCCCTGTTTTGACATGGCTTAAACACGCAGGCGTGTCTAAGGCCGTGGGAGGCACACGGCCTACCCACACGGACGTGTGACCTCTGTAACTTAGAAAAAATTTTAAATTTTCGAGATTTTCTATATGTGTTCAGTTTAGTCCCAGCCCTATTTTAAAGCATGATTAAGGTCTCGTAGACCTAATTAAGGGACAACTTGATTTGATTCATTGAATCATTTTATGAAATGTCTGTAAAAGGTTCCGTTTTGTCCGGTAACGCCTTTAACCCTAGATCGGTGATGGTCACGGGTGAGGGGTGTTACAGTTAGCTTTCGAAAATGTCCCTTTACTTAGTCCAACCATGCTTAGGTCAAATTAGCAAATTAGGTGAGTTTTTGTAAAACCTTACTAACGGTGTTACCTTTGAAAAATCCTTTTGTTATCTTCTTAGTAGTAGAAATGTACCATTACTAGTCAAATTATTAATTTAGTCGTATATCATGCATAGTCCATTTCAATATTTTTATAAAAATCGTGTATCTATACCAAATATGTGTGTCATACATGCATGAAAAGTCCCAAAATCTCGAACAGCCCCAAACCACAGTTTAAAGAAACTTTATAATCCAAAACCGAATAATAACAATAAAATAACATAAAAATATAATTCAATTAAAATAATATGACAAAATAAAGTCTGAAGTCTGTTGTACATCCGCATGCCAATTTTGATCCTAAGTTCGATCATTACCTGAGAAATTGAGATAATGGGGTGAGCTTCACAAGCTCAGTGTGAGACTAAACGAGTATTAAGCATTCATACAGGCAATTTCATAGAGGTGCCAATAGCACAATCAAACATTAACAATAATAATTTTCAAATGCACATGATAGTGAAAAATGCACATGTGAGATCCTACCCATACCATCTGCTACACACCACGAGTTCCCCAGAACCCCTCTGCCAAACTCCAACATATGTGAAAAATGCTCGATTTGGTAAAACCACCAATAATCAATAATGCAGTGAAATTGCAAAATAAATAATGCGATATAATCACCAATCCCGTCGGTACTCCAAATTCAGTGCACTGACTAAAAATATATGCTGACTTAATATGTCGTTGGTACTCCACGGAACTCCTCTATCAACCACAAAATCTCATCCCAAAGCACATGCAATATGTTATACAAATTCATACACAATCACATTTCATTACTTTTCACATTTATTCGACATGCTCCACATGTCCTCAATAATCACATACTTTCAGAGAAAGAAAACAGTGTTCCAATTTTTAAATTACCATTAAGATGGTATCTATCAATATCGTTCAATTCACATGCTTTACGAATTTCATTGTGCACCAATAGCAACCTCACGTATATATATCATAGTAAATATTTCATGCATTTAAATCATGCATAAAACTAATATCTCAACATTTCATACCTTTCCATCAAACATTCTCATATCACATGATAAAACTATGCATACCAATCTCACTTTCACATTCATACAGTCAAACTAGCAATTTTGCCAACACATCAATCTTTTAAGGCTCGAAACGTACCTGATTTGGCCACTCGCAAAACTAATATTTTGGCTACTATGCCAAACCAATCAGAAATCTAATTATTAAATATAACATAACATTTATCATTATCAAACAAATTTTACAAGCTTAAGACCCACACCTTATTTTTCGCTTTCTCGCAGCACCCTAGTGAATCTTAAAATTTTCCTTAATAAACCTTTATACGATCCTAAACCAAAATTCAGTATAAATTAAATCAATTTACCACTTAAACAACTCCCAATTACCCACTTATGAGTTCAAACCAATTGTCAAATTAATAACTATTTTACGAATTCAACTAGTTCGATTCTTTACCTTGTATTGATGCGAACCGTACGTACGATAGTTCTTCGCTTTACTGTTGATTCGAGGCATTTGGATCAGAACCTAATTCCATCATATAATGGAAAATCAGTAGCTAATAATTATTCAATTATTTCATTTAATCAATCCATAACATTTACCCTACAACTATATCAAAACAACAATTAATTTTACACTTAATTGCACTTACGCTTCCCAATTTGTGAGTTTCGAATGCCCAAACGATCAAGAACGTTTTTTCCCTAATTGACATGGGTTTAATATATGATTAGGAGGGTTCAAGAACTAAAATTAAGACTGGAATTAATTGGGCAAGATTCAAGAAACAAAACAGCCTCTTATTCTACATATATGCGCACGCACCACCGCCCATGGTGGCCGAAATTAGGGTTGAGTTTTAAAATGATTTGAAACCTCATTAAAATTTCAAAAAATATATTTAAAAACATTTAAAATCCCCTAAATTCCATATCTGGAAATTTAGATCTTTAATAGACAAGATTAATTAAGAAATTGAAGAGAGAAGAGACCTTACACAAGCTAGTCAAGAGAAATGGCAATGACACTTTCTAGGCGATGTTTGGGATTGATCTTGGAGTTCGAAATTTCAGATTTAGGGCTAATTTAATTGAGGGAAAATTGTAGCAATATAGCAAAGGAGATGGTGCACAATCTTTATGCAAAAAAAAATAAGAAGAAGATGGTAAAAGGCGAGGTGTCGACAACGACAACAATGGAGGAAAAAGGGAAAAGAAAAAAAAATAGAGATGAAGAGAAGGAGAGGGGTAAGGGACGGCTAAGGTAGAAGAAAATGGGTTAAAAGGATGATTATTTTGATAAAAAATTGTATTTATACCTAGGTTTACTAAGCTTGGATGCCAACACATAAAAAAACAAGGGAATTTGCAAAAAAAATTAATTTATTTTGTAAAAGTTGATACTTGAACTTGGGACCTCCAACTAAACTTCAAGGTTTCACATTTAATGACTAACCATTGGGTCAATTCCCTATTTTTGATATATTTCTAAATTTTATGGAGCTAAATTTGGGATGTTGCAAAGTAAGTAGGAAATGGTAAACTTGAGTTTTAAAGTACATTTAGGTGCACACGGTCTGTCACACGATCGTGTGTCACACACGGGTGTGTACCCTGAATGTGTGGAATAGTTGCATAAGTGTAGTGTCACACACAGGCAGAGACATAACTAGGACACAGCCGTGTGTCTCAAGTCAGTGAGTTACACAGGTTGAGACACAGCCGTGTGTCCCCTGTTTTTATGCATTTTGAGTTTTCACCCTAAACTTCTAGAATTATTTCAAATTAGCCCCTGTTAGTTCTAAAATCACTTTTAAAGACTTGTAAACTCGTATTTAGGACTGTATGCATAATTTTCACTATGATTTGAATAAAATAGCTTACATTTAAATTATGATTGATTTTGTAGTAATGCTTGTAACGCTAATCCGTTGATGGAGGGGGTTAGGGGTGTTACATGATGTGAGCTTGTTTTTATTTATTTTTTGTTCTATATTCAACTAGTTCATCTTTTGCTGTCACAATATCTACTAATATAAATTCTATACCCATGCTTAGTGGGACTAATTTCAATGAATGGAAAAGGCACTTACTTATAGTGCTTGGTTGTATGGACATAGACCTTGCACTAAGGGAAGAACAACCCAAACCTCTCATTGGGGAAAGCACCCCTTATGTTAAAAGGGATTTTAAGAGGTTGGATCGTTCAAATCACATGAGTCTAATGAACATGAAGCATAACATTCCAAAAGCCTTTAGGCGCACAAAATCTGAAAAGATTACTCAGGCCAAGTGTTTCCTTGACAAAATTGAGAAACGTTTTGCTAAAAACGATAAGGTTGAGATGACATCACTTCTGACTTCTTTGATGTCTATGAAGTATAAGGGTCAAAGAAACATAAGGGAGTACATTATGGAGATGTTTCATGTTGCCTCAAGACTTATGACACTTAAGATTGAGCTTTCTGAGGAATTGTGTGTTTTTATGGTTTTGGTATCGCTTCCTACACAGTTTAACCACTTTTTTCAATAGGAGAAATGGACTCTAAATGAGCTTATTTCTTATTGTGTGTAAAAGGAAGAAATGTTGAAACATGATAAGTCTAAAAGTGCTTATTTGGCCAGTACCTCTAAAGACAACAGCTTACATTCTGAATAGAATACCCACTAAAGAAATTGCAAAAACACCTTATGAGATTTAGAAAGGTCGAAAGCCTAGTCTAAAGCACTTTCACATTTGAGGATGTCCAATTGAAGCAAGGCCTTATAGGCAACATGAAAAGAAATTAGACTCTAAAATAGTAAGCAACTACTTTATTGGTTATTCTGAGCAATCTAGGGGTTATGAGTTTTATGATCCCACAATTAGGAATATTTTTGAGACGGGAACTGTAACTTTTTTTTTAAGGATGTTAAGTTCGAATGGAGAACTAAGGATAGAGACATTGCTTTTGAGGAGAAATTGGATTCTAACTTAATTCCTGCTATCACTTTTGACAATGTTTAGGTTCTCATACCTATAATTGATCAAGAAATGAATCCGGAACCTTAATAAGACAATGTTGAACAACTCCTTATTCAAGATGAGGTAATTTTTCCAAAAAAAAAAAACTCAACAACCTCAAGAACGAATGTCATTAAAAAGGTCCACTAGAAAAAGGGTTTTAATGGCTTTAGTGTAATAATTTGACCTTAAACTGCATTAGATGAATGTTAAGTTAATGATTTCTTAATGCTAACATTGATCATACATTTATATGGCGCAACTAGAAAAATTTGTGTCTAATGCTGCAAAGTTAATTGTCATAACCATTTTTTGACAAAACGGGAATCGACTTGGTTTTGAAAATATATATAAAAAAAAAAAGAGTCGCCACCGATCTTTATTGGGTGTAATCGGATCACCTTTGTTTTAATAAAACATTTTGATTTACTAAAACAGTGTTTTTGGTCTACGAAATTTGAGAAAACGGGTTCGAGAGTCGGTTACGTGCGAGGAAGGGTTAGCACCCTCGTCACGCCCAGAATTGGTACCAAATTGATTAATTAATGTCCTTATGTCAAAAGTTGAAAATAGAAAAAGGAAATTGATCTTTTTTGGTAATGTTTTAATTTTCTCGAATTAAATATCAAGATTTTCTTGTTCCGAAGGACAAAATATCACATCCAGTACGTAGGACACGATGATTTTAACCCTCGAATCCAAGATCATCTCTTAATTCCCGAGACTCATACATGAAAACACCAAAAGGATATTCGAATGCTTGGCCAAGCGGGAAACCGAAACCCAACACGTAGGGCACGATCTCGCGGGTTTCCAAACATAGAATATTGCCTTATTTGGAAACTTTTGTTTTTGGATGAAATTTATAAAAGATTTTAGGTACGTTTTAAGAAGAGTTATTTAAAGCATGAATGGGGGTTGTGCTTGATGAATGACGATAATGTAATACGAATTTGGCACAGTGATAACATAATACATGTAATACATAACATTGGAATCGTTAATCCAAAATATTAGCATGCATGAATAATAATGACGATGATGGAACATTAATATAAACAATAATAACGAGGATAATGATAACAATGATATGAAAACATGAACAAACAAATTATAATACATACAAGAGTGATAATCGCATAGCTCACACTATTTAAAAAAATCAACATTAATAAACAAAGACGGATAAATTAAACAACATATACAACAAATTGCAACAAGTAAAAAAAACAAGTAAAATTTGCAAACATACACTTTGAAACGTCAATAAATTAGTTTAAAAATAGATAATGTAAAAAAGGGGCTTTAAAATCGATAATATACAAAATAATTTTCAAGAAATGATGTATCAAAACTTTAAATAAAATAGTACTTATATACACCTATACGTAAAAGGATAAAATTATAATGTGAAAAAAAAAAGGATAAATAATAAATCAAAATAAATAATATGCGAAAGATTTTAAAGTAAATAATGTATATATATAGAAAATCTTAAAATAAGCAGTATATATATATATATATATACATATATAAGTTTTAAGGAAATATACATAAAAACTTAAAATAAAAAAAATGATAATAAGAATACAATTTTTTTAAAAGAAAATAAATAAACATATCCTTAAACAGGTGGAGGACTGGATCGAGTCAGAATAAATAAACGAGGGCTGAAAGCGCAATAGATCAAAAAAAAGGGGGGAACAGGGGCCACAACGCCTCGCGCGCAAACTTACGGGGACTAAATGGGTGAATAACCCCAGCCACTAATGCGCTGCGTTTCTGTTTGGACCGAATTGAAATAAGGCCTAAAGTTCGGGGCAAAATTTAAATTTTTAAGAAAGTGAAACCGGGTGCAATAAGACGATGGCGCAACATGGGAGGACCAAATGTGAAATTTACCCATTCAGGGTCAAAACGCGCGGATCCCCTGCTATACGGGTCGGGTCGCACGGGTCCTATTAAAAGCCCAAAATTTTCTTTTTATGTCATTTTGCAGACCTCTTATTTCAAAAATAAAAGATAACCAGCCCCTTTCTTTTCCCCTTTTCCGTCTTCCCCATCGATTAGGCTTCCCCGGTCGTTCATCGCGCCACCGGATCGGTGGCCGGCGACGTCCAAGACGGTGGGCTTTAGCCTTGTTTCGAAATCCTTTTGTAACCTCGTCTCTCGGCGCCTGAAAACAAAGGGAGAAGGCCTTCGACACCCCTCCCCGAGCCGAGTTCCTTCGACGGAGAAAGCAAACTTCCGACGCTGCAACTGGGGGTTTCAGGTAAGTCACTTTCTTCTTTTCTTTTCGTTTTATAATTGGTTTTTGTATTTGGTTTCAAAAAGAAAACAGTAAATAAAAATAAAAAGGGTAAAAGAACAGCGTTAAACGACAGAGAATAAAAGAGACAACAAATTAAAACTCAACCTTCTAAAATTCCTTTTTTGTTTCAATTGTTGAGAGTTCGTAAAAGAATCCGGCCTCCATTACAATGGTTTTTGCTTCGGTTTTTATAACCGATTTTTCAAACATTCGATTCTGCTTTTTTTTATTTTATTCTTGTTATGTTTGTGGTCTTTTTCTTGGCTTTCGCTCGCATGCTTCTTTTCTCTTTGCAGGTATCCGAGACACATGTGGGAGTTGACAGAAGCGTGGTGGGCAGTGGCCGAGGTCTGAAGGACGGTGACCAATGGCCGAGGCGGCTAGTGGAGGTTGTCAGAAACGACGCGATGGCTGAGGCAATTAGGGGCTAGGGTTCTGAAAATTTTAAGGTTTTTTTTGGGCTGTTGGGCCACTGTAAAATTGGGTTAGGGACTGATTCATTATTATTTGTTTGGTTTTTTATTTTGGGTTTATTTGGGCTCATTTGGGTTTGGTATTTTGGGTTAATTGGACATTGGACATTTAAAGTTTATTTGTTTTGGTTTTGTGTATTGGGCTTTTAATGGGCTTGTGAAATTTGGACATTTTATGGACTGTTTTATTGGGTTTATTTGGTTTTGTTTTTGGCTTTAATACTGGTATTGGTTTTTTAATGGGCCCCGGGCCAAAATTGGTTATTACATTAATGATTTACAAATTAAAGAACTTCATCTATGGGCTTAAGCATACTTCTCGTCAATAATATTACAAATTTTACCAAATGATTATCTCATTTGATTTAGAGATAAATTTGGTAGATAATTGTATATACCACAAGTTCAGTGCGAGTAAGGTTTTGTATTTGGTTTTATATGTTAATGACATACTGCCTGTCAATAATAAGTTAAGTCTCGACCAATACCCTGAGAATGATTTTGAGATTAATGAATGCATAAGATTCCCTATGTCTCAAGAGTGGGGAGTCTAATGTATGTTTAGGTTTGTACATATTCAAATATTATGTACACTGTTGCGGTGTTAGGTAGATATTTAAGCAACCTTGGTTTGGACCATTGGATTGCATCCAAAAGGATTATGAGGTATCTTAAGAACAAAAGATTACGTGCTCGCATATCGGAGGTTTGATAAATTAGAGATCATCAAGTATACAGACTCCGATTTTGATGGAATATTGATGCAAAATTTTGTCGCTAGGGTGCAAATTGTGACAATAATTGGTAGTCCTTTATTCCAATAACAACAGTAGCACATCAAAGTCAAAGCACATAGACTTTAAGTTCCTAGTTGTTAAAGTAACAGATCAGAGTGGTTAGGTGCCTATAAAGCATATTGAGACAAACTTCATGATTGCGGATCTGCTTACTAAGGGACTACCACCAAAGGTTTTCATGAGCACACTACTCATATGGGTGTAATGTCATTTGAGGATATTTGGTTTTAGTGGGAATTTGTACTTTTTAATGCTTTTATGTTATAGACGCATTTTCAATTATTTCAATTTACAAATATTAAGTCTATTTTCTGCAAAAATAAAGTTTATTCGGTTTATTCACACTCTGAATTTGGTAAGGTTTGATCTCACTAAGGTTTAAGGAGGATCAATTGGAAATAGACATGTTTAGACCATACTGCATGTAATTTTCATGCTACACATCCATACTTGATCTATGTCATTTGGTTGTGTTAATATTTGTGATCAGGGATGGATTTAGTTACGATATATGTAATGAAAGTCGCATTGGTTCTATATTAACATAATTAATGGACGAGATTGTTCGAAATACCTTTTTGGATATGTAGTAAAGTTTTGAGCTCATAAGGTTATATAATGACATGTAATTATAGAGTAACTAATATATGTGATCCAAGTGGGAGATTGGTGGAAAATATGGACATCACATAGATAATAAGGTAATTACATGTTATTATTTACTATCATAATAGGTTAGCCTAAATTAAAAGTGATCTAATTTGGTTAAGGTTTGTTAGGCTTTAATTATTAAATAAAGTATGGGTCAAATATGTGTAAATACTTTAATAACTAATTTCTAATTAATGATAGGCTGATTAGAAACTAGGGTTAACGTGCAAAAGTTATATATTAGGGTTATGGTCCCCAAATTACACATAAGATAACTTTTTTAATACCTCATCTTTAGAAAAAAGAGCCACCTTCTCTAGGTTACTTACGTGCTAATTTGGAATATCAAAACCGTAAGATCTGTAGATTTCAAGAAATCGATGAATTCAGGTACGCTTTCACATCTAGTTTTGTTCTTGATTCATTCTTAATGATTTTAACATAACAGATCTTAATTTATGGTTTATTAAGTTTTATATCAATTATTATTTTATGATTGTAGCAGAAACCTCTATTTATAAAAAAAAAATCATCCTAAATCAATAAAGTAATTCAGAAAACTTATTAAAAATGAAATAAAATAAATTAAAAATAAGAGAAGGGTGATAACAAGAATTAAAAATGGGTGTCTTCATTAGTTAGTAATTTGATCCGGGTGGATGAAGGGTAGCTCGAGCTAATAGGGCATTAAATAGATATGGTTTTTAGCTCAGCCATCATAATTCATAAACCTGGCAGCAGTAGCGAATGCACATTCATTCACTGGAAGATGAAGAAACAAGAAGAGCAGAACATGGAAATGGGTGTATGGATATGAGAATAGTTATATTTGGACGTACACACAATATTAAATGGAGCATTTGATTTGAAAATCTATTTTATCCTGACTCGGCATCCATTGATCAATCTTCATCAATGGACACCCTGAAAATGACGAGTGTTGTAATGTCTGCACAAGGGGCTGATTTTTCCTTAGTTGAAGGGCTTTGTGTTTGCGAAACCCAGCAATGGTCATCGATCAACTACTATAAGCTGCCAAAGAAAGGACCAACTAAATCGTTGACATAATACCTAGAATTACTCATAACCCCTCCTAACTTATAAATAGGAGGATAACACGCTTCCACGCATTCAGACCCACGACCTCCTGTATTAGAAACAATGTCCATGCTAATTGAGCTAAAACTCTATGTAATGATTTAATCCACATATTTCACACTCCATTTATATGGATTATGTATGTCAATTTTAACGTAAATTAAACAATTTATTTATGTAAAATAAACTTTCAAGCGTTCAATAAATATTAATATATAAAATATTTTAGATTGATATGATAGATATATTGGATTAGTTCAAAATTTTATATGCATGACAATTATAATGATCATGAAAATTTTAACGGTTAAATGATTAAAATATTAATCATACTAAATTATACGAAAGTAGTGTAAGTGGATCCCACCTCCTAAAACAAGATAAACTACTCAGTTGGTCACTTAACTTTTAGGGCGTTTTTATTCTGATTACCCAAAAAGAAATCCTTACAATTTCATTATCCAACTTTTAGAGCGCTTTCATTTTAGTGACCCAAGTGTTAAATCTCTAATGACGGTTGACTATACATGCCACATTATGTTTACACTTCCATTTTGGTCACCCAAAAAACTATCTTTTTTTAAGTATTGATCGGGGTAAAAAAAAGATTAAGGTGAAAAACAGTAAAAACTAAAATAATGCATAAAGTAATTTTCAAACTATACTTTGTATACTGCTTTGCTGAAAAAAGTTTTAAATTTCTTTTCAATATTGAAAAACATTAAAATTAATTAAAAAATTATTTTAAAAAAATTATCTCTTGATAGTGTCAGTTGATTTGTTATTATAAAATTAAAATTAATTAATTTAAAGTCCTAAAATAAAATTATAAGATTTAGAAGAAGATTAAATTAATTATTTCATTAATTTCAATATTATAGTAACAAGTAGATTGACATTATTAAGGGATAAAAAATTTCAATAATTTACTTAAATTAATTATTTTAAATTAATTGCAAGGATTTTTTTTTCTTTCGCTTTTAGCTTAGCATGAAAGATTTATGATGATATAATCAAAAGAAATTTGGGTTCCATAGACAATTATTAAAGATGGATTATTTGAAATTATTTTAATTTGAAAACATAATTAATTAATTTTATTAATTTCAATATTATAATAACAAATTTGTTGAGATTCAATAACTTATTTAATTGGTTTTGATGTTTTGAAATTTAAATTTCAAGATTGAAAAAAAAAAAGAAGTTTAAAATTTTTACAATAAGATAAACAAGTATAATTTAAAAAAATTTAATGCATTATTTTAATTTCTATCCTTTTTTCACTTTAATCCTTAACTTTTTTACTCGGATCAAAATTTAAAAAATTATTTTTCGGTCATCAAAATGAAAACAACCTAAAAATTAGATGATGAAATAAAAATGTAAACATAATTTAGCTTGTAAAATCAACTGCAATTAAAAATTTAATGTTTAGTGGACTAAAATAAAAACCTCCTATGACGAAATTGTAAATATTTTTTAACTAAGATAAAAGCAGTGGGTGACCAAGTGGAAAAATCACCCTAAAAGATTATATAAATTGAGTATGTAGGTGGAGAAAGTTGGAGGCCATTGATGAGGACACAAGAGAACATGAATCAGAGTAGACAGTGAGAGAAAGACGCGGAATTAATGGGTTGATTTGATTTACTCAGAAACTAAAAGCCAAGGGACGTTTAATTATAAAATCATGTAATGCCAAACTTCACTTTAACCAAATAAAGAAAAAGTAATATTGCCAAATTTCACCACCTTTAAATATAATGGTTCTATTATTTTTATTATTTTATTTTAAATGAAAAAATTGGTTCAACTATTAAAATATTAATAATGTGTACTTTATTGTTGATATAGATAATTTTTAAAATAAATTTATAATTTTTTTAATTTTTTTAAAATTATTTTTATTTTTATGAAGTGTAATATAGTTGTCAATAAATTTTTTTCTAAAATATTTATCGCATTTATAAAATTTCTTTTACTGTGTTAGTGTCATTTATCAATTAAGATTCAACTCAGTTAAAATATTTATTTTAATATCCTTTTATATTTATCGTATGTTATTTTTAAATATGAATATATATTTTTGAGATGTATATCAAGTGTTTAGTAAAAATAAAGCAACTTTTACTATTATGAATTTAGTATCTCACACTCCATTGTTGTTTGCATGTGATATTTTTCCGACTCTTGATTCAGCCCAAGTAAATGAAGAAAAAGAAAAGGTTGTTCAGAACTGGAGAAGAAATAAATTAAAATAAAAGAAAAAGTGTGTCCAAATTGTAATTTGAAATGGGTAGGCTTCTTTTTTTCCTTTAAGATTGAATTTATACTAGTGTTTTTTATTAAGCTTATATTATAAGTACGTCAATTCTTTTACCTGAATTATTTAGCATGCATAGAAGGTTGCACTTCTACAGTACAAAAATGTACACTCTTTTATAATTATGTTATAAATAAGAGAATAAATCATTCTTTTTCCATGGCTACATATATTAACCAAGGGCTGTATATGGATCTCAGCAGTTCCTAATCCTAGAAATGCCATATACTTCATATAATGATCAGCCCAACCAAAATATCAATGTAACTCCACCCTTGAGGTCCTTTAAGGAATGGGTAATGAGAATTTTAGGTGTGCAGTCTAATCTATTATGGTCATTATTAATTCACCACACTTCTTTTCTATCCTTCTCCCTTATTTATCCTTCATATATACTGCTCCACAACTTTATATATATATATATATATATCACCTTCTAAACTTTGATTCCTATACAAAGTGGTGGGGAGAATGGGTAACATTAAAATAAGCCACTTACTTTTAATACTCTTCACTTGCTTCCTTGCAGCACATGTAATACAAGGTCATAATCAGCCTCTAGCCATTCCTTTTTCTTCCTTACAAAGACCACCTTTTCGTTTTCATTTTCTTTTATTAATCCCCTTGGCAGAATCTTGACAAGGCTTTTGATGTGGAAAATTCATTTCCTAAGCTTATATTATGAATAATTTCTTAAATACTAGTACGGGGATGAGTTCGAATCCAATAGTTCTATGTCTAAAATAGTGATTTTCTTCCATTTGCTTGCTAAACCAAGTTGCATCTTGCTTTGCAGGATCTAGAACTGAAGTTTTACTTCCTTTCCAACATCAGGCATCTCATTCTCCTCCATTAAATTTGCAGCTAAGGGTATTTTTCATTTTCTCATTAGAAATCCTAATATTTCCTTTCCTTCTTTTATGGTTGGGCTGAATAATTTTGTAGGCAAGCAATGAAGCTGAAATGAAAAAAAATTCAAGGAGATTGATGATTGGATCAACGGCGCCAACCTGCACTTATAATGAATGTAGAGGATGCAAATACAAATGTAGAGCTGAGCAAGTTCCAGTTGAAGGAAATGACCCAATCAATAGTGCATATCACTACAAATGTGTTTGTCATAACCCTTAAATCAAGTCTAGTGTATGTTTGATTTTTGGCTGGGCATCTATGGTTCAAAATGGAGAAGATATTAGAAACTAGGTTTCTCACTTCATCCAAATACTATTTTTGTCCTCCAAATATAAGGATTGTAAAAAGTGTTGTCCAGTTTACTTGTTCTGGTTTCCTTTTGGCACATCAAGAGCTTTCTTGGCTATGGTTCAATTATAATCTTCTTGAAGGAAAATTTTATCATTAAGCTTATTTGAATTGTATGGATATATCTAGATATTTGAATAAGGTGTGTATAATCAAGACTATACCACTTGTCAACTTGATCAACTTTATAATCTATGAACAACTATATTATTTTTTGGTTACGTGACATGTTTTTGAGTTTTTCACCCTTTCTTTCTTCATGGATCAGGCCTATTTTAGTTATCTTTAGTCCACAGAAGAATGAAATGGAAAGAATGAAAGAATGAAATGGAAAGAATGACCTGAAACCCCATATAGATAAAGCTTTTGGTCATTGAGAATTTGGGATTATAGCAGGCTTTGACAAAGCTATGCATTCAGTTCACATATCTAATATTCTTTCTTTGTTTTGCTCAATGAGAAGCTATCTTTTTTATTGCATTTTTCAACAATCCCTCAGTCCCCGTCGCCATCCGTACCTCATCCCACCATTGCCGCCTGTCTCCATTGCCACCACCCCACCATACACCATGACCAACTCACGCGGAAAATCTAAGGTCGCCGTCTCCGATTCAAAAAAACGAAAGACCCCAAGTGCAACCTCTTCATCGGGCCCTCCGCCAATGCACGGCATCCATGTTTTCGATTCTCACAAGGTCCCAAGGAGAACCTCTATCAACGTCTCCAACAGCGGCCACTGGGATTAGGCCGATGTATTATTGGGTAGCCTTGGAGCAGATTCAGTTAGCTGATAGAGTGTGTGCACTGATTGCCATAGCTTCTTGGGACTGATTCCTCTCCATCATCGAGCCCACCTACTTAGAGCTTACTCTTTAGTTTTGTTTGACATTCCTCTTACAGCACATGATGTCAACCCATGATGAGCCATGCATTATTACTTTCCAAACTCGGCGGTACGATGCATCATATGAGCGTCCCGAAATTTAGAGCTGCTTTAGGACTCTATACTGAGGAGTTCATAAGTGTCAAGGGGTTTCTCACTTTATACCGGCATATCCAATATTCGCTGTCTCCATGCTGGACAAAGCTTACGGCTAGCACAACACCCTATGATCCGAGCCAGTTGAAGGCGACTTCCTTACCTCCAGCCTTGCACTATATTCATGCCATCTTGGCTCACACATTGATCGGTAAAAGAGAGAGCACCAGAGTCGTCGGTACATTCAACGCTTATTTTTTATGGAGCATGGCCACGGGGCATACTTTTAATCTTGCCTACTTCATCGCCCTAACCTACCGCCATCAGACAGAATGCAGTAGGAAGGGTCCTATCTGTTTCGGCCCTTATATGACTCGACTCGCACGACATTTCGGTCTCCTCGACACTTCGAAGTATAGTTCATCCTTCACACTAGTTGGACAAATGTCTCCAAAGGGATTATCGAGCATGAGTTACATGAGGATGATCGAGCGACTGCGTGGAGTGGATCCTCCTCGATACTGATTATCTCATTCTGACCATCAGGATGAGCATGAGGACTTCATTGATGATGTTCCTTTCCACCACGAGGATCCACCTCATTATCCATCTCAGAGTCACCGTACTACTACTTCTACTGCTATCTTCGCGGACCTCTTTGAGCGGTTCACTCGTTTCAAGCTACACTGTTTTGAGCAGTTCGACAATATTGATGCGAATTTGTAGTAGATCTATCAGCACATCCATATATCTTCTTCAGCGTTGGCACCTCATAATCCCAATGCCTCTAATGATGAAGATCACTTATTTGATTTCTTTTCTTTTTAGTTTTATTTTTATTTTTTGTTGTTTTACTTTTATTTTCTTAGACTTCTTTCGTTTATTATTGTCGAAACCATTTTTTTATCGAATTTTGAAAAATGGGAATCGACTTTTAAAATATGGAAATGGAGTCGCCACCGATCTTTTATTCGAGGTGTGATCGGATCACCTTGAGATGGATTATTTTAATAAAATATTTTGATTTATTAAAACAACAATTTTGGTCTGCGAAATCTAAGAAAACAGGTTCGGGAGTCGGTTACGCACGAGGAAGGACTAGCACCCTCGCAACGCCCAAAATTGGTACCAAATTGATTAATTAATATCTTCAAGCTGAAAATTTGAAAAGATTCTAGATTACGATCCATTTATTTAATGTATATATGTATTTGGACAAAAACCGTATTGGATGCCGAAGCTCCCTATTTCGGGGAAATAAAATGCCATACTCAGTAAGTTAGGGCATAACATCTCATATTCTCGAAGTTGGATTTATCCTTCGACATTCAATACTTGTATATTTAAAGAGAAGGATATTCCCTTATTTGAGTTAAATGAAAAATCGCAACCCAGTAAGTTAGGGCACTATTTCACAAAATTTCTGAATACGGAATATTGCCTTTGTTTTTTTAAAAATCTTATCTCGAGATAATAAAATATCACACCCAGTAAGTTAGGGCGCAATATTTCAAAAATCCCAAGAATAAGTTTTTTTTATTTGAAATATTATGTATTTTGATTTGAGAGAGAAAGGATACTCGGTCGCTAGGTTTTAAACGAGGAGAATCGGAACTCAGTAAGTTAGAGCATGATTTTCCCGAAACCTATAACCCGAGCATTGCCTTATTTTTTAGTTTTGAGTAAAACAATTTTAAAACTTAAATGGTGTTAAAATAAAATGCGATGGCATATTAACATGCAATGCGGAGCAATTATTTACAAATAAAATATAATGCTGTTGAATTTCAAGCAACAAATAAATATAAAACGAGAATTAAAACGTACACGATAGCAATAATTATCAAACATTAGATCAATGGTAAGGAAAATTAATTAACATACATACAAGTATAACATAGGTAAGTCATATTCTAAATAAACAAAAGCAATTTTAAATATATTATGATAACAAATAAAAATTTATGTATATAATAATGCATGAAAAGTGTTTAGAATCTATATAAAATTTCAAAGCAAATAATTTATATGCAGTAAAATATTAATGATTTAAAGAATGAAAAGTAACTTTATAATATACAAAAGAATGCATAAGAGTAAAAAAGGATTTAAAGTATATACCACAAATATATCTATATAAGATTGGTTTTAATATATATAGTAATACGTACAAGTAATAATATATATATATACATAAGAGGATTTGAGAAACTATAAAATATGATCTTTTAAAGAAAAAAAAATTACGTATAATATAATTTAAAAATATATAAATAAAAAGAAAGAAAAAAACTATATATATATATATATATTCTTAAAAAGCATAACAAATTTATATAAAGCTAATAACATATACATGCGCATGAAATAATAATACATTAACCGGGTTAAATTAAAATAGGACTAAAATTATGAGGCTATTTAAAAAAAAATTAAACAAATTTAAGGACTGAACTACTATACGCGTAAACAGTTAAGGACCAGAACAACAATATTTGCAAAACCTAAAACGTAGCATTCGATTCAGACTAAATTGAAAAAACACGCTTAAATTACAGAGACTAATTAAGTAATAAAGGCGACGTGTAACGGAACAAATTAAAAACAATATAGAACTAGAAGGGACCAAATGCGCTAATTCCCCATTAATTGCAGCAACACACGGACCTAAGTTGAAATCGGGTCGGGTCATCTGTTAATGGGCTACACGGTGTCATTTCGCATATGTTAAATAGGTCAATGAACCCTAACAACTGATCGAAATTTCGACGCCTCCCTTTTCACTTTCGAACCCAGAATCCCAACCCCTCTTTGGTTCTCCCTTTTCAGCCGCATCTAAAGGTATCCCACCACCAAAGCGCCCTGGAAATCGGTGATTAGTGGCGGATTATGGGCGCCTACGAGATCCCTTTTAAATTGATCCCAAATATTTCATCGTCTCCGACCTCAACGGCCGCCTTTGCTTCGATTTTGACGAAGAAAGCGGTCCGTCGGTTCGTTTATGAAGGTAAAAACCTTTCCTTTCTGTTTAGATCTTCACACGAACAAACAAACAACACCAAAAACAGTTCAAAAGCAACAAGGGCGAAATAATAAAAAGGTATGGAAAGCCGAAAATCACCTCATATTTTGATTTCTTTTTGGATTTTCTGTATTCAGTATGAGTAATACAATGTGCGCAAAAAAAGAAAGAAAAATTATCTGTTTACAGTGTTTTCCCTTTTCTTATATAGCCGAAAAATAAATCTGTTTTCCCTCTTTTTGCTATTTTTTTGCTATTGGGGCCTCTATTTTTGCAGGTACGAACGATGCGGACGTGGCGTACGGAGGCGCGTGGGGCGTGCGGGAATACGTGTGGTTGCGCGCATGGAGGCACGCGGTAGTCCAAGAGTCGCGCGTGGGGAGTGGCTGCGGAGAAGGCACCCGAAGATTCTAGAATTCTGTCCTACTTGGGCCATTTGGGCTCTTTGGATTGGGCTTAAGTTTTGGTTTAGTCTGTTGGGCTATTGGGGTTAATTCGGGTTATTGTGTGTGTAGTTTGGGCACTGGGTTTGTTATTATTAAATTATTGGGCCTTGTAAAAGACTGGTTAATGGACTGTTATTTCTGTTTTATTTATTTTTGGTTTTTTTATTATTTTAATGGGTTAAGGGCCCGGGCAAATTTGAGTTTCTACAGCTGCCCCTCTTTGCTCATTGTCGTGTAACGGGAATGAAGCAAAGACTTTAAGAAGGCCAAATTTGCCTAGTCTTGTAGAATATTGGCTTCTTTTAGTGCTTTTATTCTTCAAGTATCTTCATTCCATCCCACTGCATCTTCAAGAGCCCAGGAACTAGCGCTTCAATCTCAGACTTGTAGCTTCAATCTGCTCAATCGTAACCTCAGGGAAGAGGGATTTGTAGTCTCAACCAACTCCACTGAGACTTCATGGAGATGAGAATTCAGAAAGAAGAGATTCGTAGCTTCAATCTTCCTACTGACACTTCTCGAAAACTGAAAGTTGATCCTCAATACACTCAGGGAGGAGGGATTCGTAGCCTCAACCTACTCCACTGGAACTTCGATGAGATAGAAATTCAGGGAGAAGAGATTTGTAACCTTAATCTTCTCTACTGAAACTTCAAAGAAATACGGACTGATCCTCATTGTAAACTCAGGGAGAAGGGATTTGTAGCCTCAACCTACTCCACTGGAACTTTGAGGAGATAGAAATTCAGAGAAAAAAGATTTGTAACCTCAATCTTCTCTGCTGAAACTTCAAAGAAATACGGACTGATCCTTATTGTAAACTCAGGGATGAGGGATTTGTAGCCTCAACCTACTCCACTGGAACTTTGAGGAGATAGAAATTCAGGGAGAAGAGATTCGTAACCTCAATCTTCTCTACTGAAACTTCAAAGAAATACGGATTGATCCTCATTGTAAACTCAGGGAGGAGGGATTTGTAGCCTCAACCTACTCCAATGGAACTTTGAGGAGATAGAAATTCAGAGAGAAAAGATTTGTAACCTCAATCTTCTCTGCTGAAACTTCAAAGAAATACGGACTTGTATGGCTTCGATCTGTATCTACAACTTCAGAAATACCAGATCTGCTATATTCAATATGCTCCACTCAGGAAGGCAAGATCTTCGACTTCACCGGTGTTGCGACAATGTCTTCTAGGGGACCTGTCTTGTAAAATCAGTTTTGTATTTATGCTTATGCAAAATGGTTAGAATGCAATGATCAGAATGAATCTAATGCTCCTAACTAAATGTATTATGGACGACATTTGTATGAATGCAGAATGTCATGAGAATGGCCTTTTTACAAAGATTAGAATGCAATGATCGGAATGAATCAAATGTCCCCAAATAGATGTGTCTTATGGATGAAATTTGTATGAATGCAGAATGTCATGAGAATGATTTCTTACAAAGATTAGGATGCAATGATCCGAATGAATCAAATGCTCCTAAATGTGTTTTGCATGAATACAGAATTTCATGAGAATGATCCCTGCTTAAGGTGTCATTATTTATTGTTCATCAGGGTAATATGCTGCCCTCTTGTTCGACTGGTATTCTCGACAGAAAACTCAAGGAGACAATTATAATTGTTCAACAGATTTGCCCCACTGTAACTCCAGGGTTCAACTTATTATGACTTAGGGGTATAGGATCTGAATATTTTCTCATCCATCCCACTGCGACTCCAACATGTAGGATTTGTTTCTTCTTCAATCCATCCCATTGCTATTTAAGGGTACAGGACTTGTATCAGCTTCCATCTATCCCACTATAACTCGGGGGTATAGGATCTATAGCTTGTTCCATCAACTGATCACTCTTCGGGTGACTCAACCAGATGTGATGCATGATGCTCGCATGGATGCTGAATATCATTTTTCTTGCGAATGATTCCTCTTTTTACACTTGGGTTAACATTGCCCATTTTTCGTCAAGATTGTATCACTGACGCAATATCTTGTCATTTGTTCCACTGACATTTTTGACAAAAATCTGAAAAGAAAATCTCAGTTTAGACCTTTCCTCTAACTTCATTCCTCACACTTGGTGAGTTTTAAACAATAGTCTTGTTTCAGTTTCTCGTGTTATTTAGAAGCTTCCAGAGTAATATGCGAAAACCCCTTTCATGAAAGTATTATTAGTCCGCTAATCGTTATTTTAATGCAAAATGCCTGAAAAAGATGATAAACATGGACAAGAAGGAAATTAATTAGGAGCATAGCTCGAAACAAATAAGTTAAACAAAGCTAGCAAATGCAATCAAAGGAAATTTATTGGTAGTGTATTTTAAAGGTTTCAAATGGGTGAGATGGAAACTAGGTGCCCCAGATATCGCAGCCTGAGCTTCTCTTATTCAAACTTCTTAAGGACCATTTTAAACTCAATATGTGCTTAGGGGATCCGGAGTACTTTGTCGCTGCCCCGAGACGTCACATACTTCCTCATTGTTAATTCAGGCATAGCAATACTGTTGTATGCCCCTCTTTTAATCAAAATTTGATCCGCCCTTTTCGGGTTTTCAACTCAAATCCCCTTTGGTCTCAAAGCACCCTTTGCGGGTTTTCGCCTTGGCCTCTCCTTTTTCTTTCTTTTTCTTATTTTATTGTAAAATTATTTTTTTCTTTTTTCCTTTTTGATTTTTCTTTTTTTGATTTTGATTTGATTTTTTTTTTTTAAATCTCAATGCGCCCTTTGTGGGTTTTCACCTTGGCCTCTCCTTTTAGACGAAATCTGAATTTACCGGCTTAAGCATGTCCTCCTTGCCATCCTTCTTGGTCAAAATCTTCGGAAACAAGCCTTCTTCATTTCATAAGGTTTTTTCAAACTTGGCATTTACTTTCCTCTAAAGTCCTTTTGTATGAGAAGGATCCTTCTTAATACTAGGTCCCCATCATGAAATTCTTTTAAGCGAACCTCTTTGTCATAAGCCTATATCGTTCGTTTTGAATACTTTCAACCAAGCTTATTGGAAGCATTCTGTTTCATCCAATTCTTAATTTCATCAAAGCTTGGAGGAAATAAATTTTAACTTCCAGCAATTGCTTCCCTAAACCAATGAGAAAGATGTTGCTCGGTGAAAGTCCTGGCCAACGTTCAAGAACAAAGAGGTTAAATGTGACTTCTTTATGCCAACCTTTACAAGTCTCAGTCGTTTTTCAAAAATTTTGAATTATTTTTGGTTACTTTTGCTGCACTGATATGGTGTCTGATCAATTATGTTGGCATTCTTTATTGCCACTTTTTCTTTTTTTTTTCCTTTTTTTTTTTTGCATTTGAATTTGAATTTGAATTTGAATTTGAATTTGAATTTGCATTTGCATTTGCATTTGCATTTGCACTTGAACTTGGATTTGGATTTGAATTTGGCTTTGAATTTGACTTTGGGTTTGTATTTGGATTTGAATTTAATGACTGCTGACTTTGTAACTTTGGCATATGAAGCAACTTTTACCATCTTAGTGAAGTAACTGATATCCACAAAAATGAATTGATGTTGGCTAGAAGCTTTTGATGAGACTGGCTTGGTAACATCCATACCCTACATGTAGACAAAATGGAGGAGGTACATAAGTCTGTTTTCCTCAATTTGGCATTTCCTTTCTGTGTAGACTAGTAGCCTAAACCTCATGATTAGCCTGATTATTGTAGAACCATTAGCATGGGTTCTTTAAACACCAATCTTAACAGCATACCCACCTTTCAATAACCTAGCATGCCTTGATATGATCGTGTGAAAACATCTTAAATTCTTGAAAATAGCTTAATGATGTCTCGCCTTATGGTGAATTTGGCTTCGATATTTACCCGTTTCTTAATCTTGCAACGTGCAAGGTAAAGTCGATTTCATCTTGTTCTACCATTCTTAACAAATCAAAAGATAGGCTACAATCTCAGTCATCTTCAAAGTCCTTAGATCCCCTAGACCCATATCTTATTCAGAAAGGGAGTCTGTAACAACGCCGCTCATGTCATTGATATCTGGGTACCTAGATACAAAGGTAATCCAAAGAATAATTATTTTTATGTTATGGTTAAAGAATGAAAGAATATTCCAAGACATGAAAGAATGTACTGTATCAAATGTAAAGAATGAAAAAAATATATTTACTTAAAAAAAGATGCATTTTATTGAAATAAAGATTCTGGACACAAGCCCATTTCACAAAAAGGTTCTTATTGCTTCTAGGCCTAAAGCAATAAGCATGTTTTGAATATTACTCTAGATTAACTCAAAAATACAGGGATCCTTCCACAATCCTGTTGTTTAAAATCCTTCCAAGTATGTGAAGACAGAAGCTTGGAAAAGTCTATCCCTCAATTCACCCTTCAGATGCCTTTTCAACAACGCCAGTATCAGGTTTCGCACCAAAGCCCTGAACTTGATGTGCTCCTGACCTCATGCCCCTATTTATCATGGGACTCACGATATTTACCCCTTTAACAAAACTTTTGGGATATGAATTTTTTGTACCAGAAAGATCGCCAAATTTTACGATGCCCAATCTGATGAGTCTTTCGACCACTTTCTTGAAAGCGGTACAATTTTCCGTCGAGTGCCTCATAATTCCTGCATGGTATCCGCATTGGGCTTTCTTATCGTACCATTTAGGGTATGGTGGCCGTATTGGTTCTATATGAAAAAGGGATACCACATGTGCTTCAAACAAAATTCGATACAACTCTCTATACGAGATTGGAATGGGCGCACACTGGAGTTTTTCCAAATCTGATTTTGGATTGGTCTCTTGTCTTGGGGAAACCTGATAGCTGGTAGCGGTTGTCTTTGGCTGAGCTATCATAATCGGCTTCGAACTACCACTGTTACATTTATTCATATTATTCACTTCCATTTCCTTCTTCCTCGGGGCCTTTGAAATCCCCATCCCCCCTTTCTCTGTCTCTGTTAAGCCAAGAATAATAGGATTAACTTGATCATCCCCTGGTTTAAAATCTGAACCCCTCGGGAAATTCATCAATGCCGAGGTATCATTCTGACATTGGGGTCTAATAATGACGGGTACCCCATGCGAATGAGTGTCTGGTTGAGTTGGGATACTTATTAGAGAATAAACGATGTCTTCATCATCATCCACACTGCTGACCACTGGGCAACTCTTTTTTTCAAGTCCCTCGACTAGTAGTTGGGTTAACCGGCGCATCATATTCATCTGATCTCGTATATCCCGTTGAATTTTGGCCAACTGTTCTTCCATCAGTATTTGCCTTTGCTCTAATCTCTCCAATCTTTGTTCCATGTCTTCTAGGTTAACTGAAAATATAGGATCGTTTTGTAAAAACTAATGCAAACGGTGCAATGTAGTGCAAATGATGTAATACTTATGTATGAAATGCAATGCAAATGATGTAGTGCAAATGCATGAAATGTGAAAGAAGTCGATTCTGATTCAATTCCATTTAGGAAACTTTATTTGAAAACAAAGCTCTTTACATAAGGTGGATTACTAATACGGCCTTGCTCTGACACCTAAGGCTTTAATTTTTGTAAGCAGAGAGGCTAATTCTCGTCCTCGATCTGACCAAGTCTCAAACTACATGCTCAATACATTAGCTTGTACGGCTAAGGTCTGTAAATATTCGGCTATCTCTTGCATCTGGGTTATAGCTTCTCCCATGAGGTAATCTCTATCTCTGACTTGATTCTGGGAACGACGAAGCTCCTCTTCTCTTTGTTCTTCATTTGCCTCTAGAGACTGGATATGGTTTTGGCAATTTACCAAGGCCACTTCTAATTCTTCGATCTTCCTCTTCATTTCTTTTATTTGGCTCAAACTTGCTCTTAATTCTTTCATCGAGTTACGGCTTCGATGATGCTGAAGGGATCTCTCGAGTTCTGCAACTCTAGTCTTTAATTCGTTTTGCTTGCCTTGGCTTTCTGAGAGGTTCTTTTCTATAAGTTCGTTTCATGCTTGAGCCTCTCTGAACTTCTCCTCCCACTGGTTAGCTTTGACCCTTTCGCCTTAAATTTCCTGACGCCATTGATCTGGAGTTTTTCCTAAACCGGCGGTCCTCATTGATAGCCGCATCTTCTTGTAATCAGTCTTTAAGCTGTTGAGATCCTCTTCAACTCGTTCTTTTCCTTTTCTAAATTTCTCTGCCTCTGCCTTTTGAACATCAGCATCCAGCCCTAAATGCATCTTCTCTTCTTCTAATTGCTCTATTCTCTTACCCAGCTCTCGATTCCTTTTTTCAAAATCTTGCTTTATTATCTCCAATTCGGACGGGACAACTTTTAGACATTCTTCTATCGATCGAGCACCCTCTAAACTTGGTCCGGGTATATTATCGTTAATCCTTTGGCTGAACCAACTACTATACTCCGGTGTCGTCATAGGACCTACCGACAATATCTTCATACGGCGAGTCTGGTTCCAAGCAGCAGAAATCTCCTTGATTTTCTTCTTGTAATCATCTCCTTTAAACTGGAACTCGCATTGCACTAGGCCATGAGTTGCCGGTACAAACTGCCTTGACCCATATTGTCTTAGTACCAATAAAGGAGCATAAGCCGTATCTCCCCAAACTCCGAGGAAAGAAACCTAATTGAAACTCCCGTATCAGAACAGAATCTCACTGGGCCCCAACCAAGGAGCTCTCCACTGAACATCCTCTTCTCGAAGATTTTGTAGCAGTGTAGTCCAATTTTCTTCTGACACATCGTCTCTTCTTGGCGTTGCGGCTATTTCTTTTAATGGAGAATAACTATCAGTGAAAACACGACAAGAGATCCTATCCATCTTCCAGAAATGGATGTGAAACCAAACTAGTAACAGCTGCGTACATCCTATGAACTTGCCCTCTCCAGATCTTCTACAGGCGTTTAATGTCCTAAAACTCTCGGCCAAGATTGCGGGAACTGGCGTGATCCCTTTACTAAGTCGGTCAAACAGATCTGTGACTGCCTCATCAACATGTCCTAGAGCCCTAGGAAACAGCACCAACCCGTAGATGCTCAATGCAAAGATATCGATTTTCTTTTTCGCATCAGGATGAGCTAAAATCAAATCCCTCAAGTTCCTCCATGGAATGCACTTATATTCACCCTTTTGCTTTATCCTGACTGTTATCCATTCCTCACTCATTCCCATAATATTCATTAGCTTCTTCCAGAAGGCTGGTACATAAGCAGCTTTCGAGTAAATTCTATCCATTTGGGCTGTTGGGCAATGCAGTAGAGCGGTGTAGTCCTCCACGGTCGGCACCAAGTCTACCTTCCCAAAGGTAAAACAACTATATGCGGCGTTCCAATACTGAGTGATGGCTCGAAACAACTGTTCATCTACTTTGATATCCAGTAAGTACGGCAAATCCCCATAACTATGAAAGAACAACCTCTTGGCCTCATCGTCCCATTGATCCCATATTACTTTCAATTCTTGGAAATTATTCTGCGTAACACTAATGCGAGTGTAGTCCCCCAACTCTGACTCATGCCCTACAGCTAAGCTATCCCCTTGTTCTAATTGTGTTGTTTCTGACCAACTTCGGACCGTCGTGTTGTCTTCCACCTTATCAAGAAAGTCGTTTTCCATGTCGAGCTCCCTAATTTAGCAACCGAACCCGAATCGACACCTTTCTCTAATATGAAAATGCATGCAAAGCAATAAAACAAATAGTTAATACGATATAAATGAAATTTAAAGCATAAAAAAAACATTCAAGCTTATTGGGTGACCACTAGGGTTCATCACAACTCCACCTTGGGTAGGTTCTTAGGGTCTTTTATATGTGGTTTGGGTTCTAAAGCTGAGGGTACCTGAACCAGCAGATTCCTCAATCCTCACCCATTATAGGCTCATATGGATCGAGTTTGGTTCATGGGAATACATTTTCCTATGGCTGCACGAAGATGAAAATCTCACGAAGACATAAGTACGGATGTATCCCGGAAGCGATTCACTATCCTGCACGGAGGTGAAAACCTCACGAAGGAGTAGCTTCTCACTCCCACTTAAAGGTGTGACCCAGCGGTCATGCAATATGCTGCAAAGTATTCTACAAGACTCGAACAATAGCAATCAAATGATATGATGCAAGTGAATGCAATAAAATATCGTAATTTTTCAAACCAAATTTTCAATTTTCGACAAAAGGACAGAAATTAATCAATTTCTGGCCTGACTCTCAACCAGTCCCCAGTGGAGTCGCCAAGCTGTCGAAACCATTTTTTTATCGAATTTTGAAAAACGGGAATCGACTTTTAAAATATGGAAATGGAGCCGCCACCGATCTTTTATTCGAGGTGTGATCGGATCACCTTGAGATGGATTATTTTAATAAAACATTTTGATTTATTAAAACAACATTTTTGGTCTGCGAAATCTAAGAAAACAGGTTCGGGAGTCGGTTACGCACGAGAAAGGATTAGCACCCTCGCAACGCCCAAAATTGGTACCAAATTGATTAATTAATGTTTTCAGGCCGAAAATTTGAAAAGATTCTAGATTACGATCCATTTATTTAATGTATATATGTATTTGGACAAAAACCGTATTGGATACCGAAGCTCCCTATTTCGAAGAAATTAAAATGCCATATTCAGTAAGTTAGGGCATAACATCTTATATTCTCAAAGTTGGATTTATCCTTCGACATTCAATACTTGTATATTTAAAGAGAAGGATATTCCCTTATTTGAGTTAAATGAAAAATCGCAACCCAGTAAGTTAGGGCACTATTTCTCAAAATTCCCGAATACGGAATATTGCCTTTGTTCTTTTAAAAATCTTATCTCGAGATAATAAAATATCACACCCAGTAAGTTAGGGCGCAATATCTCAAAAATCCCAAGAATAAGTTTTTTTTATTTGAAATATTATGTATTTTGATTTGAGAGAGAAAGGATACTCGGTCGCTAGGTTTTAAACGAGGAGAATCGGAACTCAGTAAGTTAGAGCACGATTTTCCCGAAACCTATAACCCGAGCATTGCCTTATTTTTTAGTTTTGAGTAAAACGATTTTAAAACTTAAATGGTGTTAAAATAAAATGCGATGGCATATTAACATGCAATGCGGAGCAATTATTTACAAATAAAATATAATGACGAGAATTAAAACGTAGACGATAACAATAATTATCAAACATTAGATCAATGGTAAGGAAAATTAATTAACATACATACAAGTATAACATAAGTAAGTCATATTCTAAATAAACAAAAGCAATTTTAAATATATTATGATAACAAATAAAAATTTATGTATATAATAATGCATGCAAAGTGTTTAGAATCAATATAAAATTTCAAAGCAAATAATTTATATGCAGTAAAATATTAATGATTTAAAGAATGAAAAGTAACTTTATAATATACAAAAGAATGCATAAGAGTAAAAAAGGATTTAAAGTATATACCACAAATATATCTATAATAGATTGGTTTTAAATATATATATAGTAATACGTACAAGTAATAATATAATATATATACATAAGAGGATTTGAGATAAACTATAAAATATGATCTTTTAAAGAAAAATATTACGTATAATAAATTTAAAATATATATAAATAAAAAGAAAGAAAGAAAAACTATATATATATATATATATATATATAATCTTAAAAAGCATAAACAAATTTATATAAAGCTAATAACATATACATGCGCATGAAATAATAATACATTAACCGGGTTAAATTGAAATAGGACTAAAATTATGAGGCTATTTAAAAAAAATTAAAACAAATTTAAGGACTGAACTACTATACGCGTAAACAGTTAAGGACCAGAACAACAATATTTGCAAAACCTAAAACGCAGCATTCAATTCGGACTAAATTGAAAAAACACGCTTAAATTACAGAGACTAATTAAGTAATAAAGGCGACGTGTAACGGAACAAATTAAAAACAATATAGAACTAGAAGGGACCAAATGCGCTAATTCCCCATTAATTGCAGGAACACGCGGACCTAAGTTGAAATCAGGTCGGGTCATCTGTTAATGGGCTACACGACGCCGTTTCGCATATGTTAAATAGGTCAATGAACCCTAACAACTGATCGAAATTTCGGCGCCTGTAACATCCTAGAACCGGGGCTAGTTGTGATTGAATGTTTTTTTTTCTTGTGTTTAAATTTGCCATAGTATTACTCGTGGAATAACACGGCTTAAATAAAGGTCTTGAGTGGGCTTGGGTTAGTAGAAAATTTTAATTTGAAAGCTTTAAAGGTAGGGGGCCTCAGAAGATAGGGGTTAAGTACAAATTTGGGCGGATTATGGCACAAGGAATAGGCCTGGTACAATGGGTTGGGCGTGCCTAAGGGTGTTGCTACGGCTTGGGTTCGAGGCATGGTGGCTGCAAATGCCATTTTATTTTTGGGCGGTGTAGTTAGCAATGGAGGTGCTAGGCGAGATAAGGATTAAGGAAAAGATTGGAGGAGTTTGACAAAAGAAAGTGGGCTGGCAAAGTGGCTAGCGTGTGCTACTTAGGGGCTTGGAGGTCGTTGGGCGCATGTTCGAGCTGCTGGAGCAGCGTTTGGCTCTTTTTATTTTTGGGTCAACGGCCTGGGGAGATCTTATAGTTAAATGGTGGGGTAGGTTGGCATGAAAGTCGGGCCAGAAGAAGTGGTTAGGGCGCTAAGGGGAACCCTCTAGGTCACGCGTTCGAGCCACATTTGTAGCGAAAGGCATTATATTTTTGCCTTGGCGCTTATACGAGAGGGAGCTAGAAAATGAAGGCTTAAATGAAAATTTTACTGCGCCCATGGCATGAAGCGCTCAGTAGTCGAGCGGCTGAGGCGTGAGGGATTTTGCCTCAGGTCTCGCGTTCGAGACCCGAGGGTGGCGCATGAGTGTGTTTATTCTTTTGCCTTTGGCAATTAATGCGGGAAGGAGCCTTGGGGAGGAAGATTTAAATAAAATTCGCGGCGTGTCCTTGACATGAAAGTCAATTGGCCGAGTGGCTAGGGCGCTAGGGAGCTCTGGAGGTCGGACGTTCGAATCCTGTTCGGCGCGCAGGTGTTCCTTTTCTCCTTTTGTTTTAATGTTGAAACAAAAGGAGCCAACGAAGCATAGGTTAAAAGGAAGTTTTGCCAGACCATGTCATGAAAGTTGCAAGGAGCAAACTGGCAGAAGGCCTGGGAAGCCTTCCCCAGGTCTCGGGTTCGAGACCCAGCAGCGCATGGAAGGAATTCTTTTTCTCTTTTTGCTAGGGACGGCATGCTTTGGTAGTTGCATGCACATGCACGCGTGGGGGAACCAAGTTGGATGGCTGCCTCATGCTCTTTTATCATTATTATTTTATCTATTTTTTTTTTCTTGTTATTTTAGATGATAATGGAAGCATGGGTTAGTTGTCTCTCTTTATTTTTATGTGTTGAAAGTAGAGAGAATATTATGGGAAATTAAAGCTTTGAAATTGGAGAGGGGTGGAGTTGTTGGCCGGCCATGAAGTTTTTGAGGGATTATTAATTCCTTTTTCTTTTCAAAATCCATTGCTTGGCCGAATGATATAGGGTCAAGATTTTGAGGGATTTGTTTCCTTCCCTTGCATGGCTATGGCCGAATTTCTCCTTGTTGTTTTGCCTTCCTTCTTGAAATTTTTCTTGGCCAAATGAAGCCCACTTTAAGGATCCCTACAATCGGCTAAGGAGCTAGCTAAGGAGGTACCGAAGTGTTGGCCGAATACTTTGCTTGTTAGCCATTTCCTTGCGTTTCTTGAAACCTTAGTGAGCATCGAAGTAAAGGGGGGGTGTTGCATCGTGTGGCCAACTTCTCCATCGTCCATTGAAGGACCTGGCCGAATCTATTTGTGAGTAAGCTCTCTCTTGACTTCGGTTTTAACCCATTTCTCTTAATGCATGCCGAAGGCATGAGTTAAAATCCTTATATGGATAGGCCGAATGAGCATAGGCCATATTAATGGTATATCTTCCTTGTGTAGCCGACGCTAAAGGGACTTGGAAGTGTCTTTCGGGTCTCGCATCTTCGAGGTATGGTGACTCGTAATTTTTGACTAGGAGTTTTAAATGTGGATTTACGTATTTAAGGTCGAATCTGACTTTTGGTGTATAGGGTCTTGATTATTTAACACACAAGGAAAATTTCAGAACTTCGATAGACAAGGTATGAGGTTATTGACATTCGGCCAAGGGCCATTTTGGTATCTATGTCTGACCAATTTATACACTTTGATTTTAGGGGGTAAATCGGCTATGAAACCGAAGTTTTCGAGATTTCAAGTCACATTAGTTCGTATTAATCAAGGTTCGGCCTAAGGCCCTATTCTGTTGAAATTTATGACCAATCCTTTGGATTGTTAGTTAATCACATGAGACCCCTTATTAATAATCTATGATGGCCGAATATAGGGGCATTACGAGGACAAGTTCGGGACTTTTGTAATATCGCATAGATACGAGAATCCTAGTTAAATCTTCGATTTAATAGGTGTGTAAGCTCTTACACACTTTATTAGTATAATCTGTTAATTGATAATATTAATAACCTCTCATGTGTAATTTTGCCTAGTAGACATAAGCTTGGTTTCGGGTAAGTTTCCCTATTACTCGATTTACGATATATGTTGTATATGCCATCATATGCTGAAAAATGCTATGCTATATACGATTGCATGATATATGGAATCATGATATTTGTAATATGAGCATGATGATGGTGGGATTGATGAGAGGGAGTAATATTCGTGTCGACGGACACCAGTGTTTTGGTAACACATTGTGGCTACGGTCACCAGAGGTTTGGTACCTCCAGAGGTTTGGCACCTCATAGCGTCTCGTCCCTGTGGCTTAGTACCACCGTGGGTTGGCCCCACATTTGAGATACGGGATCGACGCCAGTGATTTGGTATCACACGATGGGTTGGCCCCATCATTTGATTGTGACTTCGGGTCACCAGTGGTTTGGCACCACCAGTGGTTTGGCACCACACGTATTGACGGATATTGTGACTTCGGGTCACCAGTGGTTTGGCACCACCAGTGGTTTGGTACCACACGGGGTAGAAAAGGAGCATGGATGGCTAGGTTGGGTTGCATGATTGCATGTCATACTAATATCTTGTGTATGAGTGTTATTTTCGGGTCGGGGATTTATACACTGAGTCTTGGTGACTCACCCCTTCCCATATCATCTTGCAGGTGAGTAGAGCACGGATGCGGAGCCGAGGAGAGCTCGAGGCGGCCATGTTGGTTTTGTGGACTTGAAATTTTATTTTACCCCGTTTTAAGTTTAATTATTCACTACAATTCGATTGGGTTGTAATATGGCCGCTTATTACTTTGGATGGTTAAGTAGTTGTTTTTACCTTACTTTATAACTGATGAACTTACGAACGGTTATGCAAATCGGTTAAAAGTAACGTTTTCAAAAATAAGTACTCGTACGCGTTTTCAAGGAAAATGTTACCATCGGGTAACGAGATTTTTTTTTTAGCTAATTATCACGCTAATGTTCTAAAATTTAAATGGTCGAATGGTTTTAAAGGAAGAAAGGATTTTCAACTCAATCGAATCAACCCACTTGAGTTTTAACAAACACCGTTTTATACCCTTAACAAAATTTTCTTAAATTTCTACTACTGATCCAAACCTTCCAAACTTCTCTTATTCTGTGACATACCAGATCCGGTCATGACTCGTGGGCCGGGTTTGGGGTGTTACAATTTTGGTATCAGAGCCCGGTTCAAAAACTCGGCTGTGAGGGCCTAAGGCCTAAAAATGTTCTTCTAGATAGACTTTTGAAAACCCCGTTGAAAATAATTTTGGTTGAACAACATGGCGTCGAGTCTCCGGCACCGATCCGCTCTTGTAAGTATTTTTAATCTATGAATGGTTATCTGTAAATGGGTAGAAATGGGACGTAGATAGTATGAAAGGTATATGAACTCTAGGACTAGTTTACCCCAAACAATCGCATAAGATTCTAATTGCCTAATTAAACCAACCCATGACTAAGTCGCCGAGTTAAGGTGTGGTAACCCTTGTACGCATGTCTAAGATTGGATCCGGAAGAGCTTGGTATTTAAGTGGTCTTAGCGACTCACCTCCTCTTCGCGGGAATCCTACCTGGTGCGTAGCTTCGGTTCACCCTAACCGTGAGGACTTGTTCATGGGCTAAACCTCTATTATTAAAACCCGAAAGGGAATTAGCCGCACTTTTATAAAGACTCTAATTTTCTAAAGACTTCCCTCAAACTTATGAGATTTATACTACAAAATTCCTTGGATTTATGGACATTTTAAAATACCCTTAGGGGTAAAATACAAAAATGCCCCTAGTTTTAAAAATTCTACCAAACAACCCCAAAATTTCTTTTTAAACAAAATTTTCCTTATTTTTCAAGCATACCTAAAATCCCTAATTTGCAAAATGTCAAAAATGTTGTGCTTTTGGAAAATTACAAAATTGCCCCTAAATTGCAAATTACCAAAATGACCTTGATTTTCAAAGTTTTCGCAACACTACCAATTTGGGAAGACAATTTTTTAAGGAACCCCCAAGTTTGGCAAATTTATAAATTTCCTTTGACTTGTCAAACTTACATTATTTTATTACCAAAATACCCCTGTAGGGTAAAGGACGAAAATACCCCCGGGTTAAGAATTTGACATAGAGAGTGATGGAATAGGTGAATGTATATCTTCGAATTACGATAGAAGACTTGAAACTTGTTTGATCGAAAGAACAACTTCTTAACTTCGCCAATAAGATTCTTTGCTAATAATCAGTAAAACATTGACTAACTCATAAAACTTTTAAGACAGATTGCGCCATAAGAAATGAGTTCTAGAGGTCGCGGCCGTCGGGGACGCGGTAGAGGCCGGATGGCCATGACAGAACCAGTTAGGTCGGGCCAAAGATCGGATAATGAAATACCACCCCCACCGCCACCCCCAACTTTTGGTGATGGACCTCAGGATCAGACGGGGGGTGAGTCGGTATCGCAGGCTATGCTACGTGTGCTAGAAATGATGGCTGAGAACAGTAGAGGTTCAGGAGCTCGGAAGTCTGTATCTGAGCGGCTCCGATCCAATGGAGCTGAAGTATTTCGGGGTGTGTCAGGTGTCGCACCCAGTACAGCTGAATATTGGTTAGAATCAACAGAGAGGATCATGGACGATCTCGACTTAACAGATGAGGAGAAGCTGAAAGGAGCAGTGTCGCTTCTAAAAGACGAGTCATACCAGTGGTGGCTCACGGTTCGAGACGGCGCCACAGCAGACGACCTTACTTGGGAATACTTCAAAGTTACTTATCAGAAGAAGTATGTGGGCACCAGTTACACTGATACTCAGAGGAAAATCTTTCTGGGACTGGTACAAGGAAATAAGTCGGTATCTGAGTATGAGGCAGAATTTCTGAGGCTGAGCCGCTATGCCCGGGGAGTCGTGTCAACTGAGCACGATCGTTGTGTCCGCTTTGAAGACGGACTTAGGGATGACTTAAGGCTGTTGATTGCTCCACAACAGGTACGTGAGTTTGCTGTTCTGGTGGAAAAAGCAAAGGTAGCTGAAAGGGTCCGGGAGTCTGTGAGGCAGAGCTATGATAGGAGCAAGCAGAAACGAGGTGTTGGGCCATCTGGATCGGGAATTAGTGCACAAAAGAGGGCCAGACAGAGTGGGCCGAATCAGGCTGGAAGGCCCATGGCTTCTAACCAGAGACCGGCTCAGTGTAATCGCTGTGGAAAGTCACATTGGGGAGGTTGTTACACCGGTGAGAGGGGTTGCTTTGAATGTGGATCCCCGGATCACCGTGTAAGGGATTGTCCTCGGAAGATGGCAAGGAATCAGCCAGAGGGTCAGAACCGTACTCCAGCAAGGAACGTGGGGCCACCGCAGAGGGGTCGTGGTAATGGTAGAGGAGGCAATGGTCCTAATCGAGGTCGTGGGATTCAGGGCAGAGGAGCAGGCAACACCGAAGCCAGGCAGCCTGGCTTAGTCTACGCAGCGAGACGTCGCGAGGAGGGTGACGCACCGGATGTCATCACCAGTACGTTCCTAATTTTTGGTCTTCCATATGTTGCTTTAATTGATGTGGGTTCGACGCATTCATACATTGCCAGTAGTGTGGTAGAGAATATGAACTTGGATTTTGAGACTACTTCTAGCGAGATGACTGTAATTAGCCCTCTAGGACACTCTGTGATGGTGAACAAGCTATATAGAGACATACCCCTAGAACTCCAAGGGGTAGTGTTTGTGGCTGATCTGATGGAACTACCGTTTGGGGAGTTCGACCTAATTCTTGGAATGGACTGGCTGGTTAAGTATCAGGCAAGGTTGGATTGTGCTGCTAAGCGCATGATTCTTAAGAAGGCTGAGGGCGACGAAGTGGTCATGATAGGTAACAGAAGAGATTACCTATCCAATGTTGTGTCTGCCTTGAAGGCCGAGAAAATGATCAAAAAGGGGTGTGAAGCATTGTTGGTTCAGATTTATGCCTTGGAGGCTAGGGAGTCAGCAGTTGAGAAGGTCCGAACTGTAAAGGAATTCGCTGATGTGTTTCCAGAAGAACTTCCGGGTCTGCCCCCAGATCGGGAAGTAGAGTTCGGTATAGACTTGTTGCCCGGAACGGCACCTGTGTCTATAGCACCCTACCGAATGGCACCGAAGGAGTTGGCGGAACTGAAGGCTCAAATTCAAGAACTCTTGGATAGAGGGTTCATTCGACCCAGCATATCTCCGTGGGGAGCACCTGTGCTGTTTGTCAAGAAGAAAGACGGGTCAATGCGGATGTGTATCGACTACCGTCAGCTTAACAAGTTAACGATCAAAAACAAGTATCTGTTGCCTCAGATTGATGACCTGTTTGATCAACTGAAGGGTGCATCGGTATTCTCGAAGATAGACCTTAGGTCGAGCTATCACCAACTTAAGGTAAAGGAGGCTGATGTGCACAAGACGGCATTTCGTACCCGGTATGGGCATTACGAGTTCTTAGTGATGCCGTTTGGGTTGACCAACGCACCGGAAGCATTCATGGACTTGATGAATAGGGTGTTTCAGCAATACTTAGATCAATTTGTCGTGGTGTTTATAGACGACATATTGGTGTACTCAAAAACGGAGGAGGAGCATGATGGGCATTTGCGCATAGTCCTACAAGTGTTGAGGGAGGAGCAGTTGTATGCCAAATTCAGTAAGTGCGAATTTTGGCTTAGAGAGGTGACCTTCTTGGGTCACGTGGTGTCGGCGGAAGGGATTAGAGTGGACCCCCGCAAGGTCGAAGCGGTGTTGGAGTGGAAACCACCTCGGTCAGTGGCGGAAATTCGAAGTTTTCTAGGTCTGGCCGGGTACTATCGAAGATTTGTGGAAGGATTCTCCTTAATCGCCGCGCCGTTGACTAAGTTGTTAAGGAAAGGAGTCCCATTCGTTTGGTCAGAGAAACAGCAAGAAAGTTTTGATAAGCTAAGAAAGATTCTGACGGAAGCTCCAGTTTTGGTACAGCCTGAGGCGGGGAAATTGTTCACAGTTTATTGTGATGCGTCCCATAATGGGTTGGGATATGTGTTGATGCAGGAAGGGAAGGTAGTGGCCTATGCATCCCGTCAGCTAAGACCGCATGAAGTTAACTATCCGACTCACGACTTGGAGTTAGCGGCAGTGGTCTTCGCTTTGAAGATATGGAGGCACTACTTATATGGGGAGAAATCAATCATCTATACGGATCATAAAAGTCTGAGGTATCTTCTGACGCAAAAGGACTTGAATCTGAGGCAGCGCCGATGGATTGAATTGTTGAAAGACTACGACTGTTCAATTGAGTACCACCCAGGCAAGGCTAACGTGGTGGCTGATGCGTTGAGCCGAAAGGTCGTGACAGACTTAAGGGCAATGTTTGCTCGTCTTAGTATATACGACGACAGAAGTCTTCTAGCAGAATTGCAAGTTAAGCCAACTTGGATCGAGGAGGTTAAGGAAAAGCAATTAGAGGATGACAGTTTAAACGCACGGAGGTTGCAAGTCCTAGATGGCGGTTTGGAAGGGTATAGTTTGACTGGTGATGGGGTGCTGTGCTTTCAAGGACGGCCTTGTATGCCGAATGATGTGGGATTGAAGCAAAGGATTCTTCAGGATGCCCATAGCAGCCCATATGCTATGCATCCTGGAAGTAGCAAGATGTACGGAGATTTGCGGAAGCAGTTCTGGTGGCCAGGGTTGAAGCGCGAGGTAACTGATTTCGTGGGAAGGTGTCTCACGTGTCAGCGAGTAAAAGCGGAACATCAGTTGCCATCTGGGTTACTTCAACCGGTGAAGATTCCTCAGTGGAAATGGGAGAGGATAACTATGGACTTTGTCAGTGGGCTACCCCTCACGCCCAGCAAGAAGGACGCAGTTTGGGTGATTGTGGACCGTCTGACCAAGTCGGCTCATTTCATTCCAGTTAGGGTGGATTGTTCGCTTCAGAAGTTAGCTAAGTTGTATGTGGCGGAGATAGTGAGATTGCACGGTGTGCCAGTGTCGATCATCTCAGACAGAGACCCCAGATTTACATCGAGGTTTTGGAGAGCACTACATCAGGCTTTGGGTACACGGCTGGATTTCAGTACCGCCTTCCATCCACAATCTGACGGGCAGTCGGAAAGAGTTATCCAGATTTTGGAGGACATGTTAAGAGGCTGCGTTTTGGACTTCGGAGGTAGTTGGGAGGAATTTTTGCCATTAGCTGAGTTCGCATACAACAACAGTTATCAGGCAAGCATTAAGATGGCACCATATGAAGCGTTATATGGTAGGAGGTGTCGCACACCTACTTGTTGGACGGAGTTGGGTGAGCGACAGATGTTAGGACCGGAATTGGTTGCAGAAACTGAGGATAAGGTGAAGAAGATCCAAGCTCGGTTGAAAGAAGCCTCGGATAGACAAAAGTCTTATGCTGACCTCAAGCGGAGGGACATAGAATTTGCCGTAGGAGACAAAGTTTTTCTGAAGGTCTCGCCGTGGAAGAAAGTGTTAAGATTTGGGAAGAAGGGCAAATTAAGCCCCAGGTTCATTGGACCGTTTAAGGTGCTGAGACGAGTGGGACCAGTAGCTTATCAGCTCGAGTTACCTGCAGAACTGAGTCAGATTCACGATGTGTTCCATGTCTCCATGCTTAGACGCTATCGTTCTGATCCATCACACATCTTGGCAGTTGAGGAAGTTGAGGTGAGTCCAGATTTGACGATGGAAGAGGAACCTGTGCAGATCCTAGATCGGGATGTGAAAGTTTTGCGTAGGAAGTCGTCCCTTTAGTGAAGGTCCTATGGCGGAATCATGGTGTGGAGGAAGCTACGTGGGAGCCCGAGGATGCGATGCGGCAGCAATACCCCCAACTTTTCTGACCCAGGTAATTTCGCGGACGAAATTAATTTAAGGGGGGTAGAACTGTAACATCCTAGAACCGGGGCTAGTTGTGATTGAATGTTTTTTTTTCTTGTGTTTAAATTTGCCATAGTATTACTCGTGGAATAACACGGCTTAAATAAAGGTCTTGAGTGGGCTTGGGTTAGTAGAAAATTTTAATTTGAAAGCTTTAAAGGTAGGGGGCCTCAGAAGATAGGGGTTAAGTACAAATTTGGGCGGATTATGGCACAAGGAATAGGCCTGGTACAATGGGTTGGGCGTGCCTAAGGGTGTTGCTACGGCTTGGGTTCGAGGCATGGTGGCTGCAAATGCCATTTTATTTTTGGGCGGTGTAGTTAGCAATGGAGGTGCTACGCGAGATAAGGATTAAGGAAAAGATTGGAGGAGTTTGACAAAAGAAAGTGGGCTGGCAAAGTGGCTAGCGTGTGCTACTTAGGGGCTTGGAGGTCGTTGGGCGCATGTTCGAGCTGCTGGAGCAGCGTTTGGCTCTTTTTATTTTTGGGTCAACGGCCTGGGGAGATCTTATAGTTAAATGGTGGGGTAGGTTGGCATGAAAGTCGGGCCGGAAGAAGTGGTTAGGGCGCTAAGGGGAACCCTCTAGGTCACGCGTTCGAGCCACATTTGTAGCGAAAGGCATTATATTTTTGCCTTGGCGCTTATACGAGAGGGAGCTAGAAAATGAAGGCTTAAATGAAAATTTTACTGCGCCCATGGCATGAAGCGCTCAGTAGTCGAGCGGCTAAGGCGTGAGGGATTTTGCCTCAGGTCTCGCGTTCGAGACCCGAGGGTGGCGCATGAGTGTGCTTATTCTTTTTCCTTTGGCAATTAATGCGGGAAGGAGCCTTGGGGAGGAAGATTTAAATAAAATTCGCGGCGTGTCCTTGACATGAAAGTCAATTGGCCGAGTGGCTAGGGCGCTAGGGAGCTCTGGAGGTCGGACGTTCGAATCCTGTTCGGCGCGCAGGTGTTCCTTTTCTCCTTTTGTTTTAATGTTGAAACAAAAGGGGCCAACGAAGCATAGGTTAAAAGGAAGTTTTGCCAGACCATGTCATGAAAGTCGCAAGGAGCAAACTGGCAGAAGGCCTGGGAAGCCTTCCCCAGGTCTCGGGTTCGAGACCCAGCAGCGCATGGAAGGAATTCTTTTTCTCTTTTTGCTAGGGACGGCATGCTTTGGTAGTTGCATGCACATGCACGCGTGGGGGAACCAAGTTGGATGGCTGCCTCATGCTCTTTTATCATTATTATTTTATCTATTTTTTTTTCTTGTTATTTTAGATGATAATGGAAGCATGGGTTAGTTGTCTCTCTTTATTTTTATGTGTTGAAAGTAGAGAGAATATTATGGGAAATTAAAGCTTTGAAATTGGAGAGGGGTGGAGTTGTTGGCCGGCCATGAAGTTTTTGAGGGATTATTAATTCCTTTTTCTTTTCAAAATCCATTGCTTGGCCGAATGATATAGGGTCAAGATTTTGAGGGATTTGTTTCCTTCCCTTGCATGGCTATGGCCGAATTTCTCCTTGTTGTTTTGCCTTCCTTCTTGAAATTTTTCTTGGCCAAATGAAGCCCACTTTAAGGATCCCTACAATCGGCTAAGGAGCTAGCTAAGGAGGTACCGAAGTGTTGGCCGAATACTTTGCTTGTTAGCCATTTCCTTGCGTTTCTTGAAACCTTAGTGAGCATCGAAGTAAAGGGGGGGTGTTGCATCATGTGGCCAACTTCTCCATCGTCCATTGAAGGACCTGGCCGAATCTATTTGTGAGTAAGCTCTCTCTTGACTTCGGTTTTAACCCATTTCTCTTAATGCATGCCGAAGGCATGAGTTAAAATCCTTATATGGATAGGCCGAATGAGCATAGGCCATATTAATGGTATATCTTCCTTATGTAGCCGACGCTAAAGGGACTTGGAAGTGTCTTTCGGGTCTCGCATCTTCGAGGTATGGTGACTCGTAATTTTTGACTAGGAGTTTTAAATGTGGATTTACGTATTTAAGGTCGAATCTGACTTTTGGTGTATAGGGTCTTGATTATTTAACACACAAGGAAAATTTCAGAACTTCGATAGACAAGGTATGAGGTTATTGACATTCGGCCAAGGGCCATTTTGGTATCTATGTCTGACCAATTTATACACTTTGATTTTAGGGGGTAAATCGGCTATGAAACCGAAGTTTTCGAGATTTCAAGTCACATTAGTTCGTATTAATCAAGGTTCGGCCTAAGGCCCTATTCTGTTGAAATTTATGACCAATCCTTTGGATTGTTAGTTAATCACATGAGACCCCTTATTAATAATCTATGATGGCCGAATATAGGGGCATTACGAGGACAAGTTCGGGACTTTTGTAATATCGCATAGATACGAGAATCCTAGTTAAATCTTCGATTTAATAGGTGTGTAAGCTCTTACACACTTTATTAGTATAATCTGTTAATTGATAATATTAATAACCTCTCATGTGGAATTTTGCCTAGTATACATAAGCTTGGTTTCGGGTAAGTTTCCCTATTACTCGATTTACGATATATGTTGTATATGCCATCATATGCTGAAAAATGCTATGCTATATACGATTGCATGATATATGGAATCATGATATTTGTAATATGAGCATGATGATGGTGGGATTGATGAGAGGGAGTAATATTCGTGTCGACGGACACCAGTGTTTTGGTAACACATTGTGGCTACGGTCACCAGAGGTTTGGTACCTCCAGAGGTTTGGCACCTCATAGCGTCTCGTCCCTGTGGCTTAGTACCACCGTGGGTTGGCCCCACATTTGAGATACGGGATCGACGCCAGTGATTTGGTATCACACGATGGGTTGGCCCCATCATTTGATTGTGACTTCGGGTCACCAGTGGTTTGGCACCACCAGTGGTTTGGCACCACACGTATTGACGGATATTGTGACTTCGGGTCACCAGTGGTTTGGCACCACCAGTGGTTTGGTACCACACGGGGTAGAAAAGGAGCATGGATGGCTAGGTTGGGTTGCATGATTGCATGTCATACTAATATCTTGTGTATGAGTGTTATTTTCGGGTCGGGGATTTATACACTGAGTCTTGGTGACTCACCCCTTCCCATATCATCTTGGCGGCCATGTTGGTTTTGTGGACTTGAAATTTTATTTTACCCCGTTTTAAGTTTAATTATTCACTACAATTCGATTGGGTTGTAATATGGCCGCTTATTATTTTGGATGGTTAAGTAGTTGTTTTTACCTTACTTTATAACTGATGAACTTACGAACGGTTATGCAAATCGGTTAAAAGTAACGTTTTCAAAAATAAGTACTCGTACGCGTTTTCAAGGAAAATGTTACCATCGGGTAACGAGATTTTTTTTTTTAGCTAATTATCACGCTAATGTTCTAAAATTTAAATGGTCGAATGGTTTTAAAGGAAGAAAGGATTTTCAACTCAATCGAATCAACCCACTTGAGTTTTAACAAACACCGTTTTATACCCTTAACAAAAATTTTCTTAAATTTCTACTACTGATCCAGACCTTCCAAACTTCTCTTATTCTGTGACATACCAGATCCGGTCATGACTCGTGGGCCGGGTTTGGGGTGTTACAGCGCCTCCCTTTTCACTTTCGAACCCAGAATCCCAACCCCTCTTTGGTTCTTCCCTTTCAGCCGCATCTAAAGGTATCCCACCACCAAAGCGCCCTGGAAATCGGCGATTAGTGGCGGATTATGGGCGCCTACGAGATCCCTTTTAAATCGATCCCAAATATTTCATCGTCTCCGACCTCAACGGCCGCCTTTACTTCGATTTCGACGAAGAAAGCGGTCCGTCGGTTCGTTTATAAAGGTAAAAACCTTTCCTTTCTGTTTAGATCTTCACACGAACAAACAAATAACACCAAAAACAGTTCAAAAGCAACAAGGGCGAAATAATAAAAAGGTATAGAAAGCCGAAAATCACCTCGTATTTTGATTTCTTTTTGGATTTTCTGTATTCAGTATGAGTAATACAATGTGCGCAAAAAAAAAAGAAAAAAGATCTGTTTACAGTGTTTTCCCTTTTCTTATATAGCCAAAAAATAAATCTGTTTTCCCTCTTTTTGCTGTACATTTTTTGCTATTTTTCTGCTATTGGGGCCTCTATTTTTGCAGTTATGAACGATGCGGATGTGGCGTACGGAGGCGCGTGGGGCGTGCGGGAATACGTGTGGTTGCACGCGTGGAGGCACGCGGTAGTCCAAGAGTGGCGCGTGGGTAGTGGCTGCGGAGAAGGCACCCGAAGATTCTGAAATTCTGTCCTGCTTGGGCCATTTGGGCTCTTTGGATTGGGCTTAAGTTTTGGTTTAGTCTGTTGGGCTATTGGGGTTAATTCGGGTTATTGTGTGTGTAGTTTGGGCACTGGGTTTGTTATTATTAAATTATTGGGCCTTGTAAAAGACTGGTTAATGGACTGTTATTTCTGTTTTATTTATTTTTGGTTTTTTTTATTATTTTAATGGGTTAAGGGCCCGGGCAAATTTGGGTTTCTACAATTATCTTTTGAAGTATGTTTTTATTTTTATGGTTATTTCTAATCAAGTCTGTAACCTCTTAATCTTCTTCATTATTTGTGTTTTTTTTTCTTATCAGTTTGCTCGGAATCATGCACTACATTTAGATTTGCCTATAATTCTGGTTTTCACTATTCTGGCAAATTCATCCATATTCAGGGCAGTTTCAGTTTTCTCCCTCTTTTATGATATTCTACTTATATTGTGCTTATATCTGTTTGTACATTGAGGACAATGTACATCTTAAGTGTGGGAAGGTTATTCATTTAATTGTTAGAAAATCCCTAAATTATTTCTTGTGTTTAAGTACTATTCTCATACTTCTATTAGAGTGAATTATTTTTTATTTGGGATTGTTGTTGATGTGTTTTGGATTAATTTGTAGACATTTTTGCGTTGATTTGAACTTTAAGCAATGAGAGAATCAAGCATGATAATTTTTTTTTTCAGAATTAAAAATTTTAGTTTGTTTCCCTGAATTGATGTATTTTCTTGAAGTTTTAAATTTACAAGTTTGACATCAGAACCATAATTTTTTATGAGATTTGAGCCTTTAGAGCATACATTCTACATGCTCATTATATTATTGGTTCTGAGTGTGTAACAGCCTAAATTTTAGTGGTGTCAGGAACAGTGATACAAGATAACTAAATTCGACAAGTTTGAAAATTTAGTAAATTGATACTAATTAGTCAAGTGTGAATTTAGAAATATTTTTGAATTAGAGAATGATGTGAATTAAAAGAATTTGTTAGGTCAAATGGGTCAAACACGAGGTATCGAGACCTCGAATCTATAGATCGAGCCATAAATATTTTTTGAAATATTTATGGAGTGTTATTGAGTTAGTATCAAAGTTTCGTTAGAAAATTTTAATGTTTTGATAGTTAATTAATTAAAAAGAACTAAATTGTAAAAAGTGAAAATTTTGTTAAATCGTGATTAAATAGCTTAAGTGCCTAATAAGGAGGGATTTAAAAGGCAATTAGACCCAATTTGTATGGGTTGGATGGTGTGTTACCAAGAAAGTAAGGTGAAATAAGGGTAAAATTGGAAATTTTGCAAATTAAACATATAAAACAAAGAGAAAATTGAAAAATCTAGAGATTTCATCATTTTTCTTCAGCCAAAAAGCCATAGCAAGTCTTCTAAGCAGTTTTTTCATATTTTTGCACCATGTGAGTTCAATTCTTGTTTTTTCTTTGTAATTTTTATGTTTTTGTGACTTTTACAATTAGATCCAACTATTGAATTCATTAGTTTTTGATTCTATAAGTGAAATTGAAAGTTTCCATGGATAAGTGTTGTATGTTTATGATGAATTATCATGGATTTGAAGCTTTAATTTCATTATATGATGATTTTATTAAGTGATTTTGATAGGAAAAGATTTTTAGGACCTAATTGTGAAAAAGTTTAAAATTAGGGTTTGATGTTGAAATTCTAAATACTAAAGGGTATATAGTGATTTAAAATGATGGAATAAAGTGTTAATTGAGGAAAAATTAGCTCAATTGATGGGTTAATTGAGCAGGGACTAAATTGTAAAAAAATATAAAATTTGGGGTAAAAATGTAATTTTGAAAATTAAAGGGCATAAATTTTGAAGTGAATTGGAATTGAATTTGGTGCTAATAAATGGAAAATTTTTATATTTTAGATCAAGAATCCGAAGATAAACGCGGGAAAGAGAAAGTGACAGATTAGTCTCTGAAATTCTACGAATTAGCCAGGTAAGTTCATATGGCTGAATTTTTATGTTCAAATGCTGAATTTTTATGTTTAAATGCTAATTTTTTAAATGATTCAATAATTATAATTTGTATTTTTTCTATTGAATTGTGATAATTGTACGATGTGAAAAATCAAATTGAAAGTTTAAACTAAGGGAAACGCAGGATTGAGTACGTTCATTCAGTGATCAGTGATGAACTGACGAATAAGACCATGGTTAAACTGTGGCAAAGTGTGAAATGTAAGATCATAGTGGAGTTGTGGCATTATAGTGAAAGTCCATAACTGGGTTATGGCACTATGAAAGTTAACGTTAGACCATGATTGAATCATAGCAGTTATATATGTGTGCAAGTGCAAGATTATAGCTAGGCTATGGTAATGTGATAAAGTGTGTGATCATGGCAAAGCCATGGTAAAATGTGTGCAAGACCAAAGTGGAATGGGGCATCAAGCTAACGATATACTCAATTTTGTAAGACGTTCCCTAATTTGACAAGTATTGGTAAGTGTTATTTGAATTTAGGTGTTGGGATTTAATTAGATGTTGATATTGAGCTCAATCAAGTAAATTCATCATTTGAAATTGTGTATGACAGGAAACATTAGTGACAAACTCGTTATTTAAATTGTCATTGTAATTTGGTAATATTTATGTTTTGAACCTATGAGCTTACTAAGCTTTCATAAGCTTACTACTGTGTGTTATTGTTCTGTGTAGATTGACGTGAGTTCGATAGACCGGATCAACACATCGGAGCACACTATCCTGATTTTACCGGTAGATTTTATAATACAACTTTTGGTTTATCTGGCATGTATAGGATTGAATGAAAAGAAAGTGAATTTGTAATATGGTTTTGAATGGCTCTTGCACATATATGTCAGTATATATGTATATGTTAAATAGAATCTAATAGTAGTCAATGAATGAGATTATATAGTAAGTTTATGCAAATGAGTTGTGTGATAACACATAGGTCTTAAACTAGTAATAAAACTTGTTTTGGCTGCTTGATTAGAGTATTTTGGTATGTGAAAGTATCATATGAAGGTTGGTTGTGTAAAGGGTGAGAAAAATGGCCTTAAAATGGCCTATTTTCATCCACACGGGCGTGCGTCTAGGTCCTGTGTGATATGGGCATGTGGTTTGGCCGTGTGTCCCCTACATCTTAAAAATGTGAAACAGAATGCTCTAAATTGAGCACACGGGCAGAGACACAGGCGTGTGTCTCAGCCGTGTGGGTGACACGGCCTTAGACACGGCTATGTGATTTGGCCATGTGAAAACTGCACCTAAATTGCAAAAATTAAATTAACCACACGGCCTAGCACACAGGTGTGTGACTTGGCCGTGTGACTTCAATTTCTTCATGCCTTATAAGTCAGAGAGTTACACGGGTTAAGGACACGAGCATGTGAGACCACACGGCTTGACCACACGGGCGTGCCCCTAGACCACACGAGCGTGTGGATACTATACATAGGAAAAATTTTAGAATTTCATAAAAAATTCTCAGAGTTTCTAAATTAAACCCGACTTGGTTCTACTGTTCGTAATGGGCCTCGAAGGTCCATTTAAGGGACTATATGGTTATTGTCGAATATGAATAGTATTTTTTACTTGATTTATCTGTAAACTCCAGTAATACTCTGTAACCCTGTTTCAGCAACGGATACGGGTTAGGGGTGTTACAGAGTGTACCAACTTGATTTGTTATTCTAAAACTTGATTCGATTATACATGTCGAGACCACACATTTGATTTGATATACTGGGATGATAAAGGCACTTAGGTTTAACCCACTTAACCGATAAAAAGCCTACATTTTAAATTAACCATTAGTGAACCCCGTTGAGCCTAACACACCTTTTCTTGATTGATCCGTTAATGTTAACCCATAACCCATTTTTTTCGTTGTGACTCTTTCTCATTTTATTGACTCCCTTTTTTGTCGAGATTTGATTTGGTTAGTTGCATAACTATACTCTTTTGTTTGATTTGTTAATTATTTCTTATTGTTCTAGATAAAAAATAAAGAAAAAATATATATTTATATCAATTATTAATTAGTTCTATATTGATTGAGCTTGAACAGTTAAGTTCATATTTTGAGAAGAAGCTCGTTATTTATTCCTGTTTATTCTTGATTGATACACTTGTTTTTAATTCAGCATTTATTTATTTTTTCTAGTTTGGTAAGTTATCAACTTTTCTGGCCTTTCTCCGCACCCTTAACCTAAGCCCCATTACAACCTCTTAAAGACCTTTTAATTGGTGTGTCATATCATTTTATAGTGGTGGAGATTTAATTTCAAGCAAGCCAATGGTAATGGCATTTCTTGTTTGACTGTTGAGAGCATTTTTATTGAATCTTAAACACTTTGAGTGCTTTGAGTAAATATTTAGTGAGGATGTCAATTCTTGTTGATTTTGAATTAAAGGTAATTACTTAAATAAAAGGAGATACATATGTTTTCATACTTTAAAAACTTCGGCTTAGATTGTTTGAATCTTTGGTGTCATTTTAGTTGAATTGTCAATGCATGATTATTTGCAAATTATTCTGAGATATTATTGATGAGAATTACAAGTCGAGAAAGATTAATTTTAATGTGAGTTGAGAATTTTGCTTGAGGACAAGTAAACGCTTAAGTGTGGGGATATTTGATAAGTGATAAAAGTAACATATTTTAATCTTGTTTTTAATGTGTTTTTTGATGATTATTTATGCAAATTAGTGAATTTTATGCTTCTAATCCTTTGAATTCATGTTTCTATACCTAGGTGACCATTTAGGAGCAAAAGGAGCAAAGTCAGATAAAAAGAGCAGATTTTAGGAGCCACACAGGCTAGACACACGGCCATCTGTCAACCCATGTCAATTTCGCAACTCACTTCCCAAACACGCGAAAAAACATAATTTTTAGGTTTTCTGAGCATTCTAAAGTTTATAAATACCAAATATAAGAAGAGATATGGGAGCCATCAGAGAACATTAAAGAAAACAACTCAAAAAACACTATTGGAGCCAACTTTGAAGCAAATTTCCATCAAGATCAAAGACCTCCTTTTAATTTCTTTTGAAGTTTTTATGAGTTCCTTTGTTTCTTGTGGTTTTTCTAACTTTGAGATGTTTTTATTCAAAATTATGAACTAATTCCTAGATACCTAGGGAAGATGAACCCTATGATGAATTCTATTATTTGATTTTTGTTTTACATGATAAATAATTGATTCTTGATCTTAGTTATGTGTGCTAATTTCTTGTTTTATTATTTCTGAGATATTAATTCATGTTTAATGTGCTGAAATCTAAGGAGCAAAAGTCCTTGTTTAAGAGTAGATCTAACATAATTGAGTAGAGTTGTATGCAATCCTAGAAATAGGATGGCATAAATCTACTGGATTAAAGTCAAATCTAATAAAGGAATCCATAGATCGAGTTAATGCGATAATAAGGATTTTAATTAGAAAGAATTTTTAACTAATCAACCTAGAGTCATTGCTCTTATTCTCGAAAGAGATACTAACATAGTTTAGGGATTTCTATGGATCAAGTTACCAAGTGAATAAATCATTTAATTTAGATTCATAATAATAAATGAAGTCTAGGTGGATTCTTTCCTAAGTATTGTCTCTCTTATTGGTTATTATTCAATTATTTTTCCTAATTTATTCTCTATTGAGTTCTTAGTTAAATTAGTTTAGTAATTTTAGTTTAAAACCCATCACTCCAAATTGTTGGTTAAATAATAGAAAAACGATAATTACTAATACTTTTAGCCCTTGTGGATATGATATCTCTACTCACCATAGCTATACTATTTATCAATAGGTGTACTTGCCTTTTGTCGTATTTTTAGTTAGTTTTGTGACACATCAGTGATTGTTCAAATAGGCCATGTTGTGGACAACTCGTGTACAACTTCTTGTATCGCTCCTGATAGTCATAAAGTGACTTTGTTTCTTTTTGTTATATTCCAACTATGCTTCTCCTTAATTCGACTGCTCGGACTATTGGGAAAAACCTGTCAAGAAATAACCGAGACTTCAATCCATGTATTAATAGATCCTAGAGCTAAATAGAATAATCATTCCCTAGTTAAGTCGACTAATGAAAAAGGAAAAGCTCAGAGTTTAATTTAATCCTCGGTTACTCCCTCTGGTTTCATGCTTAAACAAACCATGTGGAATTCCTTCAAATGAGTGTGGGGGTTATCGTTTTTTAAACCGCAAAAAGTGGGCAATAAATAAATTAATCTCGATTTTAACTCGAACTTTGTTTCACTCGCTGGGTAAGTTATGCATAGTGGCTATTGTTCATCTAGTGCTAGTGCGGCTTAGTGTATAGTTTGATCTGTCATTTCATTTGGTTCGTCGAATGAGAAAATATCTTCGGTATAAGATCCTATTTCGCAATCGGGTTGTGGTTGTTTATCACGTCGAATAGTTTTTCTTCGAAGTGTTCGAGTCAACTTCTCTATTTCCGATTCAAATGCTAGAGTCCTTGGTTATGACTTGGTCATATAGAAAACAAACAAAAATTAGAAATTTTCACCGATCCCCGGCAACGGCGCCAAAATTTGATGGGCATCGAAACCACCAAATATAAATTCCTATGACAATATAACACTATAGAGTAGTAGGGCCGAATCCACAGGGATTGGCTATCCAATTTCGCCTTTTTTCGTGACCAGAATTATTGTCACGGTACAGTTGTGCCCACGACCTGTACGTTGCAAGCTAAAAAAAAAGGGGGTTTTAATTGATAAAGATAATAAAATAAATAAATACATAGTGTAATAAAATAAAAATAAGAGCATATTCAAAATTGCAAAAATAAATTTAAGCAAATAAAATAAATGAGTGAATAAAATATTTTAAAGCTTAGCCTTAGCCTCAATACACCCCGAATTTGAATTGGTCCTTGAAAAAAGGTTTTTCCTTCCAACTGGTAAATCGGTTATAGCGATTGTGGATGCCTCAAACCACCAGCTTTTCCTCTTGTAGTTGGTTTCGGTACGACATGCAAATCGACCATTGTTAAATTTCTAACCACGTGACACGTGCCCGTAATTTAAGACTTCAACAATCTTGCAATCTGAAAATCCCAACTCGAATTAATGGCCTCAACCGTGTAGGTTGTTTAAATCCAATCACTATCTCCCTTGACAGAATCCAATTGGCTTTTCCCACTTGAACACGCCAATTTGTTCACGGGATTTTGAATACAGCACGGCCGACTCAACTTCCCAATTGTACGCCAAACGATTCCAACCCAACATGCACTTTTTGAATTGAAATCGAATCAACTATACGGGATGAATTTGTCCTATCCCATATACCGGAGAGATAGCGAATATCGAATTACAAAGTACTTAGTGTGGGTTCATATCGATTACTTTGCCGGAGCGATAATCGGACTAAGGCTAAAAAGGAGACTTAGTTAATCATGAAATAAATCATGCTAGATGGAATATGGAAGTGACTTTTAACGGAATTTGTAGAAAGGGGAAGGGGAAAGGGCTTGAAAGGCAAATAAGTCAAAATGTTGAAAGTAAAAGAAAGAAAATAAAATGGCTGAATGAAGCACTGACGCACGAAATGAAAGAAAGAAAAGAATTGATTCATGCCAAAGCCAAGTCTATCTGGGTATTTATACACACTTCTAGTGCTAAAATTTAGCTAGATTTTCCTTAAACATTATCACTAGATAAATCAAAATTTTAAAAATCAAATTTAAATTAATTACAAAATTTTAACAATATCAAAAATAATTTGATCTTTATCCAACCAATTTCAAATCTTCAACATTTATCCAGCCAACTTCAAATCTTCAATCTACCCCTCCTCTTTGCTTTTTGTTCCAATTTAGCCCCTTTTTGTATGATTTTGAATTTCAGCAAACCAACTTCATTCCTGATAAAAAATAAATCTAAATTTAGTAGCACCTTATTCGATAATTAGCCAAAAATAAATGCATTAAAAATTACAAATTTATCTTGTTATCAACCATTTATACTTTTATTTTTTACACTTTTCACACTAATGTGATTTAGTTAATACCTCAAATTAATTTCCCTCAATTCACAAGTCTTTTTAATTCCATGTGATATCTAATTACCTTCTCTGCTAACACTAATGATTCCTATTTTATATACTTCTAAAATTCTAACACGTGTAAATCTTGAAATAACATTATTCTCATCTCAAGGGTATTAGGGATGTTACATTTATTCCTTTTATTTGGGCCATTTTGGCCGTTAACCTTTAAATTTTAGTCAAATTACTTGCTTTTTTATAGAAAACCTGATTGAACTATTAAAATTTTAATAACATTGATGTGATAGCTCACATGGCATTTTATATATACTTTACTGTTATAATGGATAAATTTTCTAAAAAAAATTTATGAACTTTGTTGATTTTTTAAATATTTTTTTTTGAAATTTTATGAATTATACGTGGACTACACACTGGTGGCCACATCAATGTCGTTAAAATTTTAACAGTTAGTATGTTTTTCTGCCTAAAAGCAAGCAATTTGATTAAATTTTAAAAGTTGAAAGCCAAAATGACAAAATGAGAATAATCTTCATTTCATGACTATTTTATCCTTATTTTTTATAGTTTTAGTCAATTTTATTCTTTAAACCAAATAAAAAATCATTTTTATTAAAAAGAAAAACTTGTGTTTCTCTTATTTTTGAGTGGGTAAATATTACAGTTGTTTTAATAATTAAGATAAAATTTAAAATATCTATGTTTTGGTGATATTTGCATTTAACATTTTAAAATATCCTACTATACACTAAAAAAAAAAAGCAATTTCAGCTCAACAACAATTTTATAAAATGAGATTTTAAGTAATTTAACATTCCAAGAAAATGAATCAAATAGAATAATGAAACATTTTCGATAATGCGATAAATAATATTATATATATTAATAATTTCATTACCAACTAAATAATCTTGTTACCAAAAATAATTTTTTCATTCTATAAGCTAAACACCTGACTTAATTTTCAATATATTTTACTGAAATTGATATCTCTTAATAATATTGATAAGTATGACTTTTATTTCAATCAAATTTAAGAAATAATCTTCTAGTTAAACTCTGTTTATTTGTTTCAATCAAACATTAATTAGTTTAGATTATTTTATTATTATTTGACCTATGAATTTAGCCTATAAATAGGTTCTTTTACAACCATAGAAAATACACCCATTAGATATTAGAAATCATAACACATTTAGAGAATTTTGTATTTACGTTTTGAGGGTTCTTTGTTTTCAGATTTTCGGGATTTAGTTTTTATCTCCATCTTTTGTACTCTTCGTTTTTTTGCCATTATAGTAAAATTATCTTTACCCGTGGTTTTTTATCCTCTTTGGAGGGGTTTTTCCACGTTAAATTTGTGTGCTCAATTTTTCAATTTATTCTGCTATTTTTTTTACTTGTTGCTTAATTAGGTCGATTCTAACAAGTGGTATCAGAGCTAGTTTAATTTTCGTAGATCAACTCGTTTAAATATGGTAGCAACAATATTTGAAATTGAGAAGTTTGATGGTGTCACAAATTTCAACTTGTGGCAAGTTCGGATGATGGCAATTCTAGTTCAAACCGGCTTGAAAAAGGTTGTTACTGGGAAAAAGCCTGAGAATTTAAATCAAACAGAATGGGAAGAGCTTGATGAAAAGGCCTTATCTGCAATACAGTTGTGCCTCGCGAATACAATATTGTAGGAGATATTGATGGAGAAGAACTTATTCGCCTTGTGGAAAAGGTTAGAAACTCTTTATGCGACTAAGTCTCTGGCCAACCGTTTAGTGTTGAAACAACGTCTATTTACGTTTCACATGAACGAATGTGAGCTTTTTAGAGATCACATCATCAATTCATTACTCTTTTAAATGATTTAAAGAACGTTGAGGTTCATATTGACAATGAAGATCAAGTTATGCTATTATTGTGCTATTTACCCTCTTCATGCAAGTCTTTCAGGGAGACCCTGGTTTATGGTAGAGACAAACTCTCATTCGAAGATGTGAAGGGTCATTTGTTGAGTAGAAACAAACTCAACAATGAGTTTGGTTTGGATAGTAAGGCAGATAAGCAAGCTTCCATTTTGGTAGCATCAAAGAAACGAGACAAAAGGTGTTGCTATTGTAAAAAGTTAGGTCACGTCAAAGCAGATTGTTATAAACTGTGAAATAAAAGAGCTGCTAGGAGTAACGAGGAAGATGTAGCTGGTGCTAATTTGGCCGATGAAAGCAGTGATGATTTCTTGTTAGTGTCAACGAGAGATAACTCCAAGCTCACGTCCGAGTGGATCCTAAATTCGGGATGTTCTTTCCACATGTGTCCCAATAGAGAATGGTTCTCCACATACTGTAACATCCTGGTTTAGAGGTTATGCATTTGGAGCATAACTCGAGTGTTTAGCAGGCTTATGGTAAAGTTGGATGGATTTTAAGGGGTTTGGAGAACCCAAAAAGGTAAGGGATGACTTAGGAAATTTTTGGATTTTTAGTGTAAAAAGGAGAAACTGGGCAAGAAGGCCTTAAAATAATTTTGTGGAGTTTAGGACACAAGAAAGGAATTGGCAAGGTGGCTTGGGCGCTAAGTGCAAAGGGAGTGCCAAGGGGGAAAGAGGTTCGAATAACATGGGAAGCAGTTGGGCTTTTATTTTTTTTTAGCATTAAAAAGGGAGTTGGGCTAGGTAGGCTTTAAAGGAATTTTGTGGGCATTTTTAGCAAAAGGGAAGGCTGTGGTAGAGTGGCCTCTGTGCGCTGCTTAAGGGCTGGAAGTAGCGCTAGTGAAGGCCTGGGTTCGAATCAAGGAGGCAGCGAAGTGGTTTTAATTTTTGGGTTTTGGCGCTACAAGGAAGGAGGCCTTAAAAGGGAGCTGGGGCGAGTCTTCGACACAAGCAGCACCCTGGCAAAGTGGTTCCCGTGCGCCACTTAGGAGCTGGAGGTGAAGGTGGGCGCTGGTTCGAGTGGCTGGAGCAGCATTTTGCTTGTTTCATTTTTATGCGGTGATGGGCTTGAGTAGGAAAGCTTTAAAATTAAATGTTGGGGGCTTTATGACATGAAATTCAATGTGGCCGAGTGGCCTGGGGCGTTGTAAGGGGGGCTTGGTGCAGGTCGTGAGTTCAAGGCGCAAGGGAAACAGAATTTTGGATGTCTATTTTGCAAGCTGGCGTTAAAGATAGAGAGGGCTTAAAAGAATATATTGCGCGTTTATGTCACAAAACAACGCCTGGGCGTGATGGCCTGGGGCGTTACTTGGGAGCTTGTTCTACCAGGTCCTGTGTTCGAACCTTGGAGGCTGCAGTTGGGTTTTTTTTTTTATCTTTTGCTGCTGACGTGGAGAGGTGGCGTGAAGGTGGACGGCACATGGGAGCTTCATTAGATAAGGATTAAACTGATGTGGTTTAGTCATTGTTGAATTCGGCTGGTAGGTAGGTGATAAGCTTTTGTTATTTTATTATTTTAGATAATTATAGGATTATTTTATTTAGTTTAAATTAGTAAATAGGAGTTGTTATTGGTTTATTTTGAATGTGATAAGGAGATAAAGTATGGGATAAAATAAGAATTTTAATAGGAATTGGATGGTGGCAGATTGTAAGACTCTTAAGGGGTGCTAGTCGGCCTTGAAGCTTTTAAGGAGGGAGCTGCCGAAAATTTGGTTTTCTTTCTTCCATGTGTGCCGAATTTTAATAGGAGGGAGTTCATATTTTTATTTTTATTTTTTTTTCTTTCCTTGATCTCTCCATTGCCGAAATTTTAAAGCCAAGAAAGTTCTTTTGTTCTCCTTTTTCTAGTAAAGCCGAATCTTCCTTGTTACCATTACCAAAATTTTTGTAATCTCTCACTTTCCCTTCTTTTTCTTCCTTTCAATCCAATTCATTATATTTTTTTGAATAGCCGAATGTGCCTTTGTTAATTAGGATTTTAGCCGAATCTGTTTTCAAAGGCCGAAGGTTGAAGATCCAGTTTTACTTCTTGGTTGTAGTCGCACCTAGGAGGGTGATTCGGGAAATTTATCGCTAGGAGTAAGCAACGTATAGTGCCGACATTAGGGGAGCCTTTCGAGAATTGAAGTCATCAAGGAAAATCGGCAGAAGTGTATAGCAAGCTTCGAGACTCAGATCTTTGTGTCAAGAGGGGAAAGGGAAAGCCCCTATCCCGAAGTTTAAGAAAAGAGCTGTCTCAGCGGTTCGAGATTGGCCACCAGGGTGTGGGCCAGCGTCTGAGCAGCAGGTTAGGCAGATAGCTGTAGTCTCGCTAAACGATAGCGTCGGGATCGAGGGTCTAGAGCTTCAGGTTATAAGGTGTGTAGCTAGCCTACTGTTTCCGGGTTTTATGTGACATTTGCATGTGTAATATGTTTACTAACAAGTGCAGTGACAAGTGTGATATTGATACCCTTCAAGGGTATGACGATGATCAGGTTAGTATTAAAGCTGTTGAAATATGATCATTGATCTGAATACGTGAGTATGCTTGTGGTTATGAATAACATGTGCATGCATTATCATGATTGTATCTTATGTTGCATGTGCATGGGTGGGTTATGAAAGAAGGACGAGGTGTACTTCGAGTACGTGGTTGATGAGCAGCTATGTGCCTCATCGTGATTGATATCGGCTATGTGCCATATCGTGGATTGATGAGTGACTATGTGTCCCATCGTGATTTTGGTGTTAGCTACGGCTACATCGTGGATTGGCGCTGACTGAGGTCGCGTTGTGGATTTTTGTGCTTAATTGCACGTGGATGGCATTGAAAGCCTTTGTGGAGTTAAAAGGAGAGGGTGATTTAAATCCCCTGGTGTGTGGTAGGCTGGATAAGGGGGTGTGTAGAGGATAGACCTTAGGCTTGGGTCGGGATTCATTATTGCATAATTGTGGTATGTGAATACATGTGATCGTGAACTTGAATAAGAAATGGGCTAAGCCCAGTATGTGGAGGGTAAGTGGTTAATTACCCGGTTACTTGATATATGATATGTGTAGGCCAAGCCCAGATTGTGATATGGTATGAATATGATATATGATATATGATGCATGGGTTACTATGTGGTTAGCATGTGGGTGGAATTCAGTGGTTAATTACACACTGAGTCTGTGTGACTCACCTAACTTTTTAAACATCGCAGGTGATTCGTGATTATGGACCGGGTTGGAGTAGATACAAAGGTGGCCATGCAGAAGCAGATTTTCATACAGAAGTTGTCTTTCTTTATTTAATAGAATTTATCATTTTCAATATTATTAAGTATTTGAACAAGTTTTTATTGTAATAAGGCCCAATTAAATTATTTGAGTATTTATATTATGTTAAAGCAAATGACGATTAGATTATTATTTTGAAATCAGTTTATTTTCGGCAAACTATATCTTAAAACATATAATAAAGTTTTAATTCGGATATTTTATATCAAGCTTATATTATTTCATAAATTTTAAAATGGACATGGTTTTTTGAATAAGTACAAAATTTTCAAGTTCCACCACAAGTAAGAATATTTTTAAACGTTTTCCGCAGTGACATACCAGATCCGGTCAGGACTTGTGGGCCGGGTTTGGGGGTGTTACAGTTTGGTATCAGAGCCCAGTTCAAAACTCGGCTTTGAGGGTTTTGGGCCCAAAAACATTTTTCAAAAATGGGCTTTTCAAAATATGGGCTTTTATTTCAGGTTATTCTGGCATGGCACCTGTACCTCCGACCCGAAGTCCACCAGGTAAGTACTTCGGACTCTCGAAGTGATTTGTTATTATGAACTGTTATGGGCTTAGTTGGGCTCGTAGATTAGTGAACTAGGATCTGTTGAACCCTAGGACTAGTCTACTCAAACACATGCATAAGACTTAAGACTACTAAACAAACCTGTGAAGTAAGTCGCCGGGTTAAGGTGTGGCAACCTGTGTGCGCATGTCTAGGATTGGTATTCGGTGGGAGCTTGGTATTTAAGCAGTCCGCGTGACTCACCTCCTCTCCACTCGAATCCTACCTGGTGCGTAGTTACGGTTCACCTTAACCAAGAGGACTTATTCATAGGCTAAACCAATTATTAAAACCCGAAAGGGAACTAGCCATTTTTTTTAAAAAAAAAAAACAAAACAACAAACCCTAGTTTTAGAATCCTTAAAACTTTCTTTCGAATTGGAGAAAACCATCTTTAGAAAATTCTCTGAAAAAAAAAATTCTGATTTGTGAAAATTACAAAAATGCCCCTATTGGCAAATTTACCAAAATGCCCTTGATTTACAAAATGTGAACCTACCCAACAGTTTTCTCAAAATTTCATTATTTTATAAATGTTCACAAACCCTAATTTGCAAACTATCAAAAAAAAAAGAGATTACCTTGATTTTGAAAAATTACAAAATTGCCCTTAACTTACAAAATGACCAAAATGACCCTGTCTTCTAAAATTTTTGGCAAACATTACTATTTTAAAAGGGGAAACTCTCAAAAAGAATATTCAAAGTTTTACAACTTTTGAAATATCCCTAACTTATTAAATTTTACAAATTTACCCTGGTTTTAGAAAATTACCAAAATACCCCTGAGAAAAAAAATTACCAAAATACCCCCGGATTTTAAAATTTTTCCAAAATTACCCCGGTGACTTTAAAATCATCAAAATATTTTCGACAAAATCACCGAGAAACTTTTTCCTTTTGAAAATTACTAAAATGTCCCTGTAGGACAAAATGACGGAAATACCCCTAGGGTAGAAACGGGCAGAAATGTCCGAATGGTAAATGTGTGTGGTAGATACCACTGAATGTGCCTCTACAGAGGAATGAATGTGTCTTCATTGACAAATGAAGGTGTCTCTATTGATGAATGTGAAAGTGATTCTCTAAATTAGAGTAGTAAACTCGAACCGAACCTTTGTGTGATCGAAAGAACCACTTCTGGAATCTCTTTTCATAAAATTGTTCGCGGTTAAATAGTGGAACAAATACTAATGCATAAAACTTCTTAATCAGATTAAATCGCGACGATAGAGATGAGTTCTAGGGGACGCAGTAGAGGTAGAATGGCAGCATCAGAACCGATAGGGTCTGGCCATGGGTCAGAAAGTGAAGTGCCGCCAGCAGTGGACATGGAGGAGCAAGAGCAGACAGGAGAAGATGACGCAGTATCGCGGGCCATGTTACGAGTGCTAGAACGAGTAGCAGGAGTTAGTAGGGGAAATGGAACTCGGAAGTCAGTATCGGAAAGGCTTAGATCGAACGAAGCCGAGATCTTTAGAGGAATGTCAGGAGTAGCTCCGAATGTAGCAGAGTATTGGCTAGAAGCAGTCGAAAGAATCATGGACGATTTGGACTGCACCAATGAAGAAAAGCTGAAGGGTGCTGTTTCATTACTTCGCGACGAAGCTTATTGTTGGTGGCTCACTGTCAAACAAGGTGTACCGGCAGATCGACTGGATTGGGATTACTTTAAGGCTAAGTTTGAAGGAAAGTACGTAGGAGCCAGTTATTTGGACTCGCAAAGGAAAGCGTTTCTAAATCTAGTACAAGGAAATAAGTCGGTAGCAGAGTATGAAGCTGAATTTGTGCGACTAAGTCAGTACGCCAAAGGAATCGTGGCTACTGATTATGAAAGGAGTGTTCGATTCGAAGATGGGCTGCGAGATGAGTTGCGGGAGTTGATCGCTCCGCAGAGGGAAAGGGACTTCGCCATTCTGGTGGAGAAAGCTCGGATCGCTGAAGAGGTTAAGAAGACTATCAGGGAGAACCGAGAAAAGAATAGGAACGAGAATAAGAGAAGTCTCAGACCGTCAGCATCGTTGGGTAATGTTCAGAAAAGACCAAGGATCGAGAATCCTGTACGTACACCAGTTGATGTGAGTTGGACTCATTCCTGTGTTAAGTGTGGGAGAGCTCATTTAGGAGAATGTTGGGGAAATAGTAAGGAATGTTTTCGGTGTGGGTCGAAGGCCCATTTGGTTAAGAACTGTCCTCAGGCAACGAAAGGTCGAGGTTGAAGCAATGAAGGAAATGGTACCGACAGAGGTGCTAAAGGATCGGATGCGAGTCAGCCAAGGACTTCATATCAGGTACGTTCTTTGGACCCCTTTATTGCCTTGTTGATGTGAACTTTAGTTCATTCTGGTATGGCTAGCGAAGTATAGGAACTTTGGATGTGAACCTTAAGACTGTGTATAGAAGGCAGGATAGATTTGTTAGGATCAGAGTGCGCAGCAGAGACGTAGAGTAGCGAGTTATAATAGTAAGTAATTTCGGGGACGAAATTATTTTTAAGGGGGGTAAAATTGTAACATCCTGGTTTAGGGGTTATGCGTTTGGAGCATAACTCGAGTGTTTAGCAGGCTTATGGTAAAGTTGGATGGATTTTAAGGGGTTTGGAGAACCCAAAAAGGTAAGGGATGACTTAGGAAATTTTTGGATTTTTAGTGTAAAAAGGAGAAACTGGGCAAGAAGGCCTTAAAATAATTTTGTGGAGTTTAGGACACAAGAAAGGAATTGGCAAAGTGGCTTGGGCGCTAAGTGCAAAGGGAGTGCCAAGGGGGAAAGGGGTTCGAATAACATGGGAAGCAGTTGGGCTTTTATTTTTTTTTAGCATTAAAAAGGGAGTTGGGCTAGGTAGGCTTTAAAGGAATTTTGTGGGCATTTTTAGCAAAAGGGAAGGCTGTGGTAGAGTGGCCTCCGTGCGCTGCTTAAGGGCTGGAAGTAGCGCTAGTGAAGGCCTGGGTTCGAATCAAGGAGGCAGCGAAGTGGTTTTAATTTTTGGGTTTTGGCGCTACAAGGAAGGAGGCCTTAAAAGGGAGATGGGGCGAGTCTTCGACACAAGCAGCACCCTGGCAAAGTGGTTCCCGTGCGCCACTTAGGAGCTGGAGGTAAAGGTGGGCGCTGGTTCGAGTGGCTGGAGCAGCATTTTGCTTGTTTCATTTTTATGCGGTGATGGGCTTGAGTAGGAAGGCTTTAAAATTAAATGTTGGGGGCTTTATGACATGAAATTCAATGTGGCCGAGTGGCCTGGGGCGTTGTAAGGGGGGCTTGGTGCAGGTCGTGAGTTCAAGGCGCAAGGGAAACAGAATTTTGGATGTCTATTTTGCAAGCTGGCGTTAAAGATAGAGAGGGCTTAAAAGAATATATTGCGCGTTTATGTCACAAAACAACGCCTGGGCGTGATGGCCTGGGGCGTTACTTGGGAGCTTGTTCTACCAGGTCCTGTGTTCGAACCTTGGAGGCTGCAGTTGGGGTTTTTTTTATCTTTTGCTACTGACGTGGAGAGGTGGCGTGAAGGTGGACGGCACATGGGAGCTTCATTAGATAAGGATTAAACTGATGTGGTTTAGTCATTGTTGAATTCGGCTGGTAGGTAGGTGATAAGCTTTTGTTATTTTATTATTTTAGATAATTATAGGATTATTTTATTTAGTTTAAATTAGTAAATAGGAGTTGTTATTGGTTTATTTTGAATGTGATAAGGAGATAAAGTATGGGATAAAATAAGAATTTTAATAGGAATTGGATGGTGGCAGATTGTAGGACTCTTAAGGGGTGCTAGTCGGCCTTGAAGCTTTTAAGGAGGGAGCTACCGAAAATTTGGTTTTCTTTCTTCCATGTGTGCCGAATTTTAATAGGAGGGAGTTCATATTTTTATTTTTGTTTTTTTTTTCTTTCCTTGATCTCTCCATTGCCAAAATTTTAAAGCCAAGAAAGTTCTTTTGTTCTCCTTTTTCTAGTAAAGCCGAATCTTCCTTATTACCATTACCAAAATTTTTGTAATCTCTCACTTTCCCTTCTTTTTCTTCCTTTCAATCCAATTCATTATATTTTTTTGAATAGCCGAATGTGCCTTTGTTAATTAGGATTTTAGTCGAATCTGTTTTCAAAGGCCGAAGGTTGAAGATCTAGTTTTACTTCTTGGTTGTAGCCGCACCTAGGAGGGTGATTCGGGAAATTTATCGCTAGGAGTAAGCAACGTATAGTGCCGACATTAGGGGAGCCTTTCGAGAATTGAAGTCATCAAGGAAAATCGGCAGAAGTGTATAGCAAGCTTCGAGACTCAGATCTTTGTGTCAAGAGGGGAAAGGGAAAGCCCCTATCCCGAAGTTTAAGAAAAGAGCTGTCTCAGCGGTTCGAGATTGGCCACCAGGGTGTGGGCCAGCGTCTGAGCAGCAGGTTAGGCAGATAGCTGTAGTCTCGCTAAACGATAGCGTCGGGATCGAGGGTCTAGAGCTTCAGGTTATAAGGTGTGTAGCTAGCCTACTGTTTCCGGGTTTTATGTGACATTTGCATGTGTAATATGTTTACTAACAAGTGCAGTGACAAGTGTGATATTGATACCCTTCAAGGGTATGACGATGATCAGGTTAGTATTAAAGCTGTTGAAATATGATCATTGATCTGAATACGTGAGTATGCTTGTGGTTATGAATAACATGTGCATGCATTATCATGATTGTATCTTATGTTGCATGTGCATGGGTGGGTTATGAAAGAAGGACAGGGTGTACTTCGAGTACGTGGTTGATGAGCAGCTATGTGCCTCATCGTGATTGATATCGGCTATGTGCCATATCGTGGATTGATGAGTGACTATGTGTCCCATCATGATTTTGGTGTTAGCTACGGCTACATCGTGGATTGGCGCTGACTGAGGTCGCGTTGTGGATTTTTGTGCTTAATTGCACGTGGATGGCATTGAAAGCCTTTGTGGAGTTAAAAGGAGAGGGTGATTTAAATCCCCTGGTGTGTGGTAGGCTGGATAAGGGGGTGTGTAGAGGATGGACCTTAGGCTTGGGTCGGGATTCATTATTGCATAATTGTGGTATGTGAATACATGTGATCGTGAACTTGAATAAGAAATGGGCTAAGCCCAGTATGTGGAGGGTAAGTGGTTAATTACTCGGTTACTTGATATATGATATGTGTGGGCCAAGCCCAGATTGTGATATGGTATGAATATGATATATGATATATGATGCATGGGTTACTATGTGGTTAGCATGTGGGTGGAATTCAGTGGTTAATTACACACTGAGTCTGTGTGACTCACCCAACTTTTTAAACATCGCAGGTGATTCGTGATTATGGACCGGGTTGGAGTAGATACAAAGGTGGCCATGCAGAAGCAGATTTTCATACAGAAGTTGTCTTTCTTTATTTAATAGAATTTATCATTTTCAATATTATTAAGTATTTGAACAAGTTTTTATTGTAATAAGGCCCAATTAAATTATTTGAGTATTTATATTATGTTAAAGCAAATGACGATTAGATTATTATTTTGAAATCAGTTTATTTTCGACAAACTATATCTTAAAACATATAATAAAGTTTTAATTCGGATATTTTATATCAAGCTTATATTATTTCATAAATTTTAAAATGGACATGATTTTTTGAATAAGTACAAAATTTTCAAGTTCCACCACAAGTAAGAATATTTTTAAACGTTTTCCGCAGTGACATACCAGATCCGGTCAGGACTTGTGGGCCGGGTTTGGGGGTGTTACACATACAATTCGGTTAAAGGTGGAGTTGTGCGCATGGAAAATGATTCATCTAGTAAGGTAATTGGTATTGGTGCTGTTAAAATTAAGATACACGATGGGACGATTAGGACACTCTCAGATGTCAGGTACGTACCTAATTTACGAAAGAATTTCCTTGAGTATTTTAGACTTGAAAGGATGAGGAATCAACATCGAGTCAAGCGACATTAAAGTATCTCGTAGAGCTCTCGTTTTGCTAAAAGGTAAAAGAACTAGTAGTCTTTATATTTTGGAAAGTTCTACAGTGACCGGTGAAATCGGACGTCCCTCGTATGTTATGGAGTTGAAGTCAACACGTTTGGAGCGGAGGAAACTTGGTCATAGGAGGGAAAAAGTGTACAAGTCAAAGGCTAGAAGTCTTCCAGTTTCTAAGTACAGATTCGACTCAGTTAATTCCCTACATAGTTCAAGATAGGCTCGTGGCGAGCTTTGGCAAAGATGGCGTTGTGGAAATATGAGTCAAGGTGGAGATTTGTTAAGTATGACACATATTTCAGTCAAATTTGATAAATAATCTTCTAGTTAAACTCTGTTTATTTGTTTCAATCAAACACTGATTAGTTTAGATTATTTTATTATTATTTGACCTATGAATTTAGCCTATAAATAGGCTCTTTTATAAGCTTAAAAGATACATCTATTAGAGATTAGAACTCATAACACATTTAGAGAATTTTGTGTTTACGTTTTGAGAGTTCTTTGTTTTTAGGTTTTCGAGGTTTAGTTTTTATCTTCATTTTTTGTACTCTTCGTTCTTTTGCCATTATAGTAAAATAATCTTTACTGGTGATTTTTTATCCTCTTTGGAGGGGTTTTTCCATATTAAATTTATATGTTCAATTTCTCAATTTATTCCGCTATTTTTTTTTACTTGTTGCTTAATTAGGTTGATCTCAACAAATATATTATAGGTTTGTGGCATGAGGATCATAAAGTTTACACAAATGCAAAATAATCCTAAAAATAGATGGAAATTTTATTTATTTTTTGGGAAGTTATGGAAAAATGATTTTTATATTTGGTACCATAAAAAGTGTTAATTTTTATTTGAGATTTTTTTGAATAATTTCATTATAAGTTCTGATCAGATCTCTTCTCTTTTCTTTTTTACACAATGTCTGGATCTACTTATAGTCCCTCCCTAGTCCATAAATAGGAGGACAATGCACTTCAGTGCACTCGAACCTATGTCCTCCTACATTGACAACAGTACCCATAGCAATCAAATTAAAACTCAATTTGCAACTTTTATTTGAGATTTAATTTCCCTTAAATATGAGTCTTTTGAGTAAACGTGGGAAATTAATCATGTAATTAAAAAGTTAAAACATACCATTGAAAGGAAATTAATTTTTTTTTTCCACATTTATTTTTCAATCTTTTATATAAAATTTTAACTATATAACCATAAAGATAATCTACCTTTAAATTTAGGGTCCGTTTGTTTACATGTAAAAGATTTTATAGAAAATGTTTTCTGTATTTTCCTGTGTTTGTTTCACAGAAAATAGTTTGGTCAACGAAAAATGACTTACGGGTCAAGGTAAAATAAGTCATTTTTCCTGTAAAATGACTTAACATTTTGAAAAGTGTAAGTCATTTTCCAGAAAAGAGCTCATCTATAGATAATTTATTTTTATATAAAAATTAACTTAAATCAAGCTTAATATTATTATATTGATAATAATTTTTATTTTTATTTTTAAAAATATTTAAAATATATTTTTCAATATTATTAAACATACATATTTAATTATTTAATATTTTAATTTTATTTTAATAATAAATTTTAAAAATAATACTTTTAAATATTATTCACATATTATTAAAAATATTCAATATTAATATTTTAATAATAAATATTTATTACAATTATAAATATATTAATAATAAATATTTTATAGTGTAAAGGTTAAAATATGTCATAAGTCTATATACACTTCACAGATTTGTAATTTAGTTTTTATACTTTTATTTTCAAAAATTTAGTCCCTTTACTTTTCAAATTTGAAAATCAAGTCCAATTGTTGACATCGTTAATTTTTTTTGTCAATTTTGTTGATGTCACATTTTTAAATAAAAAATACTCACTTAGCAGTCATGTAATTAAAAAATGACGATGTAACGAATCTTAATTTAACATAATATTTTTAATATATGCAAAAACAATGTAAAATATAAAATTATAGATAAAAATAAATTCAGTTAAACAATGAAAAAATAAGAAAATCTCAAATGTATGTTTGTTTAATTGAAAACAACTTTTATGAAATATTTTAAAGAAATCTACCAAATAACAGAAAACATTTTACACAGATTCCTTCAAACACCAACAAATATTAATTTTTCTAGAAAATTATCATTTTCCAGAAATTATTTTCCGGAAATCATTTTCAATGAAACAAAGGGAGCCTTACTTTATAAGTAATGTCTATTTAATTTGGCTTAATGATATTATAAAAAGAAGTGTAATCTAAATCACCACCCAACTATGCACAGCTTCATGTTTTGGTTATTTAATTTAATTTTTTTAAAATTTAGACACAAATATTGAATCTGTCTTGTCTTGGTCACCTGTCAATAAATTGATAACAAAAATCAATTTTTTAACTGTTATAATAACACATGTAGTCCTCAATACTTACATATTCTATCAATTTGATCCTAGTTCTAAATAATTTAATAAATTTAACCCTTCACATCTACAAATTCTATCAATTTGATCCCAAATCTTCCTAACCAAAGCTTTTAACTTTAAAAAAAAAAAGGCATTCCACATCTACTAATTGTTTTAAGGTTAAAATTATCCAATTCGGTATATAATACTTCTTGTTTATATTTTTTAAGTAGTGTTAGAAATTAACTAAACACCATTAAAAATAAAAAAATACAAATTTTAAAAATATAATATATAATAAAATTATATAAACAATTTAATATTTTTAAAAATATTTTTCACTCTGACAGACATAATTTTAGTTTTTAATTAATTTGGTAAATGATTTAACACTAAATCAAATTATTAGTGATACATATTATTTATTGTGGATTTAAAAATTTTAAAAAAAATAGAACGCATAATAATCTCTTACTTTATAGATGTGAAATGCCCTTGTTTTAAAAGTTGAAAGCTTTGGTTAGAAAGTTTGAGGATCATTTTGATGGAACTTGTAAATGTGAAGGGTTAAATTTATTGAATTATTTATAATTAGGATCAAATTGGTAGAATATTTAAGTATTGAAGACTAAATGTGTTATTATACCAGTTAGAAAAAGGTACGTTAGTACTTAAATTGAAAAGTTTTAAAGTTAAGTGACCAAAATAGAAATGCAAACATAATTGAATGGCCATTTATATAATTTACCCTAAAGAGAAATTGAAATATGAGAAAACGTGTATAAAAAGAAAGAAATACGAAAACAACACAATTAAAAAAAACTACACTAACTGATTAAACTATTAGTAAATTTATGTTTTGGTCATTTAACTTTAAAAGTTATAAAATGGTCATCGAATTATTCAAAAAAATTTTAAGTCACTGAATTATTAAAATCATTATTGTATGGCCTTTTTTATTCCTACAGCCTGCATCAATCTACAAATGTTACGATTTTACTAAGCAAAATCCAAGCAATTTTCTTCTTTGATTTTAAGTATTGACCGTCAGATCGACTTAGATCTAAAAATGTTCTTTTATTTGTTGATAGGTATTGATCCATCATATTAATTATTCAATCGTTGCTTGAAATTTATTAAATAATTTAAAAAAAACACTTATCATTTTAATGTTTTAAATAAAAATTTTCCACCAATTTAATTATTTAAATGAAAACATTTACTTAATTCAATAATTACCATTTTATAACTTTAAAACTAAATGATAAAAACATAAGTTATTAATTGTAGTTTACCAAAAACAGAAAGGAATTTGATTGGACTAGAACCATCAATCTCTAGGCACCCAGAGATCCAACGGTTCTGACAAGGTTTCTCCAACATTCGCTTGAAAGCGGTAAAAAAGAAAGAGAAAACCCACTCCCACTCCCACACTTGCTTCCCGCCCATAAAAATATTAGCAATAACTCATCACTTAACAAAAAAAAAAAAAATTTCACACAAGTTTAATTCAAAGCAAAAAGAGATGTGCGGAAGAGCTCGTTGTACTCTTCGCGCCGATGACATTCCCAGAGCTTGCCATCGCAATGATGGCCCCATCCGCCATGTTAACATGGACCGGTAATGTTCTCTATATTTAAATATTTTTTACTTTTTTTCCTCCCTACTTCTCGCGGGTGTGTTCTGTTTTTTTTTCCGATTTTGGAATTTGATTTGAAAACCATATAGGTACCGTCCGTCATATAATGTTGGCCCGGGAATGAATTTTCCTGTTGTTCGACGGGACGATGGATCTAATACCGATGGAGCAGGAGTCGTTCTTCACTGCATGAAATGGGGACTAATCCCTAGTTTTACTAAGAAATCCGATAAGCCTGACTTTTTCAAGATGGTAATCTTTTTATTTAAGCTTCTCTTATTCCAATAAGTGTGTTCAACTTTGCATAGTCTTCAATTTAAATCCATTTTTGAATTTATTGACAGTTTCTCTTGTTATTTATTTAGGCGTTCGTTTCAAGCATCTTTTTTATTTGCAATTTGCTTTTGAAAGAAAGGGCTTAGGTTGAAGGTTTATGAAAATATGTCAAAGAACTCATATTTTTCTTATGTGGGAATAAATATGATTGAATGTTATGTTATATTTCAGTACTTAACCTATTTCATTGATATGATTCTACTTTTAGTTTTGAACTTCTGCAGAAGTAAAAACCAATACATTTTTAAAAGAAACAACCCGACACCTTAAAAACATTTTACCGAAATCTTCCAATGATACTGTCACTGCTGCTTTAAGTTAATTTTGCCTTTAAAAGTCTATCCTAGCTCCAAAATTGCTACCAGTTTTAACCAAGTACAGTTCTATATACCTTCTGACATCACAAAGTGGGGAAATCTTTTCTGATCTAAGTGAGTCTTTTCAAATCCACAGTTCAACGCTCGATCAGAGTCAGTATGTGAAAAGGCTTCTTTCCGGCGCCTCCTTCCTAAAAGCCGGTGCTTAGTGGCAGTTGAAGGGTATGGAACTAAGGATGGTACATTGATCTATTTATGAAAAATTCACATATTTTGTTGCTGCATTTGTTCTTATGCTCTGAAAAATCAGATTTTGAAGCCCTTTGATTTATTTGTGAAGATGCTGTAGCTGAAGCCTGAAAACTGCAATAATACCTCGCGTGCTTCTGAAAACTGAACTGAGAATCGATACTAGATGTTACAGAATAGAATTTCTCTGTTTCTTTATGATATCTTCCATGGTGTCGTAGATGAGATTAAGCTCTTGCAGTTGCTTGTTAGAAATTAGAGTAACTAATTCTTGTTGGTTGTTTTCTAAGCAGAGAAAATAGAAAATGTATTTGATTTTATGCGACGTTGTAAGACTGTATGAGTAAAAAACTTGTTCCAAAAGGAAATTAGTAATTCTAAGTTAAATGATTACTCTGGCCAAAAAAAAAAGATTACTGTGGTATTTCTTTTCCCTTCATCTGAAGTTGTTCTTGTAGTTGTGCAAGTGATCTCACCAGAAGAACTTACTCTTTCATCCTTTGCGTCATTATTTCCTAATTTCCTTCTTGTTTTTATTTCCATCTTGTTCAATAAAGAAGCAGTTACTCTTGTCAGGTTCTATGAGTGGAAGAAAGATGTTTCGAAGAAACAGCCATACTACATTCATTTCAAGGATGGTAGGCCTCTAGTGTTTGCTGCTCTTTATGATTCTTGGGAGAACTCTGAAGGTGAAGCCCTTTATTCATATTCCGGTCTTTGTAATTTGCAGTAACTAAATTTCTCCTCCCCTATTTTTACTATCTCTGCTAATTTAATGGGTTCCCTGCTTGTTCATTTAGGTTAGGCAATGACTTATTTTGGGCTATGCTGATTTAAATTTAGTAATGATGAAATAAGATACCTCTTGTTAAGATTCAAGATTTGGTTTTCTTTTTTCTTCTGAAAATTATAATTGGAGTGAATAACACATTAGTGTATTGTCTTCCTGCAGGTGAGAAACTTCACACTTTTACCATACTTACTACTTCCGCGTCATCAACTTTTCAGTGGCTTCATGGTGAGTTATACTGTAAATTTATTTTGTGCTTAATGAGTTTTTCAGCAACATATTGAACTATGAACATATGACCCATGTAGTCAAATATTTTCCTTGTGAAACTTAGTTTGCTAAATTATTTGTTTATTAGTTTCAGCAGTGCAATATTCCTTAACTCTGACAGTTATAGGCCCTGTTTCTTTTTAATAAATATGAGGTGGTCCATTTTAGGAGTAAAATTTTCCATATAAGGTTTGTCACATTGAGCTATTGCTGTGAAGCTGTATTCCCTTAATTTTTCCCCTAAATCAATGTCAAAATTAAGATAAGCAATCAATGAGGAGTATTATTAAGTCAGAGGAAGATATTGTTTTCTTTCCATCTGTACATAATTTATTCCATTAGCTACCACCATCTCCTAGAATCTGCTTGGATGCAAGCATCACCTAATTGGAGACTATAGATGAATATGCTTATGTCTCATCTACAATGATTGAGAATTGTAAGTTATGTTAATGACCCGAATAAAGAAAAAGGCTCAAATGTATGATTGCCATTTGATGATAAGAGTGACTTCGGATCTGATCTCATATTCCAAAGAATCATGATAAGTTCTTGAGATTTGCATATGCGAATATATTTTGATGATAGTGAGTTGCTATATGCTGCTAAGCACTACACAAGGAAAATTGTTTAGTCGGATCAGTTTTCAGATGCAGGTTTGCCAGTGTTTTGGCCTTGTCTTTTTATCTGTTTCCGTTTATGTTAATATGTTCTTGAATAATTTGATTTTCCTGCCATTAATCATTGGAAATTTAAGAATCCTTGTATTAACACATTCAATTAATGTCTATGTAGACAGGATGCCGGTAATCTTGGGTGACAAGGGATCAACAGATGCATGGCTAAATGGTTCTAAAACTGATATGCTACTTAAACCATATGAAAATCCAGATTTGGTAAGAGCTTTCTGAATCTGAGAAATCACAAGGGTACAACTGCATTTTAGATATGCTGAATGATAATGAAGATATGAGTTTGTTTTTCTTATGTGCTAACATTTGACTTTCAGGTGTGGTATCCAGTAACCCCTGCAATTGGTAAGCTGTCTTTTGAAGGACCTGAGTGTGTTAAAGAGGTACTGCCAGCAGGAATTTATGTTATTTGGTTTCATAATCTAGGGATATCATTGGTCTAGATACAACTCCAAGAATGAGTTTCTGTTTGGTTTCAATGATTTTTAACTTGGATTTATTGTCTAGCTCTGCTTAGCTTTTTACGGAAAATGGCTGCATTTAACTAGAAACTCATGGCGTCAGGGTTTATTGCAAGAAATCCACTAATTACTTCTTCAACTATGTTCGTAGGTTCCACTGAAGATACAAGAAAAGAATTCTATCTCAAAGTTCTTCTCAACAAGGAAAGTTGAAAAGGAACAAGAATCAAACATGGAGCAAAGTATGTGTGATGAATCTGTCAAAACAAATTTGCTGAATAACTTAGAGGAGGAACCTAGAAGCACAGATGATAGACTTGCATCCTTAACAGATAAGGACCATGATTCAAAATCTAATGTTCCTGTTCCATCCCTTGGGGATGTAGGGAAGAGCCAAGCAAAAAGGGACTACGAGGAGCTTGTAGCTGATACCAAGCCATCTAAAGATGAAGTCGAAACAAGCCCTGCAAGGAAAAAGGGAAACATCAAAGGTGGTGGTGATAAGCAGCCAACACTATTTTCGTACTTCGGGAAAAAATAGCTACTGCTTGAGTATCGGTATGGCAACTGCATGTGTATATAGGAAGTCTAGGTTCTGTTTTGAATGCTCGGCAGGTTCTGCATGTAGGATTTGTGGCAAATACTAATCTGCATTTTGCAATTATAGTTTAGAGGCTCCCTAAGCTCTTTGTTTGCCTAGGGGAATGGATGTAGGACTCTTTAACTTCAGAATTGGCTAAGATGATTATATTTCTTTTCAGTAGCTTAATCCGAAATGCATTTAGTCCACTCGATCTCAATTCCCATCGCAAAATCTGAAAAAGAAATTCTCATTCTAACAATCCGAGAGTTCAATAAGAACAGACATCTTCATGGTTCATATATTTTCACCGAAACAGAGCAGAGCATTCAAATAAATCAGCGAATATATATATATTTGCAACCATAACATGAATAATACCAAGAAGAAAAAATTTGAATAACCTAACTGGAAAATGTATGTAGCACTAAAACTTGAATTATCGTTTCTTGCTTTCCTTGCTATGTAATTCTAAGCTAACTGTACATTCCTCTACTAACATCCAAGGCATAGAAAATCGGTGGAATTCTGTTCCTAAACAGATTCAAATAAGCATAGCAGAGATCATTGCAAAAGGGTGTGATGGAAAATTTGATTAAGAAAATGTGTTTGTTTGTACTAGAATCTATGAGTAAATAAATTTAATCGCTATTGGAAAAGGTAGAAGTCTTGGGTCTTAAATGCCTAGGTTCGAGACCCACCGTACACAAAGTGTGTCATGTGCTAGTGCCATGTGTAGATTTAATCAATTCATAGTCTGGATTGTTTCAATTCGTAGTTTGTTTGTGTTGGAGTAGTTTGATTCTTTATTCCAGTTCTCAAGCCATTTTTGTTTGTGTTGTAATAGTTTGATTCTACACTTGAAGGTTACTTGGATATGTATTTGTACTTGTACTTTAATTTTATTGTTTGTACTTGTAAACTTTCGAAAAGAAAGCTTACATTTTTCATTAACCACCTTACTAGCGATGCAAAATAAATAGGTTAATTTCTTATCTTTTAGTATAGTATGTGTGATGGCACTTACTTGCAAGACAAGTCTCCATCAATCTTGAGTCCAATAAAATTATGATGAATAAATAAAATACACTATAAGAATTATTGAAAATAGTCATAAATATACATATATATATATATATATATATATATATATATAACTGAGAAAGAAAAATAAAACCATACTTAAACATAAAAATAAGAAAAACATAATTTTAAGATAATATCAAATATTTTAATTTTTCACATTATGATCTTCAAAGAAATTTGTCGCATCCAAATTGGTCATATCACTCAGGCCATGAAAATCATAATCATTATAAGCATGGTTGGTTTTAGCATCGTACTAAAAATCTACTTCTTTTGCAGAAAAATTAGTTTTCATTTCATCATTTTGGATTGCAAAATTTTATCTCAATATTCTATCATTTCCTTTTAATGGATGCTTGATAAGTTTCACTAGATGCTTAGATGTATGTCAGGCACGTGACAAATGCCCCTTCATACCATATCAATAGCATAAATTTTCAATAACCTTTGAAGGATGATTCTGACCACTTTTTTTTTTGCTATAACACCTTATACCTGAACTGGTTGGTGGATTTGAATGCAGGATACCACATTCGTTGCTAGAGGAACTCAATCAAGCAATAGACAACAATCATGCCATGGAATTTCAAAGATTGAGTAATCCTATGCAATTGAATGTGGACATGATCAATTGGCCTACTTGTGAAGGTTCGGGGCTAAGACACGAACCTTAGGCCAAACTATTAAGTTGCACACCATGTCTCGAGAGAATGGATTCATGTCTCAAGACATGTTTCTCTTGAAAAACTATTTTATCTTTGATGTTTGAATGTCTCGAGACAATTTGTCAATCATCTCGAAACAATGACCCTTATGTTGCTAAGAAGAAAGATAGAGACAATGAACATTTTGATTTATAGTGGTTTGGCCCCAATTTCCTACTCCACTACCTTAGCTTTCCACAACTAAGAATTTTCCCAAATTTACTAATTTGATAATCTTTGAGGACAAATTTTAACCTTACAAACTCCCTTAACGTTTCTACCCGAACCTTAAGATACAAACCCTCTCAAAGAGCAAACACAAATAGCAAACTAAGAAGAAATCCTTACAAGATTGAATTGTTTGCCAATTAAGCACTAATAAACAAGAATACATTTGAGCTAAAAGAATAACAATGAAAGCTCACAAGTGTGTACAAGAAAAGTATGAAGATAGAGCACAAAGGTTGATTGATTGATCTTTTAGGCTTGAATTATCTCTCTTGTTGTTGTAGGATCTTTGGAAGCATGTATTTATACCCCCTAATTGATTTCCAACTGTTGTGGTTGTTGGAGATACGAATAGAGCCGTTGGGGATGTGAAAACCAGTGCATTTAACTCACTTACAACCGCGAGTATCGATACCAGCTAAAAATGTATTAGTAATTTTTTGCATTAAATGCAGAATTCAATGACTTTTGGAGCTAAAGGTATTGATACCAGATAACATTTTATCTATACCATATGAAAAAGTATTGATATCGGATCGATACTAGAGATCATTTTAAAAACTATCGATACTTGGCCAAAAAGTATCGATACTTTTTGATACTTTTTGGCCTGGAGTTATACTGACTTGTTTTAAAAATAATTTGACTAGTTGAAAGAATTCTTACTTGATTAAAACCATTTTAACTTGATTTTAAAGTTGATTCAAAAACTTTCTAAGAGTTCAAAGTAAAGATTCAAAATTTTATTTCTTAGACTTCATTTGAGAAATCATTTTATTAATTTTGTTCAACTTTAACTTAAACATTCGGTAAATTTGTTTTTAAATAAATTGCTCCGCCTAGATAAAATTTATTTTCAATTTAAGTTCTAGATAAAAAAAATTGACATAAAATAAAAAAATTGACATTCATTTTTACTTTGAAAAGAATGGTCACATAATTTGCATAAAATTAATTTAATTTAGCACAATATCAATAAATTTACCTTTACTTTCTCCCCCTTTTTGTGATATAAAAAAATCAAATAAAGCTTTAGGAGAAAAAGACGGTTAGTTCAAGATTATATATAAAAATAAAGAAAGAATGAACTAATATTTGCAAAAATAAAAATAAAAAAATCAAAGTATCTTTAAATACTGATTAAGCAATAAGGTGCAATAAACCATAGACATAGGAAGCAACAAAAATAGTAGTGCAAGTGTCATGAAAATGATGTGAATGTATCAAAGCTATCCTAATCTTCATCACTAGGGGAAAACAGAGGAGTTGAAGGTGATGTGCTAGAAGTGATGCCATTTGCATATCTAAAGTCAACAGTCGAGAGCTAACCTCATCTCTATTAGATCTAACATCATATCTAATTCTTCAAACATCGTTACTCAAAGAGTGTAGAGCATAAAGGATGACAACATTAATATCAAAAGAAGGTTGAACAACCTAAGATGAAGTACCCGGAGGAGGAACATGCTGATGCCAGAATATCTTCAAATGCGCCTTTGACATTGTCCTTTTCATTTGCAGTCGGATGACCACTCTTGATCCATTCACCGGAGTTGGCATCATAATGATAATCGGTATGGTGAAGTGCCCCATAACAAATAGGCTGATTAGAGGAAATGGGGGTGTCTCCAAGGGTACTAATACCTAACCTCCTAAAAACATATGACAAATAAGTGCCATGGGGAAGGGTGAGGTTTGAGACATCACCCTCCCGATAGCCTTAGTTATGTCATTGTACATAATAAGGGCTAGGTCAGGACGCTTATCGGGAATGGACAGAATCAAGCCACCAATAATCGGTGTTACGAAGCTTGGCATGTTTCTTGATAGGACTCAAATTCCAAACGATAATTAGATAGAGAACATGATCATGGATATTGAGTTTGAATGCGAATCCAAACTCAATGAAGAAAGTGGAATTGAACGGTCCTTTTTCGTTGGAGTTACCTTCGGGAGGAAAATGAAGCAAATTTCCAAACTCTTCCAACGTAAGACGAATGGGGGTGTTCATTAAAAAGGATGTGATGGCAATAACTATATTGTCGGACTCAACATGTTTGAGTTTGACATTAGAGAAAAAGGCTTGAACAAGATTATAAAAAGTCGACGAGAAAATTTTTAGAAAATACATCCAACACCAATTTTGAAAAATCTGAGTATTGTATGTGTATAAGTTGACGTATTATGTTTGCATGACAAAGTCTCACGAAAAAGTCTGTTGTTCTTTTCTTACGAGTACTAATGCTTGTTAATTATCGAAATTCTTGTAAAATTTATTGTGTCTACTTTTGGAACTCACTAAGTTCAATTGAACTTACTTCATTACTTTTCATTCTCAAGCATTTTGATAGTGGAAGAATCACCAATTGAAGGGGACTATGCCAGAGCTGCGTTTGCGAGTGAGCCACCTATTTATTTTTGTATCATGCATGGGAGTTTGGAAGATGTCGTATACATGCGTATTGAATTTAAATTTTGTAATTAACTTTGTCATTTCTATTTTAAAAGTGAATTACCCCTCACTCTGAAAGTGTATGCCTAATTTTGGTGATTTGTTGATTATGAAGTTTTAATGCCTATACGTATGCACCATAGTTGAACAACAGATGGATAACAAATTCTTCTTTTTTAAATCGTAACCTTCTTTAAAAAAAAGAATGCATTACAAAAAGGAAAGAAAAATAATAGAATTTAACGTAAAGAGAGCTCTTTAAGTCTATCCTTCTAAAAACTTTAATCTAAGTTAAAGGGTTTTTAAACCGGCAGTAGCACCTCAGTCTTTTTGGCGTACTATCTGGCTTAATGGTATACGCCACGTCCTCCTATCGAGCTAGTGGTGTTACACTACTACTTCGTGACTCAATTAGATTAGTAATTATTTTCTGTAATTAATTTAATAATAGTATTTCCAATATGCAATCTTTGGGTACGATCCTCAGAATACTTACCAATATTCTGTTGTAACATAAATTTATATTACAATTTGACCCATACACTTGCAGATACCACACTTAAATATTTCTACTTTTATTTGCACGATTTTTACTCTAAACATTTACATGTTTGGAGATGGTCAAGTTGTTGGCGCCATTGCCGGGGATTGCGACGGTGAAATTTTTGTTAGATTGATTATTGTAGAATAAATATTAGTCGAAAGACGAACGAGCTAGATACTGTTCTAATTTTTTTGTACATAATTAAATAATTTTATTTTTAATTTTTTTAGTTAATTAAGTATTTTTATTTTAAATTTTTTATTTACGTTGGTTATCAAATTTAATCATGGATGGTGATTTTTTTTGGGATGTGTATAAACAAGCTCAATCGAATTAGTGGTACGGAGCTTCGACAAACCAATGGAGTTTCGATTAGTAATATGAGTAGCCTCAGTATTAGAAAAAGCTCCCACATAATTCAAACAAGTTTTCATCTGAAAGGGATGGAGCTTCGACGAACCCATGGAAGGAAGACGAAGTATACGAAGAGGGAGTACACGATCAATGGGAGATCATGGAGAACCAAAGATTGCTTATGATAGAACTGTTTTAGTGTAGAAATGAAACAATGGAAGAGATACATGAGCAACCTTTAGGGGCATCCGAGTATTTAACCAAAACTCCTTGTGATTTGTATGACTATATGTCCGAACAAGAAAGCTATGAGTGAGAATTCCAAGCTAAATAAAAGAGAATCCAAAAACAGTTGGATCAACTAGAGGTTCCGGAAAAGATCTAAAGCAAGTACTTCATCAAAAGAGGTTGTACATGATGTCCCCAATTTCGATCCAAAGGACCAATGCATTACCAACAACGATCTGGAATTAAATTTGAAAGTCAACAAGAGTTTGAATTGGAGACGAGAATGAATTGAATATAATCGAAGACGCCTCTGATCCAACTAACCTAGATATAGATGTAGTAGTAGATTTAGCAATAGAATTAGAGGTAGAGGAGCTTCAACCATTTCAGAATTAAAGTGTAGACGAGTCGATATACTTTCTGGTCATAACCGAGGAGGTGCCAACCAAAGAAATAGACGAGTTCATCTCATTCTCGTTTGACGGTAAAGATAAAGCTCGGGAAACTAAAGCTTCTTGTGACATGGAGGGGAGGAAGCTTGAGACAATAATACCACGAAATATGATTTGGGGTTAGCTCAGATTTGGCACCAAGTGACTCATAATGTGGAAGTCGTGCCGGTCAAAGATAAGGCAACGACAATGGTATCGACAGAAGGTGCTGGTTTACATATCTCAATGGAGGGAAAAAATACATATCAAAGTCTCAAAGGCTAGCTGAAATAGGGATCATCCTAATCCCCCAAAAAAAGTCTTTTTATTTAAAATTATTTTAATTTTAAATTCTTTTTTTCATTTAAATATTTTAATTATTGAGTTTAATCTTTAATTAAAGTATTTTTATGTTTTTTATTAGTGGTTTTTAAGCTCAAAACCGGGGGAAAAATAGAAGAATTGAGAATGTGGAATTTCGCGTAAAGAGAAGGCCAAAACAATCGAGGCGCCGTGGCGAGCACCATCGGGATGTCACAATGAGCCATCCTCATCATGATGTGAAAAATCGCAACATCCCGACGGTGCCAACCACATCCCAACGTGGTTCTACAACTTCACAACGAGGAGGCTCAATGAGGAAACAAACAGCCTGTGATGTTACGGCGAGAAGCATCGCATCACCGCAACGTGAGGCCCCATGTTGCAAGGAGAAGAAACTTACACGTTATGACCTTGGAAATTGTAACGGTGATGCAACATTGTAACGAACCAAAAGCCACGTTGTGATGAGGTGATGATTATAAAAGGGCCTCGTCATGACGAGCCCTAATTCAACTGCACCCAAACGATTTCCTTTTTCCATTTTCTGCCATTTTCCTCCATTCCAACGCCTCAATCAACCACTACTCTGTGTATTTCATATTTTTAGACATTATTTTTTCAATTTTTATTACTTTTCTCCCACTCGAAAACTCTCCTCTAAAGGGCAATCAATCTCCAACAAAGTCAAACCCGATGGCCGAGGTGAAATAGACATATTGGCAATAAGAAAAGCCTAGTGACATCTTTCTCTAATTTGTTTACTTTATTATTGAATTTTGAACGATAGATTAGAGAACTTGGATTTTTGAAATTAATTTGTTTGATTGATTGTGGGAATTGTATTCGTTGCCATAGCCCATAGTAAATTACTAGCATCTCGACGAATTGAGGAACGTAATGTTCTGGATGAACCGAGGAGACAGTTCATCTCCAATAATGTTGTTGCTCGAATTGAAAATTTCAACAAACCCTTGATCCCAAAATGTGGCTTCGATTTCACCACGCAGTCATTTCACGACCCAATAATTACAAGGGTCGATTGGTTATGGTGGAATACATTCTGCCGACAACCACTCAAATCGATTGTAATATCAATCGTTCAGGAACTATACGCAAATTTTCTTGTAACCCAAGAGAACAAAGTCTTTGTCAAAGGCGTGTACGTAGACATCTTTCAAATAGCAGTCGAGGCTGTTCATAAGACACCTCACTATGCTGCCGATTTTTACGAAAATTTAAATGAAGATAAGGTAGATTATGATGCAATAATTAACTGTTTAACTGAGGGTCGAGACCATTGGGTTCGAAAACAGGTGACCTAGGAGCCATTACGATTTCAACAATCAATTATGACCTCGAAAGCCAATATGTGGATTTACTTTATTGGTGCAAAATTATTCCCTACTCAGCACGTCACTAAAATTATCCATAATCGTGCACTTTTTTTGTACGCTATCTTACAGGGCTAGTAGGTCAACGTGGGAGACTAGATCTTTGCGAACATGCGACAATATGCCGGAGGGCATACACGAGAATCACATACTCGCACCTAATCACGAAGATGTGCCGGAAGGCTGGTGCTGTAATTGATCCCGAAGAACCAACTTGTCCACCGAAAGGTGTACTGGGTAAATGATATCCTCCCATTAGCATTAAATGGTTGATGAAAAGTAAATGTGGCCACAGGTTATCCGTCTTTGTGATGGATGACTTGATCACTATTTGATAGTGATTGACTTTTCAAGAAAGAAGATGTAATGGTTACCATGAGATAAAATATGATCATATTGGGAGATTGAATATTATCCTAAAGAGATCAAGGTATCCTATGAAGGTAACCCATTTATGACAAGGTTATTGGACGAGCACTAAGTAGTTGCTTTCGTAATGGTATGTCGTTGGGGAGAGCTCAGTCACGATACTATAGTGGAATGACTTTGTGACTAAATGAGTCTATAATTAATAGGCGAAAAGTCGGAACTTAACTATAAATCATTTGAGTCTCAACTACATATGTCCAATCAGTCCCTCCATTAGCTTGTTGAAACCATAAATGAATTGCGTATCTAAATAGAAATGAATGAAATGAATAGAACAATAGAAATGGGAAACATTCAGGAATGATTATGTTTTCTCTGAAATGGAGAAATGGAATCGTTTGGAAATGAGTGTAGGTTTCCAAAAATGGAAATGGAAATGAAAATGGGAACTTGCAATCCTATATAGGATGACTTAAAAATTGATGGAAGAGTGAGTTTATGTTTTTAGACTGTTTTGAAGCCCGAAAATGAAAATAAATTATTTGGTCATAGTGAACATGTTGAGTTAGGACATATTGAACGAATTTTCTCGAAATTTTACCGATGGTAAAATCATCAAAATTTTATCTACATTTAACGAGTTCATTTTCTTGGCATTTTATAATTAATTATTGCATTTTTTATATTAGTAGGTTAGGAATTAAAAATTAATAAAAATAAGTTTTTTACACATTTTTTGTTGTTTCGATGACCCGAAAGTCCAACTTGGGCATCGGGAGTGACTAATGGGGTAATTAAGTGTGTAAGATGTCAATTCAGGTCCATGAATACAAAGAATGATCGTCGGGCCACAATACAAGGAAGCCCATGTTGCAAGATAGATCAACAAAGCTTCCAAGGATAGAAAAGCACTTAACATCATGACGAAGAACTTCCCCTTGTCATGACGACGCAGTGATTATCAGAATGAGTTCACGGTGGCAACGTCGTAACGAGGAGTCTTTCCACGTCATGATGACATGACGAAGGTAGGCTAAAATGAGTTGAATCCTTGGACAACACTCTTGGGATATTTCCATATTTAGACCCTAGCACTTTAACAGTATCTTGTATTAATTAGTATCTAAATGTATCTAGGCACTAAGTAACCCGTAGCTTATATAAGTAACCTTAGGGTCATTGGAATTGGGGGTACAGACTTAGACAGACAGTTTTTACTATTCAGATTTCTTTGTTTTTTTTTATGTCCGCTTAGTTAGAATTTCTCTATTCCGATGTGAAGACATTTGAGAGCGGAGTTTGATTCGAGCCCGCGCTTCAATATATATTCACAAGCATTCTCTTATCTCTTTTATTTATATTTCGTTAACCTAATCAATTAACGTTTGTATGAATGTTTGAATATTTTCTTGCGCTTTATTTATATCTTGCATGTTTCGGTTAACAAACTAATTTATCTGTTAAGTAATTATTGATCTAAAATTGAGTATTTATTCAAGAGTACTTAGTATATTAGGGAGTGAAGCCCCCTGATAGAATATTTAGATAGGTGAGACTGGAAGAGTACCTTGTCATGTATAACTTGTGCCAAGCGGTGAGACCGAGAGGGTATTCGTATGCCTAGGAAGAGACCAGAAGGGTAACTTAGGTGGTAATCCTTAGTGAAGATGAGGCCGGAAGGGTATTCTTACCTAAGGGTGATAAATAACTTAATCGAGGATAATTAATTATTTAATTAGATAATTAGGGATTTAATCAATCTTAAGCTAGAGGCTTGCATTGTCAACACTAGGAATAGGAAATTCCATTAGGTTAATTTAGGTATATTAATTTAATTAGTTTAATTAAAATATTAATTTGGATTCACACTACTAATTCGTGACTCGATTAGATTAGTAATTATTTTCTATAATTAATTTAATAATAGTTTCTCCAATATGCAATCTATTGGGTACAATCCTCGAAATACTTACCGATGTTTCGTTGTAACATAAATATATATTATAATTTGACATGTACGCTTGTAGATACCATACTTAAATATTTATATTTTTATTTGCACAATTTTTTCTCTAAACGTTCACATGTTTGGAGGCGGTCAATGGCAGATAAAAACCATTTGCTTTTTAGTTATCTTGATTAGATGCCTTTTGATATTCTAAAATTGTATTCCTTGAGCCTTTAACATCTAGATGAATTTTGGCATCTAATACTCATGACAAATAATTCTCGCAAATAAAATTTTGACAAAATTCAACCTAATATACAACAACAATATTCAGAATATGAAACATTACATGGTTAATAAAATTTCAATAAATATAACTTAATTACTAAAATTTATAAAAGTTAGCACTAAAACTATTCAAGAGCTTATAAAAGGTTCAGGATCATCGAAATGACGATTCAAAAAATAAATAAAAAAATAATGATGAATAACTACAAATATTAAAAATGTAGATGTAGATTACTATTTTAATTTCATCTAATACATAAATGTAAAATTAAAAAAAGAAAATCAATATGCACATTCAAGAACATATATAATGCAACATCGAGAATATAAAAATAAAAATAAATTAATTAACAATTTAATCCTAATATAATACAAGTTTCAAATAAATTATTAAAACATGAAAAGTTAAAAACAAAATTGAAAATAAATGTAGAAAAAGAAGAAACAAGATATAATGTAGAATTACCTTGAATCAAAATTCAAAAGAAAAACAAAACAACTAAAGATGGACAAGAATGAAGCAGAGAATTTTATACTATCATCAACTCATGTACAAACTAAATGGAAGCGTATATGCAAGTTAACTGCTGGTTGACCTCTGAAAACATAATTCAACTTTAATTTGGGATAATAAAAATAAATAGGGTACCCTATAAATTTGTAGGGTTAGAAGAAAATGAATTTTAGGGGTTATGAGATTTATATAAACATCCATTTATTGATATTTATTTAACATAAAATTATAGGTCACCCATAATATGTAATAAAATTTAAAACAACTAAATATAAGTTTAATTGAAATGATAAAATTAAATTATTAACAATTATAACACTTATACAATTTTTTAAAATTTCTATAAAGTAATAATATAATATGTTTCATAAAAATGAGTGGTGGGTTGAAGGGTGATATTGAATATTAGAGCATGTTTGGTTGGGGAGCTTATGAATAGATTCCAGCCCAATTCGACGGGTCCACCATCAAACATTAGTTTGGTTGGCTGTAATGCTATTACAGCTCAAATTTATTCAGGGTGTATTACAGGAGAAGGCTGAATAGTCATTCCCTCCCTCACCACTGAATCGCTATTCATTCTCATGTGTGAAGTAAAAAAATTTCCCCCTTTTTAATTTTTACCCTCACCTCTACCCAGAGAATGAAGAAGCACTAGAACCATCATCTTCTCCCCCGGTTCACGGGTAACTTCCTTTTTTTCTTATCTCTATGTTTCCCTTTTTCCCTTTGATTGCAGAAAAGACCTAGGTTAATCTATTCTTCTTTCTTTCTTCTTTTTCTTCACCTTTTAAGCCAATAAAACCCTTTGACTTCAGAGTTGCAACCCTTTTTTTTTTTTTTGGCCTTTTCACTGCATTTTTTATTTCTCCTATTTGAACTTTTTTATAGTTAGAGTCATCAAAAAGGAATCAAGAGATGTTGGAATGGGGAAATCTGGGACTTCGAGCACGAAGTGGCGGTGGTAGCGTAGAGTAATTTCACTCCCTCTCTCTGAATTTTTTCTATTTATTGTTATTTTTAAGCTTAGGGTTCTCATCTTTATTTTTCTTAGGTGGAAGCCAAAGACAATAAACTTTTCATGCATTTAATTGAAATAGTTTCGTATTCGAATAATTAAAGCAACGAAGATTAACATTTTGTGAAGAAAAAAAAACAAAGGCAATATTTTGCTTTTATTGGCAACATGATTATGTGAAAATATTGAAGTTGTCTCTTCATTAGAAACTTCTAAAGAACTAGTGAAAAAGAGGAATAGATAGTGCATGAAGTGCATTTCGATATTTGATTGTGGTTACACAAATTATCATTCATTTGCTGGATAAGATAAAAGCAGCACTTTACCATCTAGTTTTTGTTGTTTATTTTTTAATATGGTTAGAATGTGGCAGAAGGAAGCGATGGAAAAGAACGTTAATGGCTCCCATGAAAGCCAATTTCATAATTTATAGAAAATCAAAGTTATAATCTATAAAAGTTAATCAAACTATAACTCTTAAAATATGGTACCTGTAAAGCGAATTAGAATAATAATTAGATATAAACAATGATTTAAGCTATGATTATGAAATGGATTAAAATTAAATTATGGTTTTGTATGGTTCAACTTTTAGGTTTACTTTTGGACACTAATTAATTTTATTTTCCCCTTGAAAATAAAGAAAACTTAAATTTTATATATGGGAAGTGGATATGGAGTTGAATTGTCTATGTTTGTTTGATGAAGTTGCTAATTTATGATGTTTATGATGTTTTGATGAAGTTGCAGATTTATTAGAACCAGATTAGGTGTTTTTTTAAAGATTTAATTGGATCATATTTTGACGGAGCTTGCTCCTTTCCACTCGTGCGCACGACCCATTTGCGCTACTTGCTACTCATTTTTTAATCTTGTTGAGATAGCTTTTTAGTTTTTGTTGTTTATTTCTTCTATTTTTGGCTCCAAAATAAACGTACTGTTAGTTCATGCCATTGTTTTAGATGTCAATTTTCTGTACATTACAAAAATTGTGGCCAGGGAAACATTAAATCAAGTTATGGCAGATGCATTTTCAAAATCTGGTTCTAATCGATCTGCAGCATATATTTCATGTCTTTTTTTTTGTAATGGCATTTTAAGGATGTCTTTTTTCTTATTCCTGGAATGCTTATAAGTTATGACTCTTTTCGTGTACCAGAATACTGTGGGAAATGTGTCAAGCCTGAATATGTTGTAGGAGCAGAAGAAGTGAAGTCAAGTGACAAAAAATTGAGTGAAGATGAATATGCTACCTTGGAAGATGAGAAAACCACAGGAAAAATAGATCTTTAGGCACATATTATGTCCTGCATACTCGTTACGAAAATTGTCTTGTGCTGTACATGATGTTCAGCTCCAGGAAAATTCGAACACGACAGAACCGGGGAACTTGTGGAAAAATTCCTACTTACCCCTTTTTGTCATTACTTTCCATGGATGTTTTTGTAAATTAATCCATTGTTGTTCAATAATTCAAATATTTATCCACTGTTGAGACTTTAAAAAGCAATTCTCCCATATGCTCCTACTCATTATGTGCCTGCTTCAATTATACTACCGTTTATTATGCTTTGTTTGTGTTCATTTATACATTGGTTGATCTAACTTTGGTCATCACTTGGTTGGTTGCCAATGGAATTTATATCTCTCATGTCTCTAGTCAGGGGTGAAGCCAGAATAATTTTTTAGGGAGCAGATGAAATTTTAATTTTTTATACCCTATATCTTTATAATTTTTTAAAGGATTAAATTGAAATTTTATAAGTTTAGGGAGGCCAAAGTATAATTTTACTTTTATTAATTTAAAATATTTAAAAAATTTCAAAGACTTAAATAACAATTTTATATTTTAGGAGGGCGGGAACCTTGCCAACCCCCTAGATTCGCCACTATCTCCAGCACTTTATGGTGGAATCCATTTTGCACAGCTTTTGATTTGGTCTACAAATTTTTGGTTGGCTAGGGTAGCCTCATAGAGAAGTTAAAACATGAGTTTATTTGGTGTATAAATGTTTGATATTTTTATATATATAAAAATGAGAATAATTATTGCTTTTGGATTAATATTTGTAATTTTGACAACTATAATCCCATGAGATTATGTTATGATTTTTATTAATTCATATTTTAATAAAAATTATATTAAGAATGTTATTAAATTATATATTTTTATTTTTATTTAATTATATTTAATAATAATTATACTAAAATATAATTAAATTATTTATTATTTTAATAATAATCTTAGTAAAATTTAATAACAATAATTATATACTTAAAAAAAATTGTTAAGAATACTTTGGTCATTTCTAACCTTTTTTCTTATACTATTACAGTATCATCCCATTCAACCATAAGAATACTAGTACAGTTTATTTAATTAAATAATTGAATTACTAATTACGGGAGATTAAAAATAAAATGCTTTCTTACAGGCTAAAATGGTTTTCATATTATTTTTATTATTAGGATTTTAATTTATGTAGTATTTTCAGTGAGGCCGGCGCCAAAACAACCCTTCTCTCTGTTTCTCACGAAAGGAAAGTTTGAAACTAACAAACATTTTTGAAATGAAGATAAAGATCTGAGAGAGTGAGAGAGGAAGTAAAAATGAGTGGGGCGAGACTATGCACATTACTAGGGGATTTGGGATACGAAGGGGCAGAGAAATTGGACCCCGATAGCTTCGAATGGCCTTTCCAATACGACGACACCCGCCCCATCCTGGACTGGATCTGCTCCTCCCTCCGCCCTTCCAATGTCCTCTCCCTCTCCCAACTCTCCCTGTCAGTTCCCTTTCTATTTCTCCTTTTTCTATAGGAATAAGCATCGATAGATTAAACCTCCTTTTAGGTTATCATTGACGGGATCAATTTCAATTTGTGCAGGTATGAGCAAATCGTACAAGAAGGGAAGCTGTTGGAGGTAAATTTTGCTTCATTTCCTCTTCTTTTTCTGCAAATTTTGGGCTTAGCCATTAATATCGGTTTATTATAATGAAATAGGGGGAAGACTTGGACTTTGCTTATGATAGCATTTCGGCCTTCTCGTCCAGGAGGGACAACCAGGAGGCGGTTTTTGGAGCAGAAGAAGGATTGAAAGATATTAGGTATTCTTTCACTTTCTCTCTCTGCACTGCACACATGCTTCACATTGCCTCATTATTGTTGTTTCCTTAGCATCCTTTTTTTTTCGTGTTATTTAAAGAGGTTAAGCATAATACAACTCAAGCTTAAGCTGACAACCCTGAAAACGTTTAGCTAGGGAATGGTGTTTGTGTGATATTTTTGGATAGTCTGAATGCATCATTCTTGATATAGCTTTTTTAGAGAGGATTCTATGTGCGTACTCCAGGAAGCGAAAGAATTCTTTAATTATGGTGCATGTTATACTGATGGATTTCTTTTTTGTCTTTAGGGATGCAACTGTAGCATATAAAGATGAAGCTTTAGAGCTACAGAAACAACTTAGGCATTTGCAGTCTCAGTTTGACATGCTTACAGGTCAGGCTTCAGCTTTGATCCAAGGCAGACGAGCACGGGTTGCAGCAACATCTGCTGCTAATGGACACCTTACAACCATAGATGATAGTCTCTCGGGAAGGAACTTGCAGGTAAGTAAATCTAGGAATCTCTAATTACTTTAAATGTTTGAAACATGTTATGTTCAAATTTGATCAAAGTGAGGTGGAAGGTATTTCTCTGAGTTGTTTATGCTGCATTACATGGCTTCACAGCACCAAGTATAAAAGGAATAACATGAAATTTAATATCAAAAGCTATCCTTTTATTTACATTGCTTTCTTCTCGGAGGATACTGTTTATCTGCTTTAACATCAAAGGAGTGGTCTTCTTTTTGTGTGTGTGTGATTTAGATGAATGAAGTTCTTGGAAAAATAGCATCTACAGCACAAGAGCTGGCGCATTACCATTCTGGAGATGGTACTGTTTTTATTCTTTTCTTTCCATCAGAGATGTTAGATTCTATGCTGTTATGTTCTTTTTCAAAAATATACATTTGTTTTTACCCAATTGTGTAAGAGGGTAAGCCCGCTTTGGGTTTGACTTGGATGAAGAAAGACTGATCTTAACCCAGCCTAGTCAATAACCTCCTCCCTCTTCCCTTTTTCCCATTTTGGAAACCTATCATTTTGCATGGGTTACTTTGAATATCATTAGCCTGCTGCATTAGGTTTGTAACTTTTGGTGTGTATTTGGTTCTTTCCATGGTGATAAATGAACGTTAGCCTTTGTTGGTTCTCAAAAACTATGTCAAATAACAAATAGATATAGGAGCCTGAGGTAATGTGTGCCTAGCATTAGGGGAATGTAAGAGTGGAGGGAAACTTTTCTTAGTTGCTTGCACCTTGTTGATGAACATTTACTCATGATGTGTACATGCAGAGGAAGGCATCTACTTAGCTTATTCTGACTTCCATCCGTACTTGGTTGGAGATTCATCCTGCATAATGGAGTTAAACCAGTGGTTTGCTAAGCAACTAGACACGGTATGATCTGGAAATGCCATTTTTAAATCTCGGTTCTTTCTGCTGCAGAGTCTTCAATAATTTTATCATTGGCCTTTAAGAGTTTCTGTTAAGCACCAAATTTTCCCTAAAGTATAAAACTAAGGGGAAGGAATTCTTTGAAAAAGATTTTGGGAGAGATAATGTAAGAGTTTGAGGCAGAAAAGAAATCCCACCCCAAAGGAGAGTAACAAAATGTAGCATTTTGAGCAGATTGTATATCATATATTACCAGATTATTTAGATTGTATTTAATAGTTCACCCAAGCATTTTACTTTACTGTAAGCTTACTCATGTGACTATGCTTACTCAATATCTGATTATCACGAGTTTTCTCATGTTCTGTAGCAATGATGTTAATTTTAATTCCTCTAATGCATGTACATGGACACAGCTCTGTGAAGTATATAGTGGGGCAGCTCACAAACTGAAACGCTTGCATATACATTTCCATCAGCCTCTTGTCTCCTTATGGCAAAAAAAGTTCTAGTTTGTACTTTAGACTTTATTATTTCTGGCCACCTGAACATAAATATGATGTATCCCTACCTTTCGCACTTATGCCAAATTAGTGCTGGTTACCTTCTTGTTTCTGAAGCATTTGCACAAGGAGTTGATTAGTGAATAAGACAAAGCATTGATTGCTAATTTATAGGAGTTTAATTTCTTAGAATGCATCGCTCAATCTTGTGAGCTTGTAGTGGTCAGAGGGCATCAAAGCTTCTGATAGTTTTTATTACTTTTGGTCTTCAGGGATGACTGGCTGTATTCAGTCTTCATGCTGCTACTTGTGATAATAATTCATTTGGTAAACTATTTAGTCTAAAATTTATCTGATGTGCACATTAGAAGAGCTAAACCCAAAGTTGTGGAGAATGGGACAGCAAACATCTAATATGTTAGAAACCCTGTCTTTGTCTCCCTTCATTAGGCATTGGAGCTGCCCTAGGACTGGGCATTAGTGACTTCAATTTTTCATACTATGGACCTCTGCCCTCATTTCAATTCTAGCAATGCAGTATTTCCTCTACAGCTGTTTTTGTGGGTTACTATCTCTGTGAGGTGTCTTGCTACTTTTTATGTCTTTACTTGGGTTTAAGTTTTCTTGCATTTTTTTATCATTTTATGAGGTACCACTGGATTCTTGGTATTCATTGACTGTGGCTTTATATGCTTTTTTGTAACTAAGTTTCATTTTCCTAGCAATGCTTAATCCTCCAACTAATATAAGTTAAAACTGTGGCTTACCAAGGGTTTTTGCCTTGAACAGTTTATCTTATCTTTAGATACGGAGGCTTCTATATTTTTATTCTATTAATTTTGTTGACTCAATTAGTAATTAAACTCAGGTTCCTTTTCGATTAGTTGCTGAAGAGGGTAAATCAAAGTGCTCCTGGGTTAGTCTTGATGATGTCTCAAACAGCTTAGTAAGAGGTACTCCGTACTGTTGCTCTTAGAGTAAAGCTCTTTGGTTTCCTTTTAGCAAATGGTATGCTCATGTTTTTTAGGCCAACAGCAATGGTTTACTTTAGATTCAAGGAATAAGTATTTCTTTTGTTTATTCTTATTTGTCTATTCACTGCTATTTCATAAATTTATTGTTGAATGAATAATCATCAGACCCTGTTCTTGGATAATCTTTCTAGTGGAAAATGGGAAAGTCTTTCTCTTGTCTTGTAGTGCCTTTAATCTAATTTGTTTGTCCTTGTCTTCTTGTTCCTTTTATCTTTACTCATCTCACCAGAGGGGTCTTTCTTTTTACTGTATGTTCCTAGTATTTATGTGAAATGATGAAGCACATCCTTTTTCTATTAAAAAGACTAATGTTTATAATGAGTGTCAGCTCTGCTTTTTTAAAGTCTCTTTGAGTGGTAAAACTTATAAGTATCTCATTACAAAATAAGCAAAAGCATCGTACAAACAGTAACAACCGGCTTTGTGAAATGGCTTGCTTCTTCTTAAAAAAGGGTGGGGGTTATGTATGTAACTTAAGGTTCTACCTTCTTAAAAATTTCCTTTAGTTATTTTTCTGTTTTAACTTAACTTTCTATTAGAGGAATATGATTCATTGAATGTATATATATACATCTGTTATTTCTAACATCTTTCTTGTTTGTCGTAAATTATTCCTATGCTACTCATCTAAGTAGAACATTTGGAAGCCTCTTTCAATTTCTTATACATGATTTGATGCAAAAGCTTAATTAAAGGAAGAATTTGATAGTATTATGTTATGTGCTTTGAAAGTCATGCTAAATGTACTAGCTTATGTTTTTAGGTTGTACTTTTAACTTTTGAGAAAATGATGTACATGCAAAGGTATGAAGAAAATGATATCATGCACACATACTATATGTTAAAGACAGCAGTGTATTGACTTAATGTAGCTGTGCCAGATTATGTAGTCTTAGTTTTATTTAGTAACACATGAACTGGTGAACTTACAAGTTTTTTGACTTTTTTCTCTTATTATCTAAATGCAGCAGATCTAGAAAAGTCCCATCATCAACGTGTATCTGAATTGCAGAGGCTTCGCTCAATGTATGCTCTTTCCTTTTTCTTTAAGCCTTATAGCTTTCTAAATATTCTTTTTTAATCTTGATTTTTAACTTGTTGCTGTTCAACTAATTTAATTATTTGAATGTTAGTGATTGCTGGAGGAAATTTTGGTTCATAGGAGTTAGGGGAATTTTTTTTTTCTCTCCATATTGCATTTGCTCTTATTACAATAAAAAGTAGAATGATTATTGTGACAAATTATTTTCTTACACTTGCACCAAGTTATATAGAGGTTAAAAAGCATAAACAGATAAAAACAAGTTTGGTTATAGCAATTGAGATGAGCTCTTCAGTAGCATGTCATATTGATGTGGCAGTGATGTTAATTTAAATTTATTGGTCATTATTTGACAGATTCGGAACAAGTGAAAGACAATGGGTAGAAGCCCAGGTTGAGAATGCCAAGCAGCAAGCCATTCTCATGGCGCTTAAATCTCAAATATCATCAGATGAAGCTCATATTCATCTTGATCTTCATTCCCTTAGGTAAGCTTTTACATTTCATGAGTTAATTCATTATTTTATAGAAGCGTAGTGTACAAATTACAGAACTTTGTGTTCTCATTAACTATAATTATTGATTAGTGCATCCATCATGCTGTGCAAGTGACCTTGTAAATCAACACCTTTGTTGTCTTCAAATGAACTTTGTTGCACTGAGAAATGCCTTTGATCTGTTTTAAGGGAATCCAGATGCTGGTCACAGCAAGATTTGGTAAAAAAGAAAATCATTTAAAAAGAAATTTTGTTCTAAACTATCCATACCAACCCTAAAATTATAATCAAATGTTTGTATAGACTTAATTATCACTTTATTATCACACGACTAAGAAATATTCTCCTTTTTAAAAATAGCTTCTAAAAAGCTTAAGTTTCTTAAGGCTGTGGGTCATCATCCCTGGAGAGAGTTATAGAAATGTTCCTACTTATTATGATGTTACATACTCTTATGTTATGTTGATTATGATATGCAGAAGAAAGCATGCTGAATTGGTGGGAGAGGTTTCAAACCTTTATCACAAAGAAGAGAAGTTATTAACTGAGGTTTGTTTGTGTATTTTTATTTCCGTTTTTTTTTTTTTTTTTTTGCATTTCTTGACTTTACCTAAATCTTTTACATAAGTAGTTGTTCCCTGCCATACCTGTGTTCCCAATGAATAACTTTTGTTAGAGTACATTTTTGTCAAGTTTTCACTCATGTTTATTCCAATTTCATTACATAAATTCTCCATTAAAATTTTTCATGATGTTGATACCAAAATATTATCTGCAAAACACCCTTAGTTGATTTTGGAATTTATTAAGGCATTTATTAATGTTTTCATCAAGGACCTTTTTGTGGGATTGTGTAGTCATGCTGCTTTCCTGAAAACACTAGATTTAAAATGTGTTTTGGTGTTATAAACAAAATCTTTATCCAATAAATATATTAAACGTCCTATGCTAAAGGGTTAGTTGCTAAAGGGTACAAAGCAAGATTAGTTGCTAAAGGGTACACTCAAAAGTATGGAATAGACTACCTTGAGACATTTGCCCCGGTTGCAAAGATGAACACTGTGAGAGTGTTGTCACTTGCTGCCAACAGAGGCTGGAAACTACAGCAGTTTGACATCAAGAATGCTTTCTTACATGGTGATCTTGAGGAGGAAGTCTATATGGATGTTCCACCAGGGTTCGGTTCAGATACAGGACAGGTAGTTTGCAAACTAAAAAAGGCTCTGTACGGACTAAAACAGTCCCCGAGAGCTTGGTTTGGAAGATTTACTAAAGTGATGCTCAAGCTGGGGTATAAACAGAGTCAATGAGATCACACTCTGTTTGTAAAACACTTATCTTCAGGGAGAATGACTGCTTTGTTAGTCTATGTAGATGACATTATAGTGACAGGTGATGATTTGGAAGGAAATGGAAAACTTGAAGAAATGCCTAGTAAAAGAGTTTGAGGTCAAAGAGCTTGGTAAATTAAAATATTTCCTTGGTATTGAAGTAGCACACTCTCGGGAAGGAATCTTCATATCTCAGCAAAAATACATAATTGATTTGTTGACAGAGACAGGCAAGTTGGGATGTAAACCAGCAGAGACACCCATAGAAGTGAACCACAAACTTGGAGATGCACTAGAAGATGCAGTAGTTGATAAGGGTTCATATCAAAGACTCGTAGGGAAGCTCATTTACTTGTCACATACTAGACCGGATATTGCCTATGCAGTTGGTGTTGTAAGTCAGTTCATGCACAATCCTAAAGAGTCACATCTTCGAGCTGTATACCAGATTCTACAGTACTTAAAAGGTACTCCAGGCAAAGGAATCCTATTTAAGAAAGGGGAGAATTTAACCCTTGAAGCCTATACTGATGCAGATTATGCAGGATCTATGGTTGATAGAAGATCAACCTCGGGCTATTGCACATTTCTGGGAGGCAACCTTGTAACTTGGAGAAGTAAAAAACAGAATGTTGTGGCTAGATCTAGTGCAGAAGCAGAATTTAGAGCGATGGCTCTTGGAATTTGTGAATTATTATGGCTGAAAATTATTTTGGAGGATTTGAAGATCAAGTGGGAAGGTCCAATGAAGCTGTATTGTGATAATAAGTCAGCTATAAATATTGCACATAATCCAGTGCAACATGATCGTACGAAGCACATTGAGGTTGACAGACATTTCATCAAGGAGAAACTTGACAGTGGCCTAATTTGCACTCCATATATGTCCACTGATGGACAACTGGCAGATATCCTTACCAAAGGATTATCTGGGAAGACCTTTTAGAAACTAGTAAGCAAGCTGAGAATGGATGATATCCACTTCCCAGCTTGAGGGGGAGTGTCAGATTACAGTTTCCTAATAAGGAATATTTAGTGTATCAGATAGAATCCTGTAGATATTTTATTGACTGCTATCCCTAACTTTAAGGCTGTGTTTTAAGGGACAGCATCCTTAGAATCAGTTTCCTTCCTAGTTTAGAGTTTCCTAAAGTTAGGCTCACTATGTATATAAATATTAGTGTAATTCCTTGTGAAATAATATAACTGAAAAAGCCTATTTTTAACAGGTTATATATATTCTATATGTGCTAATCATTTTGTTGGAGTTCAGGTATTTACTTAAGCCGACTCTTATTTTTCATTTCCACCTTCCTTTTCCAGACTATTCCAGATCTTTGTTGGGAGCTGGCGCAACTCCAGGACACATACATTTTGCAAGGTATAGTTTCCTTGCCTTTCTTCTTGAGAACTGAAAGCAGAAGGTAAACGGTTGCGTCATTGTGATCACCCTGTAGATTAATGTTGTGGTAAATTTATCCACTTTTAGGTGATTATGATCTAAAGGTTATGCGGCAAGAGTTCTATATTAGCAGACAAAAGGCGGTATGTTTGGCTACTCTGCAAAAGTTTTAATTTAATTATATCTTGCTTGGACTTTTTTTCATAAAAAGGCAAAACCCAAATTTTTATGGCGATGGATCTCATGCTTCTTAGTTTTTATTTGAGATATAATGCATTTAGCTAAGGTGAGAAACTAAGAACAGTCATGTAGAATAATCACCATTTTACAGTGCCTGTTAACAAAAGAAAATGTTCCTTTGACATGTCAGTGGCGTTCAATCATGTCAACTGTTGAGTTAGATTTGATGCTTCTTTGTTAGAAAACATAGCAGTTCTCTGATAACATTTAAGTTGGATAACTTTTCCAGTTAAAGAATTTGTATTTTAGAGTGCATTCTGATTAAATATGTTTGAAATGTTACTGTGATAACAGACAATAATAAAGTTCAGGTTTTTACTAGTGTCACAACCACTTGAAGCAACAATCATGAGTTGTTTAAAGCTGGCCCATCCCCCCTCACTCTTTTTAGTTATACATGGTTTTTTGAAGTAGTGAAAAATTTCAAACTTTAAGTTCATCTCCAAATTTATAGCATTCTCAATTTCCTTTTGCAGTTTATCAATCATCTGATCAATCATCTTGCAAGGCATCAGCTCTTAAAAATAGCTTGTCAATTGGAAAAGATGAATATGCTTGGAGCATATTCATTGCTTAAAGTTATCGAGTCAGAGCTTCAGGCATACCTGTCAGCAACCAAAGGCCGGGTGGTATGTTGGATCTTACGGGGTGGTCTGTGTTTTGTTTATGTGCACCTTATATTTCCATTAGTGTTCATATGTATGCGTATAAATATCATGATTTCCAAAGGGAATACATCTATCACTTCTAACTTGTCACTTCCTGCTCTCCTACTTTGCAATTCTACTAATTGTGATGTTACACTATTGATCCATGTTAGTGTCTAACCTTGAGTGATAGAGCTTGAATTGAAATCTCTATTTGTTGGTTCATACTGGGTTGAAATTCTACTGACAGGGTAAGTTAATTTTTTACTTTGACTGATATTCGAAAGAATAACGGAAAGAGCACTATCAACTCGAAATTATTTAGCATTATTATGAAGACGGAATTAAGAAAAAAGGTGTTTCATTAAAATTCCTATACGGTCCTTAGCTTCTTGGTCAATCGGTTGTTTTCCTCTGTGCTTCTTGTCTTTTGTTTTATTACTGTTTTGAAGGGAGATTAGTACTTTGGACATTCTCATTTAGTACACTACAGGTGTTGCTACCAAGGAGGCTAATTCTCAGCTACTAGTTAAAAAGTTCTTTGATATTGAATCTAGAGACTGTTTTTTCAGATGTTCTATTGGATCAATTTGCTTTGCATCCTGATTCAAAGCTACATGGAATAGTATTCTTTCCAGGATACTGTTTGAGATTTCCTTGGAAATCCTAACATTAGAAAGCTTTTTATTATTATTTAGGGGCGTTGCTTGGCACTAATTCAAGCTGCGTCTGAGGTCCAAGAGCAAGGTGCCGTGGATGATCGAGACACTTTTCTGCATGGTGTTAGAGACCTTTTAAGTATCCATTCAAGTAATGTCCCCATCCTTACATATTTAGACCAGATTATTGTTTCTATATGGGGTTTTTGTTTAGTGAGAGGATTTTGATTTGTGGTTGCTTTTGGCATTTCCTTTAGATGCACAGGCTGGTTTATCAACATACGTATCTGCTCCTGGCATTGTACAGCAAATATCTGGTCTACATTCAGACTTGATGGCTCTTCAATCTGACCTAGAGAATTCTCTTCCAGAGGACAGAAATAGATGTATCAATGAGCTGTGAGTTGCTCTATTTTTGCTTGTATTTTAGAATTTGTCTTCAACATTACTATTGGAAACACAATTAAATACATTCTGCATTAGAATTGTGTTTGATGAATCTTGAGTTTCTGGTAGTCATATCTTTTCTTTATTGTGCCAGGTGCACTCTGATTCAAAGTCTGCAGCAATTATTATTTGCATCTTCAACAACTGCTCAACCAATATTGACACCTCGGGTATATACAACAATTTATGCAAAAGTTGTGTTCATTTTCCCCTTCATTTCCACTTGAAGCATGGTTCTGTTATTGTCATAGTCTTGTTATGCCTTCCATTTGATGATAAAATTAATGTGCTTTGCTAACATTTTGATTCCCTCTTTTAGCCTCTAATGAAAGAGCTGGATGAAATGGAAAAGATAAATGCAAAACTCTCTGCTGCAGTAGAGGAGGTTACGCTTGAGCATTGCAAGAAGAATGAGGTAATTGGAGTTATTAAAGCAGTTTTCCTCATGGATGAATTTTTGCATATCACTTCATATGATTACAACCAATTTTCAGTTCCCATTCCAATCTACTCAAGAACATATAATTATTTTGAGGTTAGTGTTGCGTGAGTTTAACATATAGACTAGATTCACATGATGGCAGACAATCTTTTGAGAAGTCCTCTAAACCGGTGGTCTGAAGATTTAGGCTGGCACCAAAAACCTATTGAATGAAAGTTTTATTTGTGTGGTCGTATTGCATATGCACCAATATTTAAAATGCAGCTGTTTGCTAAACTCAATTATATGCAGTTCTGAAAATTTCAGTATCATATGCATTGGTTAAGTCCAAGTCTAACACCTATGTATATCACATTCTGAAATAGATAAAGAGATAAAAAGATTGAGCAAATCCGTGTTAGGCATGTAGCTTATTTTAATAAAATGTAATTCCAAACATTCAGCTTGAAACATACCAACCCAAGCCATTATCTACTTTTTATCAATTTATGGGTGGGAAATGCAGATTGTAAAACATCATTCCCAAGAGGTTGGACTTCAAAGGAGGGTGTTTGTGGACTTCTTTTGCAATCCGGAGCGATTGAGGAGCCAAGTAAGAGAATTGACTGCTCGGGTTCGAGCTTTGCAAGACTCCTAATCCTTTCCTTTTATAAGGTGCATTTGAGATGAAGAGTAATATTTGGTTTTTATGAGAATTTGATTTGTAAAAATCTGATTGCTATGTTTAGTTTATCACCTTTTGGTTTGAATTTTATGATCACAAGTCTTTTTCCTTTTTTAAAGGAAACTATGTTGTATCTGAAAATTTATATGTGATTATAGTTACTTTCATATGCAAGGCTTTAGAAAAAGTTTTACTTCTACAATAACAAATCTATTTTCTGATTATAATTATTTTGTTGTTCTAGTCTCAAAAGTACAAGAAGATATAGTACCAAGTTTCAATTTCTAATAAAAGTGTAGTGACAAATTTATCCTAAAATAAAAGAATGTTCAGAATGAGCATTGAGCAGCAGTTGCTATTTTACAACCAGGAATGATGTAGATGGCCACCAGACAAGAGACTAAGATCTGAGTTGCACTGTTGCAGACTCAGTTTTGACTTTTGAGTTGCCACCATTTCTCCCTGATTTGCTGGACACACTGTTCTTCAATAGATTAAGAGTGGGCGTGAGAGGTAAAACACCGCATCTATTAACACTCAATGCCCGAAGAAGCATATCACTTACGTTCTGTATTTAATTTACTGCTGCACTCTGAATTTTCATTAAATATGCCTAGTGACTACCCAATTACAGTTACAACTTAAAGCACATTTAAGCAGTCACATGTCATTGGTCTCACATACCTGCTCGTCTGGGTAAGTTCATTTATTGAATCTTCAAATGAGGTGAGAAAAGTAATTATAGATTTTCAGGTCGGAACTTCAAAATTGTTAGATGTGTATATTCTTTTTCTTGGTTCAATAAAATGTTGACAAACCTAGACGAAAAAGAAGGGAAAAAAACTGAGTCAATTTAGCAGACTAATTTTTAGCCAAAATCAATACTGGTGCCATATTCTTAGATAGAAGTAATGACCTTGTAAGTTATAATTACATTCTTTTTTAAATTTTTTTCCACAAATTCTATATACATGGTTGAAAGAATATGCAAACAATTTTTTTTTCCTAAACTTCGTTTTTGTATTAACTAAGATGAGTAAAACTTGATTCAACTCGAAAAAATTTAAAAAAAAACTATAAATTTCAAGTTAATCAAGTTATTTGGTTTTATCGAGTCAACTCGAATAAGTAATTTGATTTTTTGAGTTCGAGTCAAGTTGAATTTTACAATTCAAATTACTCGAATAACAGATTGGTGTAAATATCTCTTTGGTCCTTTTCAATTTTCAAAATGAACAAGTTGGTCTCTTTCAACAAAAAGAAATACAAAAAAAGTTCAAAATAAATTTCAAATTTTCAAAAATACAAATATTTATAATAAAAAATTCCAAAATTTCATAATTTAAAAATTCTAAAAAAACAATACTAAAGAATATATAAACAAGTAAATTACCAATTCAAGTTTATCCTACTAAAGTATCTTATTTTCTCTTATTTTACTTTGAAAGAGTTTTTAAATATATATTGTTTTAAATTTATGTGTTCTAATATGAAATTAGTTATATTCTATCAAGATTTTATTTTGACATGTTTAGTTTTTTTTTATTTAACTCAAACAATTTCACTCGATTCGACTCGACATGAAAAAATTTCAAATCGAATTAAGATGATAAAATAAAACTCGTCAATTCGACTAACTCAAAATTTTTTCACTTAATTTGATCAGACACCCACCCCTAATATAAACCAGAATTTTTGTTTGGTGAAGGTATAAACCAGCACTTCAAATTCATTATAAGTTCAATAGAAGTTAAACAAATTCATGAAATTGAAATATTAAAATCATAATCCTTACAAGTTTCTATTATTTTGTACTACTAACACTAATATATTTATACTTTTATTTAAATCCTTAGTTGAGTTGGAATCACGAGTCAACCCTACATCAACTCGATTAAATAAATTATAAAAATGTCATTTTGTAACTATATTAAGTTATATTATTTGAGGGTATTTTAGTCTTTTTATTTTAACAAAAATCAATAAAAATTAAAACATGTATATGGTGTAATTTGAACCCACACCAATTGAATTTGTAAAACCTTTAATTTACCACGTAACCAAAACTTTATTTTAATATGCACAATTTATTATCTCTATTAATTGTATATATTAATAATATTGTTAATTGAGTTGGTGACATAAGTCAACTTGACACTAACTCACGGTTGATGTCAAGACCATAATAAACAATTGTAGTGCATTTAGTATTGTTAATGTGATGTATTTATGTGTTTTTTAAGGTGATGTATTTATGTATTTAAATTTCATTTTACTCACAATTTAATCTAATTTTTTATATTAATATTATACATATTTCATATGTTATTTTGATTAATTAATTTCAAATCATACATTTCATTATTTATTGTATGTTATTTTTAAGTACAAATCTAAATTCTAATGTAATAAGATTTCTAATTATTATAATAAAACACTTCATTAAATTTAATGTGATGAGTCAAATTACACTAAAAAAATAAGAAAAGAGTTAGATAATTATAATCACGTGCAACAAAGTGAAAGTAAGTGTCATTCTCTTTATTTATGAGATATGGGATCGAAAAGGTTTACAGATCAATATCTCTACATTATTCTATTCCATAATATGTGATTTCGTTAGGGCAAAATTCTAGAAACCTATTTTGATCACACTATATTGAAGACACAACTTGCGATTTTAAGCGTGGAATTAAGAGAGTTTAGTTTATTTAGGGCGAGTTTGGTAATGCTTTTGAGAAGTGTTGTGGAAAAGTGTTTTTGAGAAGTGCTTTTGAAAAATTTAAGTGTTTGGTATTGCTGTAAAAAAAGTGCTTTTGAGAAGTAAAATGTCTATTTTAGGCATGATATTATAAAGTAACAAATATGTATTTAAATAATGTTCAAATTAGTTAATATTATGATATTTTAGCAAAAATATAAAAAATAATTTATTATAATTTATTGTTAATATTTTAATAAATAATATTAATTTTAAATATTTCTAAGTAATTAATTATTTATTATTTATTAAATTTAATTAGAATATATAAACTATATTTAAATATTTAAATATAATAATTAAATATTTGTAATTAGATATTGACACAATTGTATTATTTGCATGTCTTTTGATTTAATTACAATTATTCAAGTTTGTTAAATATATGACCAATATTTGAAAGCTTAGAATTATTGCTTTGTGAGTTAGATAATTAGTTGATCAATTGGTTTCTGATAATTGTGATGATTGCATAATAATTTGTGTAGTGTGGGCATGCAATCTATCTTAAATAAACCTTGATGTGCATTTGTTTGTTAGAAATGTCTCTTTCGTTCTTTAAGGCTATTGATAAATTGAAATCTTACGTGATCATTATAAGGTTGTTTGTCAATAACGGAAGATAAGAAGATATTACGTTACTTGGTAATCGTCGATAACTATAACTAATTTATTAAAAAATATTTAAATTTATTTTTGCATCAATGATCAAACCTTTGAATTAAACGAATAATTTACTCTAATTAGAAGCTTCATCTCATTGATACAAAAATGAGAAAAATGCACAGTTTAAGTACCACTTTATGGGTTAGGTTTTTGGATTTAAGTCGGAAATGAAATGATAAGCAGAAACAAATTGCCCACACCAACCCAAGAAACGATCAAATTTATGGCAAGATGGATCAAACATCCAAATACAGAATAAAACCAAAACAAAATATGGTATAAGCAACAATCTTAAACGAAATTAACTCATAAAATTCCTAGTACACAAGTCAGACCACAAAGGAGGTTCCGAATTTCAGAATAAAATCCCTTTAACATCAATGTTTCCAGAAACGCAAAATAAATATAAACTAAATTGGAACAAAACCTAGTATAATGTGTCGTCCGCTGTTGCTCAGTGATCTCTGGGCATGCTTTTAATAATACCAGAGTCGCCTGAAAAAAACACAATATTACCACAATAAAGAAGTATACATCTAGAGAGTGTGTAAATTCAATACGTTATCAAACTCCTATACTTACCCGGGTCGATAATGCTGAGGCAGCACACTCTGAAATATTTGCCACAGGCAGTGCCCAAGTCGACATTGTCTGAAAAACCAAACAACCACATTTTCAAAGGAATGGTCTTCTATAACAAATGTTGTATTACTAGAAAACTTAAAACAATCAAGTAAAATACATTACTCTATTAAACTAGGAATAACAAGGAAGGTGGCAATCAATTCATTAAAGAGCGTAAGCAAAAGTTCAGTTATTCATTCCATTGTATCGAAGTTCACAGAATATCGACCAATTCTGTCTAGATTTCCACAAATATTTTCAACTATAAGTATTACTATTAAACTAAAAAATCGAAGGGGGCAGGGGTGAGGTGATTAATTTTGTAGATAATCCGTTAAACAATAACAGGGTAGGTGGCTTCCATCAAGGCACAATATCATAGATATAAAGAACATACACCATAGACCTTATTGATCAATTAATTAAACGGCTTAGACGAACATCATTCTTAATTCATTATATCATTTCCATCAGCCATAATAGAAAGCACAATTATGCCATGCTTTTTGCAAGTATCTTGAACTAAGATGAATTAATTTTGTCAATAACCTGTGAACTACAATATCTGGAAGATAGTTTCCATCAAATTATCATAGCCAATGATGATCGATTCATCAAAAGGCTTCAACAAACATATTAGTTATTCATTCTACCATTTCCATCAGTCGTAAAATGGAAAAAGCAATTGTCTGGCTTTTCACAAATAACTTCAACTACATAATGCTTTACCGTTTATACAAACTTATAATCGATATTCAATTCAATGTGATACGAAAAAACATAATTCAATAAAAAAAGTGATTGAATAAGTTAAGGGACATACTTTCATTATAGTGGTGAACTCCAACCTTGCACAACATGGCATAATATTCAATCTCTGACTTCCTAAGAGGAGGGCAGTTGTTGGCAATTATAATCAACTTACCTACAAAAAAATTAAAATAGAATTACAATCTTCCAATTCTAAAAGATCAATGAACATTAGATTACGCATCGGTGACGAGAAGAAATCCAATATCAAACTAAATCAACCACAAAACATTAGTGTTGAGCAAATAAAAGAAAACCAAAAGGCAATCTAAACCATGGTATTTGGTGTAGTTCCGGTTCACAAGTTAAAAAACCATAATTATCCAACAGTTCAGTTTTCCCAACCCGACCCAAGCTAAACCTTTATACCCCTAAAAAACACCAATGCCCTTGTCCTAATTAAGCACTATTTTAACCAAAACTAGAAGGAAATTCATTCTGCTTCAATTCACTATCAAAACCAATAGAATTATATGAAACAATTTTCTCATTATCTAGGTCAACATAAACGGATGTATGATAATCAGTTGCATTATATTTGGGTATTTCTACAAAGCTCCATCAAATGAGGAGAAAATCAGAAAGATGCAAACGAAGCATTCAAATGCAGACCAAGTGAAAAACGAAGTAAGAACAGAGCATCAAAATGAGAACAATTTCAGAGAATTAAAGAGAGAAATGAGTTTTACCATTTTGGATTGAAGATTTCAGAGTATTCTTCAATTTGCTATAACCCAAGCACAAAAAGGCGCTACAAATTTCCCCAGAGGAAGAGAAGCGAAAAATCATCAGATGAACCAGAGGAAAAATCAGACAAAAGAAAAAAGGGGAAAAAAAGAGAAGTGTTAGACGTCTATTTGGAAGAAGACCCCAAATCAAACCAATAAGTTTCAACCCAACAGAGAGAACAAAACCCAAATTTGTCGAAACATACCAAAAAATCGAAACAAGCAATCACCAGGAACAACTTACCGATTGATCGAATCCAACGGCGAGAGATCGAAGAGAAGAGAAACGGAAGTATAATAGAAGAGAGAAAGGGAAAATCCTCTGGAAGTGTTCACGTCTATTTGGAGAAGAAACAATAAGGATAAAAAGGTAAATTGACTGCCAAAAGTCCTTTTACTTTGAGAAAAGGAGAAATTTTTGGCTTTTTCATCTGGCCAAAAGTACTTCACAAACGTGAAAAAAATTTCTCCACTGGCCCTTGTTCTTTATTACTTTGTACTGAAAATGACTTTTGGCCAAAAACACTACAGCAATTTAGACTTTTAGCGGCGTTTTTTTAGGCTTTTAGCGGCGTTTTTAAGCGCCACTAATAGTCTTTGCGGCGCTTTTAGAAGCGCAAAAAAAAATGCCGCTAAAACAAGCGCCGCAAAATTTAGCGGCGTTTATGAAAAAAAATGCCACTAAAAGCCATGACTTTTAGCGGCGCTTTCCCCACAAACGTCGCTAAGTCATGAAAAATAAAAAAAATTTAAAATATTATACTTAGTGGCACTTTTTCCAAAAACGCCGCTAAAAGTCATGAAAAATAAAAAAAATTTAAAATATTATACTTCTAGCGGCGTCGCTAAAGGTCATGAAAAATAAAAAAATTTATTATATTATGAAAACACCAAAAATCCAATTTAAAAATGTATAATTTAATTTGAAAACGTATTAAAATAAAAATTCATGAACAATACGTATTAAAATGGAAATTCATGAACAAGGCACATAAGGAATCAAGATCGAGGTACGTTGATACCAATAGAATGATCAAAGAACTTATTCACATACAGATCTTTTTACATTTTAATACATCATAACCATAATTGGTACAATTTTATACCCTAATTGCTGCACCAGCTGCAGTTTCTAGTTGAAGAACCTTGATTCCATTGACCTCCTGCAGCCAATTATATAGTTTAGAAATAAAAAATCCACCAGAGACGACATAGTAAGAAATAGATACAAACCTTCGGGTTTGGAATGATCTCCATCTTGAATGCATCAGCTTCCACAAACCTCTTGATAGCATTCAGGTTGACCCACCTGTAACATTGACTGTTAGTACTAAGCCAAATAGACAGTTCTAACATGTTAAGGCAATATGACTTACAAATTGTTTCTATTGAAAATTTTAAACTTTTCTATAGGCTTGAACTCATTGACCTGTTACAAGAGAGAATCATGTCAGCCTCAACCATAAAACTTCCGAATGTTATCTTCATTAGTTTTTCAATGTCACATTTTCGAAACGCACACCACGAACATAACCAGAACCACCCTATATCAAAGAATCACAAAGAGACAGATGTCATTCTCAAACCCGAAGTGTCACTAACTACAAATCGTGTTCAAGCAAATATCAGATCTCATATCTTACTCAGAAACAACATCTAAATGTTAAAAGTATGCTACCATCTTGTCTTTTTTTCAGATATGTTCACAACTGAAGCCCCATATAGTCCTCTACTTTCTACTTTGCTAATACTGGCTAAATGCTTATTCTTATTGATAAACGACGCTAGGTTTACAAGATATGTCTTAAAATACCTGCCAAGTTTTAATCCTGACACCATTCGTAGTCTCCCTATACGAAAGGTTTGAGGCACATCCGTGGGCAGTTTCCTGCAAATTAATAAACCATCATTAAAGAGAATGCAAAGTAAGTTGGAAGCCAGTCACCTATGTCATATCTTCAAAATGCAGAGAAAAAAGGAAATTAACAACTAAATTCACAAAGTAAGGTTCTAAAAGAAACAAAAACTTGCCATTCTCCCCACTGTTGCAGAATCGACAAAAACTGAGAGTTGTTTTTGAAGCTCTGAATTTTCTTCATCCAAAATTAGTTGCTGAACATCAGCCCCATCAGTTTCAAAACCTTGAGGGGCCGCGTCTACATTTGATGAATCTATCAACAGTCAGCAAACACATTAAAAGCCAAAATATCAAACATAATTTATCTTCCTTTTTTTAAAGAAAAGAACAAGTTAAAGAAAGCCTATCATGCATGCATTGTCAGGAAATGCCAAAAGAAACACCATTAGCCTTGTTTTTACCCCAAAAACATTGTCAGGAGTCATTTCAATGGAGGCTGAAATGGAGTTAAAATTAGCAGAAAGATGATATATATATATATATATATATAAACTATGAAAAAACAAAAACCCAATATATATAATAATGCACACATACACACAACATCTATATATACCCTTTTGGTACAAAAAAAGAGTTCCAATAATTTCAAACCTTTCTCTCACGTTAGCTAGCAAAGAAGAATCCATTTTAGCTTCAAGAGCTTGCAGTTCCTTAATGTTAAGTTCATTCAAGCCTCCACCCATTCTCTGCCTGCAAATAAAAAATAAAAAAAAAAACTCGTTCCCTTAATCAACAACAACAAAAAAAGCATGAACCCTTTTTTTCATTGACAAATAAACCTCCTGTAATTTTCTTCCATTCTCTGCAAAACACACACAAAAATGGAATAAACAACAACGTACTGTCGGTTACCAAACTTGAGTTTCTACAAATGCATGAAGTTAAGCAAGTAAAGATAAAATCAAATTGAAATATTCAGTACTAAATTTGAATTACACACGAATCATCTCCATGCTTTCCACTTGTTGACTCTTGTACTGTCGGAGATGGTATCATCACTTGCCTAAGATACATTACTATATTAAAAACATGTGGTTCAGCATGTATGTCTGTGCTTGTGCCACACTGCTAGACCAAGCTACGGTGTATAACAAGTCAAATTTCCTAACTCCCATGGGGCAAATAAAACTAAGTTCATCCATTCATTCAGTTTTATTTCCTTTATTATTGTTGCTTCTCTGGTCATGGGAGTAAGTTCAGCATTAAAAAAAACTTAAAAACCAAAGATATTCATTCGCTGCTCCTAAGGCAATAAAGGGTACAGGCCGAAGGCCAGACTTGGATGAAAGAATTTCTATGAGTACACATTTCTTTTCATACAGAGATGAGCTACTTGTCTGCCTGCTAGTGTTTCATAACTCTGAGACAATAAGCCAAACTATCCCAAATAGGACCCCGGACATCTTGGCAGATGCAAATAGCCAGTCGTAGCATGTCATAAAAATAAGCAACTTCTATTAAATTATTTACACAATTAATTGACCAGGAAGCTGATACAGTACTGCATTGCATTGACAGATACAGGTAGCCGATATAGTATACAAATAACAAGTCAGAGTTATTAATAGAAAGTACACTGACAGGGCGGCATAGTTGTTTGCTGGTTCTGCCATGGGCTTCTAGGTACTCTTCATATGTCTGCAACCAAAATAAGGAGTAAGACATTAAAGGAAAAAAAGAAGAAGAAAAGGTTAAGATATAACCGAGCAAGACTATTCTGAGAGAGAAAGAGAGGGGGGTTCTTTTGGTGATAAAGCGGAAACTGCGGCGCTTCATCTACAGATTGGTCATGCATCGGCCAAAAGTTTAATAAAGTGTACCAATCTTTATGTCCACAGTTGATCAAGGAAAAACAACACATTGAGCTCATGAAACATGTGGCAGGATTCACTGCGCTGAATTCTTTGTAAAGAAAGAGAAGTGGAAAGTTAGGGTGACAGGGCTCTTGGTAAATACTAACCTTCGTGGGATACATTTTTAAGCTTCATTCACTTAACGTCATCAAGTAACATCTTTTTGCATCTGTAACAATGAGCAAAGCTGTAGCAAACTTTCAGTCCAACCCTTTTAGTCATTTGGAAATTACCATCCAACAATAAACAACATCAAGCATAGTTCTTGATGTAGAAGTATACTTTTCCCCCATAGTTTTCCCTCACTTAAAAGTTAAATATTATATCTACATGTAATATATTTAAACTTCTGACAGAATTAATAACACAAATTAATCCAACATCAATTCAATTAAAATTTATTAAAAATAAAAAGTTTACGAAATATTATTATAATGATGCTTTTATTTTGATTTTTTATATTTTATATAAAAATAATTTAAATATTATATCTATAGTTATTATATTTAAGTTATTAATAGAGTTAGTAACACGAATTGACCGAACATAAACTCAATTGAAAAATTATTAAAAAAATCATTTAAAAAAATATTAGATGCTACTGTCTTTTTATATTTTTATATAAAAATCTAATATAAAAAACAATTTAACCTAGAAGAAACGTGAGACATGAAACAATTTTAAAAATATAAAAGTTAAATTGATGAAATATATAAATATCCTAATCATTGGATTCACAATATGAGAAGCCAAATTTGAGTAGACTTAAAATTTGAAGGGTGGTAGTAGAGGACAAACTTGGGATTTAAGTATATAACACGTAAGGTGGGGTTTCATGGTTCACTACCATGCTGGCCCCATTCACAAAAACAAATTGTAGCAACCTGTAGATTTGTAGGTAAAGCATCAATAGAAGTCAAAATCGAAAGGGTAAACCAATGCTGCTGTTAGGAATATGGAGGCAACCTCACCGATATTTGACGAGATCATGTACCTGAAACAATGTGTCTTAGCATCAAAGAACTCCGAAAAAATTATTATAGCCAGCAATTAATGTTCGAGAAAATCGAGGAAGGATACATTTGCATGTATTATTGTCTATACTGCATAACCTTAAAACTCTAAAAGCATGATAAAAGCAAAATCGAGGAAATTGTAGTATTCCACCCCATCTATTTAATCTGAAAAGCCTGTCACTGAATAAGAGCCCTTCCTCTCCAAATGAACCAACTTATAAATTGCTTTGTCGATGCAAATGCTTTTATCTTTAACATCAAATATTTTTATAAAAAGCTAGTTACCTCGCCTCTTTCTCTTCCATCAGTACCTTCCAAATCCATAGCAATTGTGAAAGGCTCTATACCAACGCAATGTGCAATCCAAATACCCTTGGTAGTTTGACTCCTGCAATGAAATTAGATTAGTTTAGAAATCTATCATATAAAAACACATTGCAGCACTAAGAAGCTTAGTTCTTACATTTTTAACTCTTCTACTGTCAACTCATCATTTCGATAAACCTCAAAATGACATCCAAGCTCTCCCACATACTACAAAATTATAGGTAAACTCTGAAGATATTCAACATGATGAAGAAACAACATTTCAAGTATTGAAAATTCTGTAATGTAAATTCTATTATTCATTTCGTAAGGTGATGATAAAAACGAACAGTAGACCTTCTTAAAAGGAGAAAGACAAGTATCAAGCAGGGACGGTCCCCACATTGGTGTGGTCAAATATAATCTATTCCCTAATAATGTTTGTTTCTCAACATTTTTTCTTACCATAAGAAAAAGGGAAGATAAAGTCTTTTTTTTTATTGCAATTGTAGCAATCTCTTACCAGAGACTTTGCACTTGCTGTTGAGTACTGAATTTCATTGGTCAAGACCATCAAATTGGACCTCCATTATAAAGGATGCCGAATTCAAATCACCACATCATGGGTAACTTTCAACCCAACACATCATTTTTCTGGTTGATAACCACAAACAGTATTTACCTTCAATTGACAATTAGCCATAACGAAATTACAACGTTTCTATGAATCAGTACCAAACGAACCAACGAAAACCCCATTAAATTTGACTAAATTTTACTCTAACTATTTTTTCTTTTTGACTAAAAAAGAGAGAAAAAGAGTTAAGAAACTAACTTAGAATAGACCAAATAAGGAAGATTAAAGAAAGAAAACCCTAGTTGAATTTTATATGCCTTTGCCTAATCATGACGCGGGCATGGTGAATAGACTTGGCCATACCAGTCTTGAACACAAGTGTTTGCAAGCGGCGTTCAAGGAAGTTCTCGACAGTCAAAGCCAAGACATAATCAAGCTTGTTCTGGCTCTCATCCAAAAGTCCATACCTGTTCATCCTACGAAGAAGAGCTTCACCTTCAAAAATACGACGAGGGTTCTTCTCATCAAGGGTGAGAAGGTCCCTAGCAGCATTACGGATACGGCTCAAAGCATACTGGACCCTCCACAACTCCCTCTTACATCGGAGCCCATACTCTCCTACAAGCCTCAACTCAGCATCTAATCGTTCTTTCTCATATGGACGCCTTGGCTTCTTAAAGGTCTTCCCATCTACAACCGATTTGGGGATTTTGGTTTGGGGATTTTGGGAGGGAAAATTTGGGGATTTAAGAAATTTAGGTTTTGGGGGAAACGATAATAAGATAGTGAACTTAGTTTTTGGCAGAGAAATTTTGTCCCATTTTATTAAAAAACGCCAGTATAGCTTATTTTTTGCGGTGTTTTTACTAGAAACATCACTATAGCTCTATTTTTGGCGAATAAAAACGCCACTATTACATAAATTTAATTTTTTCTATTTTTAACCTATATTTTTTTATGTTTTTTCTTCTAAAATTTGTGTGATGAGATTATTTTTTTCGAATTTTTATTTTTATTATATTTTGAGTATTGAACTTTCTAACTAAAATATTAAATATTAAAATTTTAAGTTTTTAAGTTTTTAATTTATTATTAAATTTTAAAATTAATTACCGTTATCAACCTTTTACGAATTCCTTTTTTCTTTCTTTTTATCAACATTATTCTTTTAAGCATGGTCTGCATTAGTTGTTTAGATTTTTATATAAATGGCATTTAATTATATGTATACACCTAAATTTTGATATAGATACATCTCATAATTATATATGAATTCTGGTTTAATGTGTAATTCTAGATGTGAAATTCTAATTGTGGTTTAAATGTATAGTTGAAACTTTAATTTTAATCATACACATTATTTAAAATATAAATACATCAGTATATTTTTATATTGAATAAATATAAATTTTTATGTATGCAATATATAAATAAAAAATGATGTTAATTATATAACTTAAATTAAATTATTACTTTAAAAAAACAAAGTTGAACTGATATTTTTTAAACGGAAATAATATTGACTAAAACTTTTTAAGATTTTAACATAACAGACAATTTACATGTATTTCATTTTTTTAATTTTATAAACTTTTTATTTTTTTATTTTTACTTTTTCTTTATTTTTGAATTTTTTAAAAATTTCATCATTTAACAAATCTCAAGTAAACCTTAAATCCTAAACCATTTAATATAAAAGTTTGTCTATTTATCTCTTAAATAATTTAAACTAGAATCATAATTTTAATATATTAAAATTAATGTTTTCTCTTTTACAATTATATAAGAAATTATTTAATATATAAATTAAATGACACTAATTAATCTAAACCCTAAACCCCTATCCTCTATCCCGTAAACCCTAAATCATAAAACATAATACCCTAACCCCTAACCCTTAACCTATTAACCCCAAACCCTTAACCATGTACCTTAAAATCTATTAACCCTAACTTTTAACCCATGAAACCCTAAACATCCCCCATAAACCGCAAATCATAAACCATAATCCCTAAACCCATATATATGCTAAACCATAAACCCTAAACTATAATGATAATTAATTAATATTTTAAAATTAATTATCTCTTTACGATTATATAAGAAATTATTTAATATATAAATTTAAAAACAATCAGTCATATATATCCAAAAAAACTTTAAAATTATTTGCAGCGTTTTTCAAAAAAGCGCCGCAAATGGTCAACTTATAGCGGCGTTTAACGCCGCTAATGCTCAGACCTTTAGCGGCGTTTTTCCCAAAGCGCCGCTAATGCTTAGACCTTTAGCAGCGATTTTCCAAAAGCGCCGCTAATGCTCAGACCTTTAGCGGCGTTTTTCCCAAAGCGCCGCTAATGCTTAGACCTTTAGCAGCGATTTTCCAAAAGCGCCGCTAATGCTCAGACTTTTAGCAGCGTTTTTCCAAAAGCGCCGCTAATGCTCAGACTTTTAGCGATGTTTTTCCAAAAGCGCCGCTAATGCTCAGACCTTTAGCGGCGTTTTACGAATAAACGCCGCTATATATCCTTTTTAGCGGCGTTTTGGAAATAAACGCTGCTATTGCTCATTTTTTTGCGGCGTTGAAAATGCCGCTAATGTATAATATTTGTGGCGTTTTTCTTTAAAACGCCACTAAAAATGCCGCTAAAAGTCTGTTTTGGTGTAGTGAAAAGTCCATCACAGATGGAGCAAAGAACGAGCCCTTAGTGTGGGGAATATTAGTGAGTGAAAGTACTATTTATATAAATATATATACAAACTGTGTTATTAATTTGTGCTAAACTTTTAGTGGGAAGGTTCTTTCTTTATAATTGTATAGGAATGAAGCTATAAGCGAGATTGAACTTAAAACATTTCTTGTATTATGAAGATTATAGTGGATTCTACTCTGAATAAGGCATTTTAAAAGTGGAATTGAATTCCTCTCTAAATGAAATCTTATAAAAATGGGATTAGATCCGAACTGCGTAAACAATAAACTATGTTAATTGTTACTTTTTCAATCTAAAATTATTTTTGTAAGTCCCTATTCATGACAACTAAAAACTTCCGCATGCACTTTGAAATTTATATAAAACAAACTATTTACTTCCAAAAGAAAAATCTATCCACATTTCTAAAAAAAGAAAATACCCACTTAAAAATCAATCTTATTTAAACTTCTTATTCAAATCACTTCTCATCATTAAAAAATCAATTTATTAATTTTTCAATTTTTTTCACAAATTTGATGATACAAATTTTAATCTATATATATATATATATATATAATTTCAGTTCAAATATTTTTCCTTCAATATGAAATGTTATCACTTTTTTTTTTTTTTACTTATATACACATAGTAGATATATATTTACACTTGACACATATACGATATGTTATTCAAATGAAGACTTATAACTTATTCCGAAAACGAAATTTTAAATATTATTCATTTGATATGAGAGTTATTTTGAATGAAATAAAGCAAAATCTAAACAAATAATGAAACTAGTAGATAGGAATATAATTTGTGATATATTACAGTAGTTTCTAAAACACTAATTTGATATTTAGAATAACATTTTCAAAATTGAGAAGATTATGTTCTTTTTATTTGAATTACATAAAGAAATTAATCTGTACTTAACACAAAGTAGAAAAGTCAAAGTTCTTTTTCCATCTTTTATTTGTTTTGTTACAGAATAACAAGTTAGTAGAGAGAAATTGGTAGTCTCTCTACCTTTCTCACATTCATCTTTTTTACTAAGACAAACTTTAACACCCCCTTAATTCACCTTTGTCTTGTAGGAAACTAGGAGCATCTCACCTTCCTTCAACACCATCTCTAAACTCCATCCATAATAAGCTTTTTTCGTTTGTGGGAATCGACTAAAAACCCATCGCTTAATTCTCTCAAAGCTCTTCCATCTTTCTCATTTTTAATTTAAACTTTCTTCTCACCTTAGTTTTGGGATTTCATTTTTCTCATTTTATTATTGGGTTTCTTCCCCTATTATATTTAGGGATGGATTTTTGCCCGCCTCAACTCCAACCCGACCTTTCACATCCCACCCATGACTCTCGAATCGACCCGACATTAGAAGAATAAACCCACCCCTATTTTCAAACCCAAAATTTTATTCCATACCCTATCCCCAACTGAATCAACCCCACCCGACCTTATTTCAGTTTATCGCATCAAACAATTTTTTTTAAACATTTTCTGCTACTTTTGTTGCTGCCAAAATTTGAAAATAAGAGAAGGTAGCCAACATCTAAAGCATGACATTGTTGACTGTCTATTTTGATTCCCTAGGAATTATAATAAAACACCAAATAGGTTTTTGAAAATTTCTATAGAAACACCAAATCTTTCGTTTGTACTTGGTTCAATTACATGAGGAATTTGTATGGCAATTTTTTATTTATAGTAACCAACCCAATTTCTCATGCATTAATCTTATGGGTATTGGAAAAAAAAAAGGGGGGATTGAACTCACTTGTTTATTATTTAGCAGAGATGGTGATTGAAGATGGGAAAATTGTTAAGAGTTTCACCATTTCATAGTAAAGAAAAACTGAGGTGGCAGAAAAGGTCCCGATCCAACTAAAACAAATTTCCTATTAAAATGGATCGGGGGATAAATTGTAATTAAAAATTAAAATAGAGTCAATTTTATAAATTTCTCGAGGCGAGGTGGAGCGCGTTTATCCTAAATCTAACCTGAATAGGTTTTTAAATTAACCCGACTCAACCTGAACTCAATTTTAGCAACATCAAAAAAATACCCAACCCTATGGAGTAAAATTTGGTCAGAATTCGTCGATTTTTTATGTTATTTTTCCATCCCTAATTTTGTTGCTCCATTTTGGGGTTTCTTAATGTAACACCCCGATTCTTGATCCTATCGTTGGGTCCAAGTCAAAGGTGTCACATTCATTGCAGATACAACTATAACCAATCATATTCAAACCAACGTCATTATACATTTAATATAAGTAAATTATGTGTATAATACAATATGATATCAATTTCGAGTCTTATCTGAGCTTACGAAAGCTCTTTTTCTAACCCAATGCCAAAATAATACCAAATTCTAAAAATTCTAAAACATCAAGTTGAAATCGCGACATTAGGGGGTTCCTCATCGCGACACAACATACTGAGTAAGCCTCGTCACAACGTTTAATATTCAACGTCGCACTATAGCATGACAACCTGGTCTCATTGCAAAGGCAAATGTTTGACGCCGCGGCATGACAAACTGTTTCTAGAGAAATCAACTTGTAAAAGTTTGGGTGACCTAAAAACATGTATACTCCCTTCCTTTACAACTAATTCAACGATTTATCATTTACAACCAAGCCAAATATGCATAAAAATCAACCATCACATTATATCCAAAACATTATAATACAATTTTGACCATTTATAACCTTTGAACAATAAAAGCCTAATTACATACCCTTAGATCAAAAGATGAGAACTATACAAATTATATTGAGTCGATAGATGTGGTTTGGGTGCTGACTTCACTTTTCTGGGACTTCGAGAGAACTTGCATATGCACACGAAGAAAACAAACCATACAATAAGCAATAGAGATTAGTGGTACTTTCATGATTCAAGATATAAGAACATAGCTACATTGTTACAACATAATGCATATACCAATTAGCAAATCAACCTAACTAGACATTCATCAATTATACCAATTCCATCATTTGTTACATACTTTTCAAGTGAACATTTTGTGCTTATACTCAAATAAAATTTCAATACATATGCATAAATAACATTGACATTATTTCAAACAAGTTCATGATGAATCTATTCATCTTCACTTTCCTCTACCATTTAGAACTTGTATACTGTAACACCCCTTACCCGTATCCGTCATCGGAATAGGGTACGAGGCATTGCCGGAACTTACGGAACCAATTTCCATTTATCTGAATCAAGTACCATTTATTTATCAAAAATTTTTATTACGTCAGTTAGATGGGCTTCTGAATCCCAAATTATGCATCGGAACCAGACCGGAACTAAATCAGAATCACAGAGAATTTTTCGCAAAATCCCAAAATTATACTTACTCTAGCCATGCCAATAGCTAGGTTACAAACATCCATTTCCATGTAAACATTTGTATTTAGTCTATACATGCCATTCTTTCAAAATAAGTCATTTTCATATACCAAAAGATATGGGTTGATAGTGTGATAAGGCTCCGACTAATCTCCGACCTTCGAGCTCCCGAGCACTACAAAACAGGGAAAAGGAGAACGGGGTAAGCACATGGTGCTTAGTAAGTTCATGCAACAGGAATTATACTTACCATACTTATACATCCATCATTTAACAACACAAGCACACATCCAATTCACATAAACATATACCTATCACATACAAATTCAACTTTTGCATTAGTTAAGCAACATCATATAAATTCAATTCAAAGATAAATGATTGATGAGCTCATCAATTCCATAATTTTCATGTTCTTCCATTTCTCATATTTATCCCGTTGAATTTCTTGGAATTTCGATGGATATTCAGTAGTACACTTTTGTGTACAATTCCGGGTCCGTCAATTCGTACACATATGGGTATACCTTTTTTCCAGAGAGCACACTCCCGCGAACATTATTTCTTACAGTGGGATTACCAGTCCAGGCTAAATCCCCTGTATCATATGCTCAAAGAGTATTGTCGGGATTACCAGTCCAGGCTAAATCCCCTGCAATGACAATAACTCTAATGAGCTTAATTTGGATTACCCATCCGGGCTAAATCCATTTCACACATATTCTCCGGGAGGGATATATCATTAGGATCACCTGTCCGGGCTAGATCCTTTGAACCATCAATTCCCTTTTCAGTGATCCATCGAAGTCCATTTCATTCAACCAGGATATATTTCCCCTTTTTAATCAAGAATTATCAATTTTTTTTATCAAATATCATACAATGAACATCCAAACCATATTCACATTAATAAACACACATTCCAAGCATTTAAGAATATAATTCAAGTTACACAAACTTACCCGTAACAATTTGTAGTAGTTGTAGAGATTTCAGAGACTATTCGGCAACTTTTTCCTTCCCTCGTTTATCTTCAATTTCTTGATCTATAATATAAAATTTTTCATTAGCATCTAATTTTAATCTAATTTATTTCAAAATTTATACCTCTCAATTTTTTAAATTGCATATTTATCCCAACTTTTATAGTTTTTACAATTTGGTCCCTACTCAATTAACCCCCCAATTGAGCTAATTTTTCCTCAATTAACACTTTATTCTATCATCTTAAACTACTTCACAACCTTTGGAAACCAAAATTTAAGCATCAAACTTTAATTCCAAACTCTTTCACAATTAAGTCCTAAAAATCAATTTCTACTAAAAACATTTAGTAAATCAATCTTTTAAAAAAATTAAAACTTCAAATCCATGTTTATTCATCATAAACTTCCAGTAATCAACCATTGTAACTTTTAATTTCATCCATAAAATCAAAAACTAATGAATTTAATAGTAAGACCTAGTTGTAAAAGTCTTAAAAACATAAAAATTATAAGAAAAAGGCAAGAATTATGTAACATCCCGAAATTGGGCCTAGTAGGATTGGGCCCAATGGGCCTTGGGCGTAGGAGTGTTTAAAAATTTTGAGAACAAGAGAATGGCATTATTTCAAGTTGGACTTATTAAGAAGATGATTTTAGAGAGTTACGGGGTTCTATGAAGGTTCGAGTTCAAGTTGGGCCTTAGTAAAAGTTTGTGTTTAAGCCTATTAAGGAGAGATAGTAAGTGGCATCAAGGCTTATGGAAATAAAAGAGTAAATTGCTAGCATAAATGAGCATATGGCAAGGAGGTTATGGCATCAAGTGAAGTACCTTGAGGGAAGAGGTTCAAATCCAATCTTTTGCAAATTTTGGATTTATTTTTGTGTCCTCTTCCAAGTGTCAACCATGACATTATTAAAGGAAAGAAATAAAAGAAAAATGAAATGATGACTAAAAAGATAAGGTAAGGAGGAAAACAAGGAAAAAGAAAGGAAAAAGAAATAAAAGAAAAAGAATAATAAGAAGTGGGAAAATAATAATGATGGAATTTGAAATAATGGAGTAGGTGAAAACAAAATATAATGATGGGATTTGAAAGGTAATAGAGTAGGTGAGAAAATATCAGCCATGGGAGGGCTTTGAAAGCTTGAAAATTTCAGCAACTCATTTTCTCTTCAAGTAAGTGATTTTGATGGCTTTAGTTGATAATTTTTGTATTTTTGGAACCCCCAAAGCTTAAGCTAGCTAATGAGGGGACTAATTTGTAATATGGTTGAGAGTCTAGGGACTTGCCATGAGAGATTTTATGCTGGTTGCAAGGTCTCGAAGTACTTTATCAAAGGTTCAATCGAAAACCTATCCCTTGTAATAGGTGACTCGGATTTTTGGTGTCGCGGAGAGCATCGCGTTACGGATTCCGAATAAGGTGTGTAATCTCATACCCTTCCGTATACATATCTGAAATGGTGTGTAATCTCACACTTCTCTGAAAGTTTATATGAAATATGCTATTAATCGGCGGAAATACCGAAGAAAACTAAAAACCGGCATCCGTAATCACTCGGGTGTGCGTATGATCGTAGTGGTAATAGTATTTCGTAATAAAATAGTTTCGGTTAGAAGCAGTGACGTGTTTTTTAAAAATCACTAAAAATAGGAGAAAAGGAATTAGAAAATGAATAAGATATCAAATTAAATCTTACTGTATCTATTTTAATATGGAATAAACGGAGAAGGAAAAGAAATTTTATATTCTGAGATATCTTGATTTTAGTGAGACTGGTTCTGTTTTGGAAAAATCATATAAAATTGTACAAAATGAATTATGGGTTATAATTTATATGTATGGATTCCTTAGTGAGTCTATTTTCAAGAGAAAAAAGTTGGAACAGTATATGAAAACCGTACAGTGAGATATTTGAAATTAAGGTAAGAGAGGTCAGAATCATTGGACAGTGAAACAAGGGAAAATTTAAGGAATAAACTGTACTAAATGGCTAGGCCAAAAGTTCTGGACAAATTACAGTAAGGAGATATATGAGTCTAGTTTCAAGGAAATTTTACGGATCTAAATTTTGAGTTTCCTAACTCGAGTTATAATCAATTTAGTCAGTATGACCTAGATGGACAGTTTTAAATTTTTATGCCCAAATTAGTAGTTAAGTCCAGAATTGCGAAATTACCCTGTTTGGGCCTAAAATGGATTTTTGATCCAATAGTTCCGAAGAGACCCAAATAGAATTCTGTGCCACTCGAGGCGATAGTAGGCCTTCGGAAACACCGTTGAATATGAAATTACCGAAATTACCATTGGAGGGTAAATTACCGAATTACCCTTGGTGGGTAAAACTACCGAATTTACCATTGGAAGGTAAATTACCGAATTACCCTTGGTGGTTTTACCGAAATTACCCTTGGAGGGTAAATTACCGAATTACCCTTGGTGGGTAAAACTACCGAATTTACCCTTGGAAGGTAAATTACCGAATTACCCTTGGTGGGTAAAACTAACTACCGAATTTACCCTTGGAAGGTAAATTACTGAATTACCCTTGGTGGGTAAAACTACTGAATTACCCTTAGAGGTCAAATTACCGAAATACCCCTGGGTTGTGCAAATTACCGAAATACCCCTGGGTTGTGCAATTACTGAAATACCCCTGGGTTGCAAAATTATCGAAATACCCTTAGAGGGTAAATTACCGAAATTCCTTGGGTTGCGAAATTACTGAAATACCCTTGGAGGGTAAATTACTGAAATACCCCTGGGTTGCAAAATTACCGAAATACCCTTAGAGGGTAAATTACTGAAATACCCTTGGGTTGCAAAATTACCGAAATACCCTTGGTGGGTAAAATTTCTGAATTTCCCTTAGAGAGTAAATTACCGAATTACCCTTAGTGGGTACGATTACCGAATTATGAAAATGCCCTTACGGGTCGAATTACGAAAATGCCCCTAATGGGCTGAATTACGAAATGTCCCTATGGACCGAATTACGAAAATACCCTTTATGGGCAAAATGTGATATTTGATATATGGGCAGTTTGATATTTGTGATATGGGCCAGAGTGTGTAATTTCACACTTATCTCATGGGTTAGATATTATACCGTAAGCATTAAAATAAATCGTAAAATTTGTAAAATCGAAAAATACGGTATAATAACACTTTTTGTGTAAATGCATGAAACCGGTATTAAGGTTGTGGGAATTACGGATTTGCCCTTAATGGGTTATTTTGTTAAAAAGTGATATTTTGGGCCATATGAATTATTTTGATAAATTGGCCAAGTGTGAAATTTGAAAAAAAAAAAGGCCTCATGTGACTAATGGGCCAAAATTTGCTAGATCGATTAATGGGCCAAAATTTGCTAGATCGATTAATGGGCCAAAATTTGTTAGATCGATTAATGGGCCAAATTGTTAATATTGATTAATGGGCCAAAATTTGCTAGATCGATTAATGGGCCAAAATTTGCTAGATCGATTAATGGGCCAAAATTTGTTAGATCGATTAATAGGCCAACATTTGTTAGATCGATTAATGGGCCAAAATTTACTAGATCGCTTAATGGGCCAAATTGTTAAGATTGATTAATGGGCCAAATTGCTAGATTGCTTAATGGGCCAACTTGTATTATGGGCCTTATGATGAAATTATTTTATGAATATTGTTATGCTTTGTATATGCATACATGATTGTATGGGTTGGGATAAAATTGAAGAGAAGTGCTAGTGGCTCTGCCACAATCTAGTTCGGTGACTCTGTCACAATCCAGTTCGGTGGCTCTGCCACAATCTAGTTCGGTGACTCTGTCACAATCTAGTTCGGTGGCTCTGCCACAAACATTTTAAATGGCTTTATGCCTGCGATTGGTGTGTTGGCGGGGTGGGTTGACTTGATCCCCACAGGTGTGCTGGTTGGTACGAGTGGTGTGTAGCGGATGGAAATTAGGTTTGGTTTGGGATTTGCATATCATATGCATATTATATACATGTTATTATGTTATAATTGTAAATGGGCTTAGGCCCAAAATATTACTATGTGTGTTCTGACCTAGTGGATGATGGTAAGGGGATTACATACTGAGTTCTTGTAACTCACCCCCTTTCTCTTAACCTTTTCAGGTAATGCTCAGTGACGTGGACTTGGGCCTTGGATGACTCGATGGAGACCATACTTCAGAAATGGTTTATTTGGACTTCAGACTTCTTTCTTGTTTATTTTATTACTCTACTATTTTGGGTTAAATGTTGTAATCAGGCCTCGGATTTTCTTTCAAAATGCTTCTGCAACTCTATTCCCAAACGTCCCATTTTCGTAAATTGTTTATTTCAAATATATTTTCACAACCAAAAAAGGTTTTTAAAGATAATTACGTTTTCAAGTAAATAACAATTGCTTAAGTGTTTTGGGTTTTAACAAAGAGGCTGTAATTCTCAAACAAGTTTTTAACAATCTCAAAGATGGTTTGAAAAAAAAAAAAAAAACCTTCCATGTGACACACCAGATTCGGGCTTAACGTCTAGGCCGGGTTTGGGGTGTTACAAATTAACTCACTTGATGCAAAAATTATGAAATATCAGCTTAAAGAACCCCTCCTATGGTGTTTTGGCTGATGAGAATAAAGAAAAATCAAAAGAAATCTAGATATTTCCACTTTAGTCTTAACTTTATTTAGTTAATTATGCAATATTCCAATTTTGCCCTTAAATCATCAATTTTCTTGCTGATTTCATGCCCTTGCCGTCCAACCCAAATAATTTTGGGTCTAATTGCCTTTTAAATCCTTTCTCATTAGACACTTAAGCTATTTAATCATTCTAGCAACTTTTACACCTTTTTCAATTTAGTCTTTTCTATTTAATTGACTACCCAAACGTTAAAATTTTCTAACGAAATTTTAATACCACAATACCAACATTTCATAAATATTTATAAAAATATTTTTGACTCAATTTTACGAGATCAAGGTCTCGATACCTCGTTTTTACCCAATTTCTTCAATATTTTTTTCTAATTAACCACTAAATCGGTAAAATTTTTCTATCGATATTTTCATACGACTTTCCTATCGTATTAATATTCGTGCAATAATTTTTAAAATAAATATTCTTTTTAAATCAGATTTGTGGTTACGAAACCACTATTCTGATAACCCTGAATTTAGGCCATTACATATACAATCATTAATTAACATCAATACGTCTATGGCAATGGCATCACTTCCATCAAATTTGTATAACTAATTTAATTCACTTACCTTATACTGACCATTCTATCGATTCTAGAGTCTATTGACTCATTCACATTCGATTCGGCTCATAGGGCTTGATTTCACTTGCTTTGCATAATAAGATACATACTTCTCAATTCAATTCATATATCAACATATTCAAAATATCAAGCATCATATTAATTCATTTCGGTATAAGTTATCAAACTTATCATTAATAACCTCTATTAACCTAACTCGAAATTGGACAAATACACGAATCATCCAACCAAACAACACTGAAGTGCATTAATAGAAAAATTGAGTAAGGGGAACTGGAACGTAAAGTGCATACTGGCACACGATGTAACAACTTATTTTTCAGTGGTGTCGAAAATAGTGGTTTTGGAACCACAACTTTGACGTGTCAGTTTGTAAATACTAATTATTTAATATTTACGAAGTCATTAGTCTCATATTAAATTCTGGTTAAGAAATTTTGTCGTTTAGATAGTTAATTAATTAAAAAGGATTAAATTGTAAAAGAGGTAAAAGTTAGTCGCTGTAGATTTAAAATAGTAAAGGGGCTAAAATGGTTATTAAATCATGGCCAAAAATTCCAAGTAGTGGTGGATATGATTGATCCAATAGCTTTTGGGCTATTTGCTTATTAAGTCCTAATTAATTTAGGACTAAATTGAAATTAAGCTTATTTTGTTAATTTTAAAAAAATTAAAAAACTAATTGTGCAATTAAACCCTCCTTAAATGGTAATTATACCCTAGGTAATTATAGTGGACATTTATGGACATGTTTTAGTACATTATTAAGTTAAAATTAAAAGGTTAAAGTTGTAAATAATTAAATGGTAGGTTAAAATTAAAAACTTAACGTAAATATCATCATTTTTCCTTTCTTCTTCTTGTGCAAAGAACCGAATAGCCATTTTTATGTTAGGGCTTGAAAACTTTGGTCAAGCTTTGGTTTCATATTAGATCAAGAACGAGCTGATAATCACGGAAAATAAAAAATTACGGAATAGTCTCTATACCTTATTGTGCTGTAGTTTAGTCAGGTACGTTCGATCGATTTAATTCTAATACATTTTTAAATGTATATTAGATGAAATTCAATTGTTGAATGTTGATTAATACAAATGTTTTCTTATAAATGAGAACTGATGGGATGAAACGATAGCACTATTTTATGTTTATAAATCTTGAGCCAGATGAACATAGGATAAAGTACGATTGGCATGTCAATAGGTTATTTACATGTCGTACAGGATTGGTATGAGATGTGATGATGATTTCTATTTATCCTCCATTCACTGAATATATCGAGATCCTACATTTTTTGCGGACTATCGAGTTATATTATAGTGTTTCTGATGTGTTACAAGGGTAGATGTTGGCCTACGGGTTAGGCACTTAATGCCAAGGGGTGTTTTTCAATTAGATTAGCTCATATGAGCATTTGGTGTGTTCTGGATGGTTAACTGTGTACTCGTATCTGTATATCATTCATCGGGCATTGTCTAATGATTATTGAATGTTATTGAAATATGGAAAATTGATTTGCATTTATTGTTGAGCATAACTCACTTGTTGAGAGCTGTGATTGATAGGAATTCTGTTAATAACCTTGTTGACAGGAACTATGTTAATTAATCTTGTTATTTGTATTTTACGTTTGATTCGGGAAGCTTTATTGTTTAATCGACAAACTTACTAAGCTTTATGTAAGCTTACTCGTGTCATTGTCTTCTTCTTTGTAGATTACATTTTTGTGGAAATCGGGAGATCGGATCAACTTAAAGAATCACACTATCCGAGGACCTCTTTGGTAGATTTTGAATTTAACTTGGCTTATATGGCATGTAATATGATCAATTTGTCAGGATTGTATGGTTCACAAGTATTTTGCAATGTGTTATGTGTTGTGCTTTTGATGTGGTGGAAAGAGTAACTAGTGTGGTATGCTTGTTAAGTTCCAAGTTTAAGCATGAGTGCTCAAGAATGGAATGGTAATTCCGATATGAATTAAGCAAGGTATGTTGGAATTGAATGCAAGTTATTTGGAATGAGTTGAGACTTGTGTAATGTAATTCTAGGTAGGTGAAAATGTTAAGTGTTTGAAATGTGGTGTCATTGGTGACACATTGGTTAGGTTTTAAGATGTTTCGTTTGGCATATTTTGGGTGTCATTGAAATGCATTTTGAAGTCTTATAATCATGTGGTTAGATTGGTTTAGGTACTTAAGCATTTGGATATGAAATGGGCACATTTTGGGTCATTTTTTAGCACACACGACCTGAGACACAGGTTGACACACGATCGTGTGTCACACACGGCCAATCCACACATGCATATTAGATGCAGGGTTCACATGGGCTGGCACACGGCCTGCGCACGGCCGTCTAACCCAAGTCAATGAGTTACATGGGTGAGTACACGGGCGTGTGGAGTAGCTACATGGCCATGTCTTGAGCTACATAGTCTAGGCTCGTGAATGTATGTCTTGCTTCATTCTGAATTATTTATGAATATTGTTAATTAATTTGATGAATTGGAAGCTATTTGTTATGGAATGTTCCTAATTGTATGGTAATATTGCGTAACCCTATTCCAACTACGAAAATGGGTTATGGGTGTTACACATGAAGTGCGTCCTAGCACATAAGCGCGTAAACTCATATACAATCCAATCCTATGACATGACAACTATATCCGACTCAGCTTGACTAGTTAATAGGGTATTAATGTTCAATTCACATTACATTATTCACTATTCATCATCAATCTATCATGTAACATTAACATGTTTCAACTCAATTTGTTAGCTCTAGTTTTTCAAGTATTTTGATATAGCAAAAAGAATATTAAAAATCCCCTACTTGAATTTGCAAAAATTGTTTATAAGTCCTGAAAATTATTTTCAAAGTGTTGGACAAAATAAACTTTTAAAAAGCCTTGAATTAACTTGATTTTTAACAAATTTTTTGAAGTTTGAAGGACTTCTATCGATACTTAGGTGGACAAGTGTCGGTAGAAATCAGATGAAAATGACCTTGAAAAGGCTATAGAAATCTACAGGTAGAACTGGAACAACTCTGTGTTCTACCGATACAACCTGGACTTTTATTGGTAGAACGCACTCCAGTAAGCAAGGTAGTTTTGGCTTGGGACTTCTATCGATACCCTGGTCAGATCTACTGATATCATCAGAGTTCTACTGCTACCTTGAAGACTTCTACTGTAACAAGTCAAAACAGTAGCCAAGGTTCAGCCTATCCTGCATTTCTACTGAAACTCTGATGTCTTCTACCGATACTAGTTGAAACCAACAGAGTTCTACCGATACCTTGAGGACTTCTACAGAAACAAGTCAAGACAGCAACCAAAGTTCAGCATCCCATGCACTTCTACTGATACTCTGATTGGTTCTACCTATACCAAATGAAACCTTAAGAGTTCTACTGATACAAGGGAACTTATACTGATAGAACGAGCCCAACGATAATATTTTGGAAAGACTTCTACCTATACAAGATTCATTCTACCGATACAACGAAGTTGCAAACTGCATTTAATGTTGGTTTTTATGGCTGCAACGGCTTTATTTTGTTTCTAACGGCTACTAATGTCCACAAGGTTGTTAGAGGACTTAAATACAATGTCAAGGCTACCCATTGAAGTCAACAAAGACAAGAAACAAGTATCTAACCTCCAAGAACTCAATTTTCCAATCTTTATCAATCTTTCACTAAATATTTCTTATACACACTTGTGGGTTAAGTTTTTTATAATTTTTACAAGTGTTGTAACTTTGTGTGAGAGTACTTAATTGTTGATTATCTACCTTTTAGAGGTATCATCTTATTCATCATTATTTTTCTTTCATTTGTGAGGTGTTACTTAAGGTTTTTGGTAGAAAACCTTAAGGGGAAGTGGTTTTATCTTACCTTTGAAAAGATAGGGTTTTGTAAGGTTAAACCTTATCCTTAAAGGTTCAAATCTAGTGGATTTGGGAAATCCTTAGTTGAGAAAAGCTAAGGTAGTGGATGTAGGCAATTGATGCCAAACCATTATAATTTCTTGAGTTGTTTGATTTTTTCCATTTCCCGAAAAGCTTTTAAAAAGCACCAATTCACCCCTCGTCTTGGTGTATTTTGATGTCAACACAATTTCATACCAATTATCACATATCAATTAAATCATATTACTTTCTATTCTATTTTATTCAATTTAGTCCCTGTTTCGGTATTGAATCTCAACCATAACAAATCAATAAAAATATTTCATATTTTACCAAAAGAATCATCCCAATGACTCATCAATAAATAAAAATGCATACACGATTGAATATTTTTATCCCAAATCATAAAAGTACAAACAGATGTTTCATGCATCATTTATCAACGATTTTTGCTTTTCCTTTCCCTCTTAGTTGTTCGATATTTTTGTTAACTACAAATAATCACAAAACATATCAAATTACCAATTTCTAGCCAAAATTGAACTCAAATACCAAATTTCACATATTTTGTAATTTATTCAATTTAGTCCCTAAAATAGGGACAAGCATAACTTTCAATTTAGGGGCTTAGATTAGAATCCAATTATACCATATTAGGGACCTTCTATTTTCTATCCCTACAAATAATTCATAACAGATTTTTATTTAATTCGATTTGGTCCCTAATGTACTAAACTAACAATTTAACTTTTACAATTTAGTAATTTTCATAATCTAAGCTTAATTTCTAACAATTTCACTCAATTCTCAACGATGAAAACTTTCAAACACTTCAACAATTTTACAAATTGGTACATGGGCTAGCTAAATCGAGCTCTCATAACCTCAAATCTACAAAAATCAAAGAAAAATGGTAAGAGACTTACTTGAAATTAAGGGTCGAATATGAAGCTAGGTTGAAAGCTTTTTCTTTTCTTCTCAAATGGTGGATGGTGGTTCTTTGGGAAGAAAATGATTATTTTGTCATCTTTTTCCCATTTAATTAACTTATATAGTTTGATTAATTTTAATTAAACTTAGTTAATTTACATACTCATAACTAATTAAACCATAATCCTTAATTAAATTATGCTAATGATAATAAACATCACATCCCACTATTATCCACTTAAAATTGGGCTATTAGCCATTTTAGTCTTTTGGATAATTGCTATTTAAGTTCCTAAGCCTTAATCTAATTAAAATTCTATAGCGATTAAACTTTTATAATTTAGTCCCTAAGCCAAAATTAAACACAATTTTAGCTAAATTGCTTAAATAAATTTCAATTCACCTATACCCTAACTCTATAAATACCTTTATTTAATATTTAAGGACTCAGTTTACGAAAATGGGGTCTCAAAGCTGCATTTTTCGACACTACTGGAAACTGGGTCATTACACTTAACATTTTTTTCCATTTGTTAAACTTACTTCCATATTTGGGTAAAACTTTTTTAACATCTTTTATCTCCATTTTTGAAATTTATCTCTAGTTTTGGGGATTTCTTGATGCTTTTCTTATTTTTGGATTTCTTGAAACTTTTTCTATTTTATTTTTTTCTTGAAGCTTTCTCTATTGTTTGGGTATCTTGAAGTTTTATCAATAATTTTTTCTTCAATTTTGGATTCTTGAAGTTTCTATCATTTTTGGTCTCTTAAAGCTGACTCCATTTGTGGGTTTCAATAAGCTTTCCCAACACACTTCATCTCCATTTTTGGGTTTCATTAACTTTTCTTCATTTATAAGTCTCTTGAAACTCTTTTAACACTCATATTTTGTACCTTAAATTCTATAGTCCAGATTCTATATCCACACACCTCAGATTCTGTAGTCACGACTCCATAACCACAAGCTCAAACTCTGTTGTCATGAGTTTGTAAAACCTCAAATTTTATAATAATGATTCTGTAACCACTATTCTACATCCATAAACCTCTAATTTTTTAGTAACAATTATCCAACCACAAACCTCGAATTCTATAATCTTGCGTCTATGAACATAACTCAGATTCTACAATCATGATATTGTAGTCATAGACCTTAAATTCTACAAATCAAGTTCAGACTTAAACTTCTGGTCTTGTTTTACTAGGTTGCTTTTTATTACATCTTTGACATGTTAGTTCCTTTACAATTTCACTTATTCTATATTATTTTTGGATTCTAATTATCTCATTTTATGTTGGATTTTATCTACATGTTGTTTGTATGTTGTTTTTAGATGTAACTAGCGTGTTGATTATGAATCTCATATCTGGGGAGCTTCAACTCTCTTCATTTTTTATAGAACTACCATGTTGATTGTAAGTCTCATATTTATGGAGCTTTGGCTCTCTGTGTTTGTTTTTAGATGCAAATACCATGTTGATTATGTGTATCATATTTATGGAGCTTTACCTCTCTTACAAGTTGTTTATGGGTACAACTCTCATGTTTGTGGTTTCATTTTTATGAAGCTCTTACTCTCTTACATTTTTTTTTCTTTTCTTCTCAAATGGTGGCAGGCCGTTTGGTCTGGACTGAGTTTGAATTTGCCTCTATTTTCTCGTAAAGAAACATACATTTGACTTCCGGGGCCTTGTACGACGATCCTCACATCCAAATCTGATCCAAGATACCTACAATAGGTCTTTTGATTGACAAAAACACAAGAATTATTATCAATGTTCAAAATTTATTGAGTTTTAACAAGATTTTGGGGAAACTCTTAAAAGATTCAAAATTGATTTTGGAAAATTGGAGAGGACGATATTATACAAGATTTCTAAGGTTTTGACGTTGTTACACTAAAAACGGATTTTGACGGTGTTATGCTAAAACGATGAGAAGAACGGTTTGAATAGGGTGGAATTTGGGTTTGGGATTCAACAAATAAATTTCATGCAAAAGAATATAAAAATTTATGAAAAGAAAAAGTGGGAAATAAAATATAAAAGATGTATTTAAAGGAGAGAAAAGAAATACTAAATAAGGTTGAAAAAGATAATCAAAATTCTATTATGATTAGGAATGGACTAAATGGCTAGGTTAAGCAAACCTTAGAGGGCTGATTTGGTAATTAAACCATTATGTTGAAATTAATAAAAACGAAAAGGAGTTGGCATGATTTAAATCTAGGTGCAAGGCAGAAATATGTTAAGACTTAACTACTAAACCAACAAACTCTTTCTTAATTATTTTTTTACCACATTTAATATATATACTAGTTTGAATTTGTTCCCTAATTGCTGAAAAATAAAGAGGTAAAAATGGAAAAAGTAAGGTTTGAACCTTGGGTCTCTAGGAAATGTCGTTTGTTTTCTATCACATAAACTAAAACTTCTTTCATGATAATTTTATTAATTCTAACCCTATGATTTTTTGGGCATTACAACAGTCTTATAATAATATAACTTAATTTGTATAAATAACATTTTTTAGTCATTTCCTAACTGAGTTGATGCTCAGTTAACTCGTAACCCTAACACAATAAGATATTTAAATAATAACATAGATATAATATAAATTATTAATGTATAAAAATTATATAAATATATTATAAAGATGATGACAAGCCACAATATAGGTGAAAACATTTATGCAATACAGTTATATAAAAACCAAGCTTAGCTTTAATTCAGAAGGTAAAGTAAAGATAGTGAAGATTATGATATTTTAGGTTTAGATCATATGTACACATTTTTTGGATTTTATATAAAAAGATAAAAATGTGCTCGAAATAATATTTATTAATTTGTAAAACTAATAATTTTTTTTTATAATTTCAGTTGATCTTAAATAATAAAAATATAAATAAAACACGGCATGACTACATGCCAAAGATGAGGATAAAAGGAGTATATGAAGGGAAAATATGCATTGAATCAAATAAAATTTTACAGAGTGATGGAATGGAGAAATGATAGAAAAGTAAGAAGTAAGACCATTTAAGGTCGTTCATCTAATTTATGCTATCAAGAAACATTTTTCTTGGATCCTGAAATTATTAGTTTTTGATTTTATCAAGTTTAGAATGCTGTGCAAACTTAGTAGGAGATTTAGAAGGAAAAGAATAGTTTTTTTTTTTTTTTAAAAAAGAATACCGAAAATATTAAAAAATGTCTTTTTTTTTATTGACAATTAAATTAAATTTTAGTCAGTGTCTTGAGTAATTTTTAATGTATGAAATTATCAAAAATAAAAAGCAGAAAATCCATATATTTTCCATTAATTTTTTTCATCCGAATTTCCAACCCTTATTTAAGAATGGTTGGGGTGGTCTTGAATAAGTAAAAAAATTAATATTTTATAATTAAGATTAAGTAAAAATATTATTTTTAAATAAATAGTAATTTGAATACTTCTCAATTTCAATTTATTATGATTTATTTTAGTATTATTTTTCAAAAAGTATTTTTAAGCAAAAAAACTAAAATTTTCTACTTCTAATTTGGTCTAAAACTATACTTTTATAAAATATATTTTGTCCTAAAAACAATTTTAGAAAGCAATACTAATAATTACGTATGTAATATCAGAAGAAGTTGTGAGCATTGTAATGGGCAGATCTTAATATTTGAAATAATCTAACTTAGCCTAAAGTGTAACCATATATCATCGCTTTCTAAATTTTGGATATTTTAAATTCAAATGAAAATAATTATACCTTAGGACCTCCAAACTCATCTGCACCACTTTGGTTTTAAGGAAAAAAAGTTAAATTCTATTATTAGTCCCTGTATTTTATAAAATTTATGAATTTAATCTCTATAATTTAGTTATTTTTAGTTTTTGTATGAAAATTTAAGTTACCCTAACAAAGACTGATGAACTCAATCTTTTCATAATAATACTAATATTGCAAAGAAGATTCCCATACACAGTGAAAGATGTTACCCTAACCAGATACCCAAAAAGAGAGAAAGTTGGTCCATATTTTTCCAAGTTCCAACCACTCTCTCAATTCTCTTTTTCTTGCGTTTTTGCTGAATTTGTAAAAACTGGTAAAAGAGTTTGCCCAAAACTGAAATATAAAAGCCCTCAAAAAATACATTTAATAATCAAAGGAACCACGTGATCTCTCATGATGAACATTAATAATATTTTCTAAACAAAAACCCTGCTCAATTTGATTGCAATGTGCTATAACATCAGGTAAGTAGAATGATTTTACAAACTCTTGAAAGTCGTATATACACAACATTTTCTCATTTTTTTGCATCATTAAAATATCATCTATTACATTTTGCTTTTTTTACCATATTTATATAATTTAAATTAAAATATAAATTGATGATTAATAGTATAATCAAACAAAATATAAATCGGAATAAAATTTTACTATTTGATGAGATTATAAATAAAAACAGCAAAATGTAAACTCATTTTTCTTTCCTTCTCTCTTTCATTCCATTTCCAAGTTCCAAAAGTAAACCAAGATTTTCGATTTTCATAGTAAGATCTTTCAAAAGATAGCCTTACCAAGAAAAAAATGGTTTTACCAAACAAAAAAAAAAAAAAAACCCCTTTGTTCTACTTGATAATCACTATATTAATTCTCTCCTCAACCCAATAATCCCCTTAATATACAAAGGGGAAGGGTAAACAGTACAAATCCCATGCTTCATCCCTTGACTCTTCTTCAACTCCTTTAAACTATAATATTTACATAATATATATATTAAAAAAAAACATGCTGCATGCACTTGTCAACTGGCAATGGCAGAAGATTCACGATACGCAGGTTGGCAGTAGGCAGCTTGAGAAGAAGCTTAACCCTCTCTTCTGCATCAAAATCAAAGAAAGCGGATGTCAAATTTCAACTTTAAAGCCTTCTGAATGTGGTTTTTTTTTTCTTTAAATGGTAATGGAAAGTGGAGCCTGCCTTTTTGGGTTTTGCGTAAAGGAGGTCAGGGGAGATTTTGTAGAGGTCTTCATCAACAGGCTTGGGCGTTGGCCTTGGCCTTGGCTCAGGAGCTTCCTTCCCGTCACTCACTTCCCACCTTTGCTTTTTGCCCTCTTTACTATGCGTCTGCCCTACTTTGGTCTGCAAAATTTCCACTCACTATTACCCAGTTTTACCATCATTTGCTCATCACAATTCCATCTTTTTTTGGTTTTCTTTTAGGCTTTGAAAAAGGAAATGGCGTTATTAGGGGAATCTGCTCGCATTAATGAGTTTAGAAATGACAAAAGAAAGAAAGAAAGAAGGTTTTTGGTCCCCACTGGAAAAAGCAGTTTTTGCTATGTATTTAGCATACCCAATTTTGGTTTTTCTCACTTTATTTGGGTCAGCTTCTTTCTTGATTATGGCAATAATATTAAATTAACACAAAGTAAGCTTCTTTCTATGAATTTTTTTTCCGTTTTGACATTTCCGAACCTTTGTTTGCAAGCCAGGAACTGCTTTTCATAAACAAACGCGTGTAGAATTCAATGAATAGCCTTTCACTCCCATCAAAAAGACTACCAAAGATAATTATGAAAGAAAAGAAGAAAAGCATCTAAAATGCACATGCACAAATGGGAAAAAGAAAAACTCGGAAGAAAATGGAATTAAAGAATAAGAAATTTTGTGGTTCTTAGTGGTTTACCCTTCTGCGAGGAACAACAATCATGGCAGGGGTAACAACATCGTTCTCATAAAGATCACCGGCGACGTACAAGTCACGATCCTCGGAGTAGCTGTAACGAAGCATCCCAGTTGGTCGAGCTGTTTCAAAACACTGAGTGAAAGGGAGGTCGTTGTTCCAATCCCAGCTACCAAAGGCTGGAACATGGCTCCTTTTATAGTAATCCTGTACATCAACAAAAACCCAGAACAAGTAAGTTATCTCATTATCACCAACAACACAGCAGGTGCAAAAACAAAACCAAAAAAGAAACTCAATTTACTTACATCCATTTTGTGACAGAGGTGGAAAGTGAGTTAGAAGTCGGAAATATGAAGAATGTTGAAGGTTGACCTGAATTTTTCAAAGGGTCAAGAACTGCAAAGAGAGACCTAAAATAGAGCTTTTCTTTTTCCCTTGTTTGTTTGTTGAGTGAGCGTGGGAGCCTGGCCTGCCTGCCTACCAATTTAAAAGGAGAAGTGAGAGGGTAAAAGAGTAGGGGAAACGAAAGCAATAAAACCTTGCGTTGGGTGAAAGGAAAATTTACCCACACAACGAATTTTCACAGTTGGCAACACAAGGACAGATAGGTAAAAAGACAAGTAAGAGAAACTGTGAGCGTTACTTTTGATATGGGTTTTTTAAAATTATTGGCTACTTGTTTAAAAAGTATGTAATTCGTGTCTAAATTATTTTTGTATTTAGTTGGTTCTTTAATTTCTATTTCCCTATTTAAGTTAATATTGTTGTAAGATATTGATAGTTAATCTAGTGGTGACATGTAACAGCTTCTTAGTATTAAATAAATTAATAAAAAGAGAATAAATTTTTTTGTACAAATTGAATATTGATGTGAAAAAATTTATATTTCCTATTAATTTATATATTTAAATTTTTTTTAATTTTTAAAATTTATGTCTATCATGTAGTATATTAAGAGGATGTCATGTGCCATCAACGAATTGGTTATCAATGCCACATCAGTATAAGTTAATAGCGTTAATGCAAAGGTACCAACTTATGTAACGGAATACAATTCAGGTACCAATTAAGTAATTTTAAACAAATGTAGGGGACAAATTACATATTAACCCTAAATTTTTTTATTTCTAAATTCTTTTCAATCCTGGTTTGTCGCTGATGAATCGTATATACCAATGCTTGAATCTTTTGTTTTCCTTTAGGGCTATTTAACCCCACACGAGTAAAACCTGGTGCCTTGTGCAGAAGAGTGTGAGTGATAATGAAAAAAGTTCAAAATTTTAATAGTAGAGAGACACAATACTTATGTACAAGGTAAGAGTTAAAGTTAAAAAAATTGCGGAGGACAAAGTGAAATAGAATAAAAAATTTATATCGTCTTGGTTGTAGCAGTTGAATGGAAAAGGACATGTGCATTTCGCAGACAAGTCCCCCACTTACCTTTTACTATTTCATTAACTCTTTTAATTAATATTTTCCTTTCTTTTTTGTCTTTCATAATTTAGTGAAGACAGTATTAATTACCATTGGTTTTCACTCTGTTATTTGCCCTTGGTGAAAACAACTATTATATATCCTTTTCTTACACCGTGAGGACAAAAAAAGGAAAGCATATATGACAGAGACAGGTATGTTTAAACCAGTGACCGATTACAGAAATTTTCTTTTTTGATAAGGAAAATAAAAATATAACATTTAAGAAGCTTGCTTCTGGGACTTAGCATTACTCTTTGCTTCACATTAACATACAACTTAAAGAATCAGAATTTTTAAAACTATTAACGTTCTTTTTTTCCCTTTTGATGCAATGATGTAAGCCACGAGTTTATGTTTATTTTTCCTACCCAATTTCCACTTTCACCCCCCCAAAAAAAAAAGTTTGAGATGAAACTAAAAATATATTACAATAGTTGATTTTATTTTGAATATCAATAAAAGTATCATAGAAATTTTTGTACTAAAAGTTGAATTAATTTTTTATTAAAAAAATAAGTAAATTAGTCTGTATATGTTAAATCAAAGTACAAATAGTCCTTCTGTTAAAAATTCATCAAATTCTACTGTTAAAAATTGGTCTTCGTATGTCAACATGATGTACACGTGGCACACCATGTTTAAGTGTTTGATTATTTCATCAGTCACGCTAATTTTTAATAGTAGAAATGGATGATATTTCCAATAAGAACTATTTTGCTATTTGATTTAACATACAAGAAATAATTTGTCCATTTTGAGTAAATGCAATGTGACTCTTAATACAAGGATCTCCATGGTACCTTTACTAAATTGTTTAATTGTCTCAAGACGCAACTAAACACTAGTTAGAAAAGTGTTGCAAGTAGGCACAAGTTGCCATGGCTATTGGGTGATTTCAACAAAATGCTCTAAAGAGGTAATGAATTAGGAGGTTTACCTCCTTACCTATCTTGAGTGTGGAAGTTCCATGATTACCTAAATACTTGTAATACAATGGACCTAGGTTTCAAGGGACCTCGATTCACGTAGTCCAACTTTTAAAAAATACAAAACCTTATACAAGGACATTATGATCTAGCTTTTGCAAATCTCTAGTGGATAATGATATATAAGAGACCATTATAACCCACCTCACTTGAACCAAATTTAATCATTGCCCGATCTTAGTGTCCCTTTCAAACTACCATTGATGTCCTATTAACCACTTCTTTCATTTTAAGAAAATCTAGCTTGATCACTAGGACTTTGCCAATATTATCCAATGTATTTGGAATGGTAATAATGTTTCCCTTCACCCAACCATATAAGGACTAGCTAAGTACGTTCAAACTTCAAACTGTGAAATCTTTGATAATGTGTTCCATAAGAAAAAAAAATCACCTAGGCTTGTGAGCATTAATAGAGTCCTTGAAACCAATAGAAATAATTTCCTTTTCAACTTTAGAAATCCCTTATTTTGGAATATCAAGACATCCTTAAGCAAGAAGAGGATACTAGGGTTATAAAATCTAGGCGAATTGGCTTAACGACGGAGAAAGGGATAAAAGATTTTTTTTCTCACTACTTTGACTTGACAAAGTTTTAATAAGATTATAAGATTATCAAACAACTAGGAAAGTTAGAAGACTGATAAAACTAGTATGGATCACATTATTCATGATTATTTCACTTAAATTTCTCTTCCTCAAAAGATAAAGCCCCAATGGATGTCCAACCCACAAACTCTCCTTCTGCCACTCTAACAAACGTTTAAGTTGACAGACTCTTACAACGTATCATTGAAGTTGAAATCGTTAAAGTAGTCTTCCCTTTTAATCCTTTAAAGGCTCATGCTTTTATAGACTACGTCGTCTTTTTTTTTTCAAAGATGCTAGAGTATGATAAAGGAGAAAGTTTGGGGGATGGGTAAAGAGACTAATCATGTTGGACTAGGCCCAAAGGCTAATCTTGAGAAGACATTCCCATAATTATATTCAATCATTATTTTTGAGTGTTAAATAAACTGATTAATAGTAAAATCCTTAGAATAATATGATTATTATTAAATTATCCTTAGTCAAATATTATTGTGGGTTAAGACAACAATATTACATTGAACTTAATGTGTGGTTGATTGATGACAAGATGTTCTCATGGGTAGGGGATATCAAGTCAATGCATGGGTACATGTTAGAAGAATAGTGTTGTGACACCCCACATCCGATCCGATCACAGATCTAACTACATGATATCACATTACGTTGTCGAAGCAACTAAGACTATTTCAATTTTTTTCAACAATGATAACGACATTCAATCACATTACATAACATACATACTTAATTTAATGAACAAGCGTGAATAATCTATATCAAATGATCTCACAAATAGTGTTTTAGAATTAAATGGCGTCAGAAGCGAAGTTACGACTCGAATCCAACTCATTTTTCAGATTTCAATGTTGTTTCTCGAGACAAAGGGTTTCATGTCTTAAGACAACCCTTATTTTATTTTTGATAATTTTAGATTTGAAATCAACATGTCTCGAGGCATTAGAAATTGTGTCTTGAGGCAAGGTTCTTTATGTCTCAAGACTAGTTCTCGAGACAGATCTCTCCTGTTTTCCTATTTTACCTTCATTGTTTAGATGTCTAGAGACAAAAGGTTTTTGTATTGAGACTTAAAATAAGGCAAAAATAATTTAGGACATCTTCAAGATTTATTAAACATTTCTCAACCCTTACGTCTTTTACAGTTATTTGATGATTCATTTTGAGCTTAAAATTGGTTGGGCTTTGTGCTTTGAGGATGAGTAGGAACTAAGCTTTATAGTGGTTGATTGATTGAAATGTTGCATGATTAATTTTAGGGTTAGGGAGTAAATCATAAAAATTGAACTTAAATCGAATAAACTTTAAAACTTAGGATTGATGACTCTAGGGGAAAATTTAGATAGGTGGGATCGAGGGATATCCTATTGTGAAAAAATTCGATTTTCCTGATTTATTTTGGCAAGGTCGAGAGATAAATTTGACTAAATCTTCTAATTAGGTAAAATGGTGTTTGAGAGATAAAATTGGGCCAATTAGGAGTTTAAAAAAATTTAGATCCCTAATTTAAGAATTAATTAGCAACATGGATATCAATTGACCACTATTTTATCAAATTAGTACTTTTTAAATTTTGACTTTTGTTCAATTTAGTCATTATAGGTATAGTTTAATTTAATCAAACTTGAATTATGGATTGTTGTAATATAACACTTAGTTATTAGTGAACTAGACTTGCATTCTTGATTATTTTCCATCCACTTTATCACTTGATCTATATTGGGTTCAATCGTTGGAATACTTTTAGTGTTCCATTGTAACATTTATAAATATTACAATTAACCTATCACACTTGCAATTAAAACCACTTTTAAATCTATATTTGTGTTAAATCTCTACTCGATGTTTGTACACTGACGTGAGGTGGTCAAGTTGTTGAAACCGTTGTCAGGAAGATTTGTGTGTGATAAGTTGAATTGTTTTGACTTTTTTGCATGCATTTCTAGGGAGATAATTAGTGAAAGTTAGATTTATATATACGGCGTTTTACTTTTTCTTGTACTTCTTTCTGCATTTGTTTTGTTATTTTCCTTACTTGTGTTTGTCATGGTTGCATTTCTTAGTGTATAACTTGGAGTAACAATGAGTTAGTCCCATTTGATCTTGAGTTAGAAAAGATATCAACCAACACAAGATAAGGGCAACTTTTGAGAGACGACTCATCATCGATCGAACTAATGATTTTTGTGTTGGATCTGGTGCCCTAAGTATTGTATTTTCGTCTAAGTACACTTGTAACTTCTCAAACAGATTGATTAATAACACTATTCATGAATTACATTAATACTTTGTATATTGTCCTGACATGATTTTTGTACGCAAAGCACAATGGAAGCAAATGTTGCTCACTGGTTCTTTATTGTTTGACTAATATTTAACGGTACTACGTGATCAGATCGTAATATAGAAAGACAGGTTGTATTAGTAGAAGAACCTAAACATGTTGTAACACCTCTAACCCGTAACCATCGCCAGTCTAGGGAAGGGCATTACCAGATGAATCAAATCTTATATAAACATTTCATGTCATAATTTAACCAATCAAATCAAAGTGTCCCTTAAACAGGTCTAGGAGACCTTAAACATGCATTAGAAAGAGGTCGGGACTAAACCGAACACATACGAAAATTTCTAAAAATTTAATATTTTTCAAAGGTACAGAGGTCATACGCCCGTGTGGTCAGGTCGTGTGCCTCACACGGCCTCAGGCACGCCCGTGTGTCCAAGCCGTGGTCAACACTGACTTACCTCACACGGCCTGTCACACGTCCGTGAGTCTGGCCCGTGGTCGAAACTGACTTGCATCACACGGCTAGTCACATGCCCATGTGTCCAACCCATGTGCGAGCCTGACTTGAATCAAATTACAAATTTTAGGCCATTTGCAAGGCCAATTTGCCACCCATTTTGGGTCAATCCTACTAGCACAAACAGACACATTTCATACCTTCAAATTGCAACCAAATCATACCAATAATATCCATTCAAATGCCTATCAAACTTACCAACTTATGAACCATTTATCTCATATTAATCACAAGCATTTCTAAGTAGAATCCATCCAAAAACTTACCAATTCATTATGGAAACCTTTCATCAAAATATACTAACTTTGCATCACCAAAACATAAACTACTATTTACCATATTCACATAGCATTTTCAAGCCATATCACATAGCTTATATATACAACTCAAAACATCAACTAATTCAATTAGACTATACATGCCATACTTAACTATGTACATATTCAAAAGGTACCAAAATAGAGTTTGATAGTATGGTGATGATCCTCGACAATCCCCGAGCCTTCCGTAGCTTTAACAATCTATAAAACAAAACAAACACACACAAAGTAAGCTTTCAAAAGCTTAGTAAGTCATATACAAATAAACTTAATATATAAAACATTTATAATCATTTCAATTACAAGAACTTTAACATATCTCAATAGCATATTCATACTTCTTCTTTAGCTCAATTGTATCTAACCATTTGCTTGACAACAAATTACATCTCTATGTATCTCATTAGATCATAGCACACTCATACATATATCACATTTTGTCTCAACAAGTCTATGCACATATCTCATTTTTGCAAATTCACATATACTTACCTTTCATACTCAAACATAGTATATGTTTCAAACGTACCTGAATCAGTTACACTTTTTACATAGTCTTTCATTTCACGGAATTGCCCGTTGAACCATTCGAAATCAAATAGGATACTCGGATAACTCGTACAATGCCAACGTCTTAGACGTGGTCTTACATGTAATCAAATATCGATACCACTGTCCCAGACAGGGTCTTACACAAAATCATCTATGATGCCAATGTCCTAAACATGGTCTTACACAATTCTCAAATCGACGCCAATGTCCCAGACGTGGTCTTACACGATATCACATATCGGAACCCTATGTCATGACATATGAATCTTATCTATTCCTAAGGTTCGTACGGGACTTTCGGCCATTGACACATTGTCGATATTTTCTTGGTTTTCACATATATATCTTCCAAAACTATTCATCACAATTCAATATTATATGAACATGAATAAATCAACTTAAATACATTTATTTGTATATAGACTTACCTCGTATTCCAAATAAATGGACTGATTCGACTACTCGATCACTTTCGACTTTCCTCGGTCTAAATCCGTTTTCTTTGGTTCTTGATTTATACATATTCAAATTCAATCTATTTATTCACCAAATCATTCAATTCAATCCAAAAACACATATTTAGGGTATTTTACAATTTAGCCCTCACATTTTCACATTTTGACATTTTAGTCCTTATTTTACAAAATCACAAAATACACATAATTTCTTTGTACCCATGCTTAGCTGAATGTTCACATGCTTCATGTAAGTCCACACATTTCATTTATTTCACATTTTAGTCCCTCAAAATATTATTTTCACAATTTAGTCCAAATTACTCAATTTCACCAAAAATCTAAAGACAAAACATGTTAATCTAACACATATATTTCATATTTCATTAACTAACATCACAAAGCTTAAACATTCATCAATGGCACAATTTAAATTCTTCATCAAATTCCAAAATTAAGACATGGTTTTTGTAGTACTCGAAGCAACGATTACAAAAACGTAGAAATTATCAAAAACCGAACAAAATCTATACCTTAATCAAGATGAACAAGGGCCGAAACCTAGCTCGATTTCTTTTCTTTTATTTTTATTCAAATTCGGTACAAAGATGAGCATAATCTCATCATTTTTCATATTTGTTTTATTATAAACATATTAATTATTCATTTCCATTTTTGCCCTTAATGAATATTAATGATTAAACATTTAAACTATGGACATAATTGTCCACTAACTTAATAATGAAATAATAACATCATAAGGGCTTCATATAATAAAAGCCATAACAAATAGATGCCTTTTTATATGGCATGCTAGTTTTGCATTTAATGCAATTAGATCCTTTTATCAAATTAAGCACACAATCAATCAAATTAGTACACGAAACTTTCACACATGCTTAATATCATACTGCAAACACAGAAAATAATATTAAAATATTTTTTGACTTGGATGTGTGGTCCTGAAACTACTATTCCAACTAGGGTCTAAACTGGACTATTATACATGTCCTTAGTCTAATAGAAAATGAGCAAACCGATTGAAAGACTAATATGCCAAGTCTAATTAGGTAGATGCTTTGTCTTGGGCATCAGAGTGGATGACTCCCCGAATATAGAGACATAGATGTGACTGACTAGACTAACAGTACATCAAACTGGACCCAAGTAGAAGATATCCTAAACCCGTTTATAGACCTATTTGCTTGTGATGTTCATAGTTGGCATACCTAAATCCTGAGTGGATGGCGGACTATGTATGCATGTCTTGTACAATTTGATGTAAGTAAAAGTCTGAGTTCGAATAGATAAGGAACCGAAAGTTAGTGCGTTGGGTGTACAACTTCTGCAGTATGTAATGTAACAGCCCGTTTTTGGGTCAGACCGGAACAGTGGTTTCGGGACCACAAATACGAAGTCAAAATATTTATTTTATTATTTTAATAAGGTATACAGCATGATAGATTAACTACGTGAAAGTTTCGTAAAAAAATTTTACCATTTAAATGCTTAATTCGGCTCTATTAGCTAAAAGTGATTATTAGCTATGGTTTTTAAAATGGGGGGGTCCTCAAATGGTAATTAAAACATTTGAAATGTGAGTGGACATTTATGGACATTATTATGCTTGTTTTAAAGGTTTTATTATAAGGTTAATATAGTAAACTAATGATTAATAATAGATTAAATGAAACAAAACAAATGCTAGCTTGTTTTCTCTTCTTCTAGCCGAATATTAAAAATAGACATGGAAGCTCTTCAAGTTTTGGCAATTGCATGGTTATTTAGTAAGTGATTTTTGACTCGGTTTTTAATAATTTCTACATTTTTGAGATCGTTGCAACTTAATCTAGCTAGCCCGTATCTCCGATTTCGAAACTGTTAAAGTATTTGAATATTGCCATTGTTGAATGAATGAGTATTTTGTTAGTTGATGATGGAAAATAAATCATTGTTGATAGATGTACAAGTTTTGTAAAGTGAATTTTGGTAAAAATGTCAAAAAGGTATTAACTTGAGAAAACGTAAAATTATGTGGGTAAAAGTGTGAATAAATTGAAAATATGGGCTACTAGTAACATATAGAAAATTAGACTAAACATGGGCTGGTGATTAATTGCATGAATTTGCAATTTTGTGTAATAAGGACCAAATTGTAAAAATGTGAAACATTAGGGGCAAATATGTAATTTTGCCAAAATGTGTAAATTGTGCTAAATTGAATAAAATGAGGATTTAATAAGTAAATTTTGATATTATATAGATTGAGAAAAATGAGAATTGGATCTAGAACGGGGGAAAATAAAGTATTGGATTAGTTGACCTAATTCGTCGTTACAGCGAACGAGGTATAATTAGAATTGAACTTTTAAAATACTTGTATTTATTTGAAATGTATGTATATAATTGAGGAATTGATATATTTGGAATGCGAGTGCCTAATTGATATAGATTGATGGTTACCGAGCCTCATTTAAACCGTATAAATTCGTAGGATACGAGTGACATGTCACTAGGGTTACCATTTTGGTCGAGCTCCTACATTTGTTGCGGACTCACCACAACTCGTATGAGCTTATCGATATATCAGCTCGTAAGAGCTTACTATTTTCAACTCGTCAGAGCTTACTGTTTCAGCTCAATAGAGCTTACTGTCCATCAGCTCAGAAGGAGTTTACTGATCATAGCTCGAAAGAGCGGAAATGATAATGAATTGACAAATTACTAATGTATATCACCCAGTATCCTTTGAAGTTCTAATGGGTTCAATGGGCATAAATTATGTTACTGGTTATGTGAAAAAGCTATATGTTATACGAATGAATTACTGTTATATGGATGAAGTACTGTTTAGACGAATGAGTTACTGTTTTTGAATGAATAACTGTTTTATGGATGTAGTACTGTTTAAACGAATAAGTTACTGTTACCGAATGAATTACTATTTATATGATTGAAAGTGAAATGTTACAAATGATGTACATGATATATGAATTTGATATAATACATTGATGTATGAAATTGAGATAAAGGTTGATTATATGTACTTATGAGACTAACTTATTGATGAATGTTTGTGTATAGGCATTTGGCAAGTGAATTTGATATACTTTGTTTATTTTTATTATTATGTATAAATGGTAAGTTAAATTCTGAATTATACGGGCTTACTAAGCTATAAAGCTTACTCTGTTTCTTTTCCATGTTTTATAGAGGTTCGGTAGCTCGCTCGATTCGGATAAAGCCGGAGATACGCATCACACTATCCAGTTGCCGATTGGTACCTTTAACTTTGTGGATATATATAAATATGACATGTATAGGCTAGTTTTAAAGAAGATAATTATGGTTACTTGATATAGTAATTTTGGTGCATTTTGTGGTACAAGTTAAAGCCATGTGATTTGGCTTAACTTGGTATAATGTTTTGATTGTGTATAAGTATTCAAATTTGGTTGATGATTTTGGCTACCTATTATATGATGAAATGGTACCATTTGGCCTTGTATATGTACATTGAATTTGAGGTGGAAAATTGGCCTTGCAAATGGCTTATTTTTGTCCACACTGGCAGAGACATGGGCATGTGTCTCAGCCGTGTGTGACACACGGTCACATTACATGGTATGCTTCACATGGTATCACACACGGGTGTGTGATTGGCCATGTGGTACAAGTTAGTATACCCTCTAAATGGCACACGGCCTGGCACACGGGCGTGTGTGGCCACTTTAAAGGACACACGGGCGTGTGGTCGGCCGTGTGACCCAAGCCAATATGTATGCCTTGTTTCCATACGGCCTAAGACACGGGCGTGTCTGGAGTCGTGTGTGGCACACGGCCTGTTTACACGGGCGTGTGACCCCTGTATGTTTGAAATTTTTCTAAGTTTCCAAAATTTTCATATGTTATCGGTTTAGTCCCGAACCATTTCTAAAGCATGTTTAAGGCTTCGTAGGCCCTTATAAGGGACAATGTGTTTGTGATTGAATGATAATTGAGTATGAATGCATAAATGTATGGGTTATGTATGTTAAATGATGTGTATTGATCGGTAATACCTCGCAACCCTATTCCGATGACGGATAGGGGTTAGGCGTGTTACATGTACTATCATTCACAATAGTGGGATTCATAGCCCGAGACATGGGTAAATGATATTCTCTCATAGGCATTACATGGTTGATAGAAAGTAAACTTGTCCACAGGTCATCGTCTTTGTGATGGATGACTTGATCACTATTTGATAGTGATTAAATTTTTATTAAGGAAGATATAATGGTTACCATGAGATAAAATAAGATTATATTGGGGGAACAAATACTATCCCAAAGAGATCAAGGATATATTATGAGGGTAACACACTTACGACAAGGTCATTGGACAAGCACTGAATAGTTGCTTTCGTAATAGTATGTCGATTAGAGAGAGCTTAGTCACAAATTGTAGTGGAATGACTTCGTGACTAAATGAGTTTATAATTAATAGGCGAAAAGTTGAAACTTAATTATAAATCATTTAAGCCCTAATTACATATGTCCAATCAGTCCCTCCGCTAGCTCGTTGAAACCAAAAATTAATTGCGTGTTTGAATCAAAATGAATGGAATGAATAAAAACAAAGAAATGGAAAACATTCAGAAATGATTATGATTTTCTACAAAATGGATACATTGAATCATTTGGAAATGAATGTAGATTTCTTAAAAAATGGAAATGGAAATGAAAATGAGAAATGATCCATTTGCAAATATATATGGATTACTCAGAAATGATCAGAAGAATGCTTTTATGATTTTAAGCAGTTTTAAAGCCTGAAAATGAAAATAAACCATTTAGTCGTAGTGAACAAGTTGAGTTGTGCAATATTGAATATATTTTCTTGGAAATTTTATAGGGGTAAAATCATCATAATTTTATTGGGGGTAAATTTGGGATGAGAAAATTATTTAATTGGAAAATTGATGTTTATTTTGGAAAATAGAAAATTATGTATTGAGTTGGATTAAACCATAAAGTGTTGGGTTAAAAGTCTAAAAAGCACATATAATTTGGCCCAATACAATGACAGGCCTGAATCCCTATCATAATACATATGAAGGGAAACAGACCCTATTAGCCCCTCTCCCTCTTCTAGTTGGACTAGAAAGTTGTTTTTCTATTTGAAAAAAACCTCTACAATTCAATAAAAATTCTACCTTCTCTCCCTATAAGTAGATGACACCAGTAGAGTTATTTACGTAACTTGGAGAGATTGTTACTCTACCGAAAAACAGAGAGAATTTATTCTCAATTATTAAATATATTTTTCCAGAATAACAATTCTACTGTTTTCTATTAAAAAAAGAGAATTTTCGTTTTCATCCTAAAGATAAAAGAAAACTTTTTCTAGTTCTGTGTTTTGATTTAATTGGTTCAAGTTTACACTCGAAGCAGTTCGTGGTATAAGAATAGTAGAGAAGATTGTTTGGTTGAAAGATGAAAAATGTCAAGCATCCTCTTATAAAACACATGTATGATTTCGGTTCAAGGTTTATTGCTAAAAATATCACAAATCGGGTCGGTTTTCAAAATTTTAATTTTTCATTGTGCAAGAAAACTGTTTTCAAACTAGATTTTTTCCATCATTTTGGTCTACTGATTAACAATCCACTCTCTGAAGATCCACTTGTAGACCTTCCTCGTAGGAAAATCGAGTTTGAAAAATGCAGCGAAAAATAAATTTAAGGAAAAACTAGAGTTTTAAAAAAATTATTCCAAAACAAGAACTTGGTTGTGATATCTAAAGTAGTAAACATTTAATCAAAATTGTACCTTTTCGATTTGTCTAAAATTAACGCTTTGGTCGAGTAGTCTTCTTCGTTATCCTCAAGCTCACGTCTGTTGAGTATGAGCTCGCTTCGAATCAGAAAATTTTTCACAAATTTACCAATAAGATAATTTCGTAATTTCTCTAATCTTTTGGACCAAGTTGTAAAGAAGAAAAATATCTCTAGAAATTTTCTGAAATAATTTCTTCAGAGAATTTTCTCTTTACAACTTTCTCTAGAATTCAAGTGTGGAAAATAATGACCTAAGGCTCTCTGTATATAGGGAGAGTTTAAAGATTTTGATAAATATGAGATTAAATTTAATATTAAATCTTATTAAATTAATAGAATATTTATCTATAAGATAAACATTAAATTTAATTTAATTATTAAAATAATAATTTTAATATTAAATTAATAAAATACTATTAAGATCAATATTAAATTAAATTTAATATTTAATCTATTAAAATAATATTATTTTAGGCCATTTCACACGCCCGTGTGGACTTATTTTAGGCCGTGTCTCCATCGAATTTTGGAAAATTTAAGTCTCAGGGTCCACACAGCCAAGGACATGCCCATGTATCTAGGCCGTGTTTATTACACGGCCGTGTCGCCAGGCCGTGTAACTCACTGTTGATTTTTTCAAAATTTTAAAACTAAGTCAAAGGATCCACACGGCCAAGCGTGTGTCCAGGCCGTGTGGGTTTTTTAAAAACCATTTTTTTTAAAAATATTGTGAGTTAAAATTAAGAGTTTAGCAGTGTTAGCACTTGGGTTGCCTTCCGAGAAGCTCTGGTTTAGACTCTAAGCTCGACTTACCTCGTATTCGCTCGGTTACAATGATTCGCAAAGTCGAAACTCCTCTTTCTAGCTTTCGATTCTATTTTCAACATAAGGTTTGAGTCGAGTAATATTTACTTTAAAAGTTCCGAATTTAGAATGATTTACCTCGACTGTACCATATGGGAAAACATTCAGTACTGTGAAAGGAGTTGCTTTGTTTGTATAAACCTCTGAATTAGCAATTCAAGGATTCGTTTCATCCAACAACACCTATTCCCCAGCTTTAATGTGGTGTGTTCCTTCCTTATGCTCGTCATGGCGTCGCTTTGGTTCATCGTGTATGCTCGGTTTCCCCTTGACGTGTGTCCGCCATTCATCTAGTTCATCGATCTGTAATCTTCGTTCTTCATGAGTCGTTCTGTGTTTGTCACATGGGATAGAATGTGGCTCCATCACTTTCTTCCTATGGATTTCCTGCAAAGAAGTTTGAGCCACAATGTTATTCACATCAACGGAGCTTGTATAGCCATCTCGATTACTAGATATTTTAGCAGAATCACAAGCCTGAAAAGTGATCGTGTCATCTTCTACACGAAGTATCAGTTTACCTGTACCAACATCAATGATAGTTCTAGCAATTGCTAAAAAGGGCTGTCCTAAAATTAAAGGTACGTCACTATCCTCATCCATGTCTAGAATAACAAAGTCAACCGGGAATATAAATTTATCGATTTTGACAAGTACGTCTTCAATAATACCCCTAGGAAATCTAATGGTTCTATCAGCTAATTGGATACTCATCCTAGTTTGTTTGGGTTTCCCAAGACCTAGTTGCTTAAACATTTTATAGGGCACGACATTAATACTTGCCCCTTAATAAGTTAAAGCATTATTAACATTTAAACTACCAATTAAACAAGAAATAGTAAAACTCCCTGGATCTTTCAATTTGTTGGGTAGTTTATTTTGTAGAATGGTTGAGCAAACTGCATTCAGCTCTACATGTGACAAATCATCCAACTTTCGTTTGTTTGCCAAAAGCTCCTTTAAAAATTTTACTGAATTGGGCATATGCAAAAGAGCTTCAATAAATGGTAAATTAATATGTAACTTTTCAAAAGTTTAAGGAATTTACCGAATTGTTCGTTTGTGTAGTCTTTCCTTGTCGCATCTGGATATGGTACACGAGGTTTATACTCCTCTCTTATCGGTTTTTGTTCGTTGTGGCTTACCTCAACCTTACCATTGCATACCACAGTTTGTCGCCTCGATTCAAATTCAAATTCAGCTAACCCTTCTTCATCTTGAACAATAATGACATGAAGTTGCTCCTTTGAGTTAGTTTCCGTGTTGCTTGGCAAGCTACCTTGTGGTCATTCTGAAATCATCTTTTCCAATTGACCGATTTGATTCTCAAGCCCTTGAATCGATGCTTGTTGACTTTTGAGTGCTGTTTCGGTGTTTTGGAAGCGGGTTTCTGACACCAAAATAAATTTCATCAACATCTCCTCAAGGTTCGGCTTCTTCTCTTTAGGGTAAAGTTGTTGTTGGAAGCCTGGAGGGGGTTGTTGATACGGGCCGGCTCGGGGTGAGTCGAAACGTATACGGGTTGCCCAATCGTCTACGAGGAGGAATCAAGCCTTCGGAAAAGTAATCGAGAAATATGGATGAATTCGCGGAAGCTTTAAGTGAATAAAATAAGAAACGGTTCGATTTGATGAAAAGAAATGAAAATGGATAAATAAATAAAAAATAGATAAAGGATAATTTTGATGGAGATGGATAAAAGAACTTAAACAAGAATCGATTCAACACTAAAGAGTGTCACCCCGGATTCTATGATGTTAAGGTGGTAATAGGAAAAAAATCGATATGGACCAAGACCCGTTACCTAAAAAGATAAGAACCGTTGGTATAATTTGATGGATGAGAAACGACTGACGCCACAAACAAAGCTTGATAAGTCGGAGTTGAAGCTCGTACGAAGGATAGAGAGGAGATAAACTTACTCAAATGAACAAAGTTCATATATTTTCATTAAAGTCTTCCCCTTTGAATGATAATTACATAACCTTTTTATAGGCTAAACAAAGGTCAACCACAAGCTTGGCCTTTAACCCTTAAGTTTTCAAAAAGACACTAGTAACCTTGTCCCTTAACCCTTAAGTTTTCGAAAAAGCACCAGTAACCTTGTCCCTTAACCCTTAGGTTTTCAAAAAGGCACCAGTAACCTTGTCCCTTAACCCTTAGGTTTTCGAAAAGGCAACAGCAACCTTGTCCCTTCATGTTCACCAAAAGACACCTGGCAACTTTGTCTCTTCATGTTCACCAAAAGGCATTGGGCTAGTTGAATGCCGAATGAAGCTTGTAAAACACTGGGAATATAAGCAAGCAAATGTCGTTCGTCTTCTTAAAGAAGAACTTGACAATCTAAGCAGGCAAAGGCAAGAATCTGAGCTCAAGAGGATTGAAGTTTGAATATTGAGTTGCTTCATAAATTTAAAAATCGTTGGTGCCCCAAGCGTGCCTGTATCAGTTTTTGTCTTTGATTTCCTTGACCACCCCACGAGAAATTGGGGTGGTTCCTCCAACCTGCATTGTAAGTATTACTATAGGGATTGTCGAAACTATTTTTTTCATTAAAAAATAGGCTCGACTTTAAAACGAAAATGGGAGTCGCCACCAATCCTTTTTTCAGGTGTGATCGGATCACCTTGAGATTGATCATTAAAACTTTTTGATTTATTAAACCATGATTTTGGCCTACAAAATTCGTGAAAACGGGTTCGAGAGTCAGTTACGTACGAGGAAGGATTAACACCATCGTAACGCCCAAAATTGGTACCTAATTGATTAATTAACGTCTTAATGTCGAAAATTTGAAAAGATTTTAAAATACAATCTTCTTTATTTAAAAGAAAACTTGAATAAATTAAATTGGATGCTAAGACCCTCTTATTTCGAAGAAGTAAAATATCATGCCTAGTGAGTTAGGATACGACCTTTTAAATCGTCGAAACTAAGCTTGTCTTTTGACCTTTAAAACTCATGCATTTAAGTCTAAGAAGGATATTCAGTTATTTGGGTCAAATGAAAAATCAGAACCCAGTAAGTTAGGGCACAATTTCTCAAAATTCCAAATTCAGAATATATCCTTTATTTTTAGAAATCCTTACCCCGAGATAACAAAATGTCATATCCAGTGAGTTAGGACACAACATTATTGAATTCCTGAGAATAAGCTTTTATTTAACTTCTACGCTTTGATTTAAAAAAGATAATTGGTGCTTTAGACTCGACGAGAAAAATCAAAACCCAGTAAGTTAGGGTACGATTTCTCGAATCTCGAATTACAAAAAATTGCTTAATAAAATTTTTTATGTATCAGACAAAGATTAATGTAACGTGATTTTATAGTAAAATGTAAAAAATGAATTACGAGACTAATAGGCATAACAGACTAATAATAAATGTATTAATGTATGACGATATAAAGGACAGAGATCAAATAACAAGCCAAAATATACGAAAAATAATAATTAAAGAAAAACTAAAAATTTAGCACTAAATGATTAATATTAAACAAATCAATAAACAAATATAGCGTAACAAACTAAAAAAATCATAATATTAATAATAATGATGGTGGCATTAAGAATAATAAAAAAATTTGAAGTTTTACAATATATAAAAAGATATAAATAAATAAGTAATAAACTGATAAATGAATAAGTATATTTAAAAATATTAAGCAAATAAATATTATGGAAATAATAGTAATAATAACAAAGTTAATTAAAAATATTTGTAATAACAACAATAATATATTAATAATAACATTAATAATAATATAAATAATAATATATTAATAGTAAGGAAAGTATTAATAAATAATAAAATATAATAATAATAGTAGTATTAAGAATAATAATAAGAATAGTAAGAATAATAGTAGTAATATTTAAAATTAATAGTAATAGTAATAATATATAATAATAATAATAATAATAATAATAATAATAATAATAATAATAATAATAATAATAATAATAATAATAATAATATAATTGCAAAAATAACCAAAGAAGGACTAAATTGAAACTTAAAACGGAAGTCTAGGGAAAAATCAGAAATAAAAAGAAAGGGGGGACTCAATTAAAACGCTCGCCATGAACAAGGGACTAACTGGGCAATTTTGCCTTTCCCCAAACCGACGCCGTTGAAATGGGGACCCAATTGAAAACAAAACAAAATGTTGGGTCAAAATTAAAAAATAAAAAGAACTTAACTGTGAAACCACAAAAAAACGGAAGGACCAAACTGGTAATTATACCAATTTAAAAAAAGCGGATCCTCCTCGGGTTGGGTCAACACGCGGATGTTAGCCATGAAACGACGCCGTTTTAGGTCTTAATGCCCCACTCCAAAACGACGTCGCATACTCAGCTTTAAATATCAAAAAATTAAGGCTGAAATCATTTTGTCCACCATTTCTAAAAAAAAAAACCCCAAAAAAACCTCTGAAAGCTCTTGGAGTTCTGGCATAACTGTAACACCCCCAGACCCGGCCCAGACGTTATGGCTAAATCCGAGAATGTCACATCGAAGGCATATTTCACAACGATTTTGCTAAGTTAAAATTTAAGACCCAAACGCCCAAAATCTATGAGTCTTGCTAAGTAATGATAAAAGCCCATTTAATTATTTTAAGTATTCCGAAAACCATGTTTAAACATAAGAAATTACTCAGGTTTAATAATTAAGAAAACAGTGGAAACAAAAAAACTCAAAATCCAAAGTCAAAACGGAGTACAAGGCCTTATTACATCCAATGAAAATAAAACAATTAAAATCATGACTTTTGAAACAATTAAATAAAACTTCTAAACATCTTGTAGTGTGGCCATCTTCGAGTCCTCTCCCATTTCGAGCCGCTTACTGAGGATCACCTGAAACATTTAATAAAAAGGGTGTGAGTTTCGAAACTCAGTGTGTACAACCCTTGGCATTCAATTCAAAATACAATTATCACATTGGCCTGAGCCCTATCAAAATTGGTGGTCTTGGGCCTTGGCCCACAATGACCTCATATCATATCATATCATAACATATCATATGCAATACAGGGTAATGCAAAACCCTCCCTAAAAATTCATCCGCTACACACCATTTCCTTTCCAACCCTACACACTTGTGGGGATTTCTAAATCGACCCACCCATCCTCTACACACCAAAGGTAGCACTCACAGCGGCACTACTCAATGTTGCCGCAAAGCTGCTAATCATATAATAGGCTTAAAGCCACCGATGGATCCATGGTCGTCAAGCGACTATGCGATCCTCAAATCTTCCTCCGTACCATAATTCCCACCCATATGCATCCTAATCAGAATATCATATGAATGCAACATGCACATGAGTAACATTCACAAAACTCATACTCAAAACATAGGGGTATTTTCGTCACTTCACAACCCAAGGGTATTTCCATAAATCTACTCTATAGGGGTATTTAGGTAATTTTGCAAAACAGAGGTACCTTGGGAATTTTGTAAATTAGGGATGTTTTGGTAATTCTGCAAACCAAGGGTATTCTGGTAATTTCACAATTCGGGGCTATTTTAGTGATTTTACAAATCTGAGGATGTTTTGGTAATTTTTACAAATCTAAGGATATTTTGGTAATTTTCAAGGCGTATTTGGTCCCTCTCGAGTTTTAGTTATGAACTTTGGCCTATTAACAAGTCCTTGCGGCTAAAGTGAACAGACACTATGCACCAGGTAGGATTCCAGAGAAGAGGAGGTGGGCTGCTAGGGCCGCTTAAGTACGAAGCTCTCCCTAGACCCAATCCTAGACATGCATATGCCCGTTACCACACTCTAACCTAGCGACTTGTCCACGAACATGTTTAATTATTAGAAAGTCTTATGCGGTTTAAGAGTTGTTCAGTACTAAACCTAAAGTCCGTAAAACCCTAGCATACTAGTCTACGTCCCCATAAAGCCCATCAACCCATTTCACCTTCATATAACCAAATCAAACAATTTCACAAAACTTAGCCTCAGGGCCCATCGGGCCTATTTAGCCACTTTCGACTTTTCAGCTTTTCGGCATTGCCGATTTCGTGTGTGCATAGTGTTTGTACACACCTAGTTACTGCGACGTGCTATACTATTCTTAGCCTCGAACCTACAACCAACCAACATTCAATCAATCACTAAATCAAAACATTTACCAAAAGTCGAAGCCTTACCGTAACCTTACCGTGTGCCACTGGGTTCTAATAGCCCTTCCTTAGCTACTAATCAGGAGTATCCCTTAGATCTGCACTCACACATACACCATCAAAATCTGAGTGACTCATAATCCACACAAGTCACCCTTATAGATCATACACACATTCGGCTATTCACTTAAACCACAATCGAGTTGAATACACTTACCCTTGCTAACGATCCTACCACGCTTGCGATCTTTGAATCTTATTCTTGTTATCACAAAGTTAAAGACATGACAGTTAGATAGCCTTTCAGCTTTTAGCAAAAACGTACAAAAGAGGTTAACCGAATACTTACCAACTCCACTTTCGATCCTACGGCCTAAATTCGGCTTTTAAGATTAATATGGTGACAGAGACAATTTGACACCAATAGGGAGAGGAGGAGAAGTGATCGGTTAGAACGAAAGGTGAACAAGAGAAGGAATTTAAGAAGAGAAGGTATGGGGAATTCGGCTAGAGAGAAAACCAAAATTTCGGCAAAGGAATGATGGGTTTTTTTTTGGCAAATGGAAGAATTCGGCTAAGGGGGAGAAAAAGAAATGTAATGGAACCCAAGGAACCTCTCAAAGGAATTCGGCACCTCCTTTTATAGCCAATAGCCGAATCCTACCTTCCCCCACAGTTCAATTCGGCACCAACTCTTCCCACCTCTCATCTCCTAATTTTTCTCCATGATATCTCCCTTATCTCATCCGAAGTTCCCTCCTTTATCAGCTTACAAGACCAATTCAAACATTTCAACAAAAGAGTCCAAATTCCACACAACTCTGGCCGTCCACTATGCAAAATAAACACTCCAAAAACACCTTACCACTACTCGAACCTTGGACCTCTTCACGCCACCTTGTAGCTCCCCTAACGACGCCACATTGCCATTGGACCACAAGCCCATTTGTGTCCTATTTTCCCCTTAATCTGCTTAAGAGGCCTAATGTCTGAGACTAGGGTCCACTAAAGTAAGAAAAATAAATTTTTCCCTATTGTCTTCCCTATCTCTAAGGCTTCAAATAATCCCAATAATACCTTAAAATTAATATTCTAAGTGCTACTCCTACATACCAACCTCGGTGCACGAAAATTTAGAGCTTCAGGATTTTTGGGGCGTTACAACCCAATAGGCCCAAATCTACTAGGCCCGAATTTGGGGCATTACAATAACTCTATCATCGAGCCACCGTGCTCCGCCACCGTCTGTCGTCGTGCACGATGGTTAGAGACTAAAAAAATGGCTATTTCAATCTGTTAAAGCGCCTTAAACATAGATCTAAACACCGAATAACCAAATCCCACCCCGAAATCCCAAGCAAAGACAGGTGACTCCTCAGATTCAGTTTCTCCGATCGCCAGAAAAATAAGATAAAATCCCTACCCAACAGCGTTTTCAATATTCTCTTATACTTAAGACTTGAATAAATAGGTAGAAGTTCTAGTGAATACCTTTAAAAACTTTGTATTCTTTGATTTATATTAAAAAAAAGTCAACTTTACAAATTATTTTCAGCCCCTTTTATAGTCGATTTAAAATAATAAAAAGAAAATATAAAATGCCCTCAATTTTCATCATCTTTTTCCATTTTATTGCGTACTACTACTATTTTGTCATTTTTGCAGGCGAAACCACCGTACAGAGGAAGGGGTCGTTCGTGGTGTGACGTGGAGGCCCGAATGCATGAGGGTTGCGGTGCTAGAAGGTTCTAGGGTTTCTGAAACCGTAATCAAATTTTGGGTTACTCGGGCTGTAACACCTCTAACCCATATCCGTCGCCGGAAAGGGGTTACAAGGTATTACCAGACGAAACATAACTTCCGAATAGATATAATCATATGCATAATTTTATTGAAACTCTTAAAACAAATAATTATTAATATAAATAAAACTAAATTAATCTCTTTGCAAATCATATGGCAGTACTTTCTAAATACATAATCAGATTTATAAATCATAAGCAATAAGCACCGAACATATCATTTATTCACATTGCATTTGTTCATACCATAAATATAATATAGTACTACAATCTATAAACACATATATAAGATATAATAAATAACGATATTCAAACACATCTCATTCATTTTTTTTTTGCAAGTTCCAATCGGCACCATTTAGAAAATAACAAACTTAATTCCATATAACTTAAAGTACTATTCATTTAGTAACTTTACAAAACCTCAGCCGAATATAGTAATGCATATTTCAATGTCCACTTTTAACTTACTAAATCCCTTTACAAGCGTATATTCTTACATAGAATGTAACAGTCCGAAATTGACCCTAATCGGAACAGTGGTTTCGAGACCACAAATCCAAGTCTGAATATTATTTTAATATTATATTCTATGTTGATGATTAGTGAATTAGCATGTGTTAAATTTTTGTGAATTAATTTGCTTATCTGTGTGTCTAATTTGACTAAAGGACTAAATAGTATAATTGTTAGAAGTGACCTTTTAATGGATTATGTGTTAAATTGTGATGGCTTTATCAAAGTGAAGTCCTTAAAGGACAATTAATCCAATGTTAGTAGAGTGGAAGGCAACATGAGAGAAATTAGATAAAATATTGTTATTATAATAACAAGTTTTATTATTAATAAGTAAATAAATGTTATTTTTAATTTAAGACATAAAATAATGAAACAAAGTGGAAAGAAAGAGAACATACCTTTATTCATCTTCTTGGCCGAATGTGGGAGGAAGAAAACTCCATTGTTGAAGCTTGAATTTCGGCAATTGGGAGCTCAATTTGGGGTATGTATTTTGCTTAGTTTTTAATAATTTTTACATTTTTAGAATCGTTGCTTTGAATGCTATACAACCCATGTTGAAATTTTTGAGTTTATGACACATTAAGATTCGGCCATTTATGTATATTCATGGTATGTGATGTTTGATGGTAGATTATTAATAGTATGTTTTAAATCATTATGTTTATAATTAGAAGTTTTGGAGAAATTGAGTGTTAGGGACTAATGTGAAAAAAATAAATTCTTGAAGGACTAAAACATGAAACAAATGAAATGCAAGGTCTTGTATGAAGTCTAGGAACATTCGGCCCTTGATGTGTGTGACCAAAATTGGTGTATTTTGTGTTTTGTACAAATTGGACTAATTTGAAAAAGTGTGAAACATTGAGGGTAAAATGGTAAATTTCCCATTTAGGTGTTTTTGGGTTAAATTGAAATGAAATATACTTGAATGAGCTTATTTTGAATTTGTTTAGATCGAGAACAAAGAAAAACGGACTTGGATCGGGGAAAGGCGAAAGTTATCGAATAGCCGGTTCTCGACGTCCGACGATATCCGAGGTAAGTCTATAATCAATTTAATACCTTTAATGTCAATTATAACCTTGAATACATATTGAATTTTGGAATAATGGTTATGAAATTGGCGAAAGCTGAACGTGGATAGATATTTTATCATGAAGTGTTATTAAATTTTAACTGAATTGATAAGTTCATGTGATATGAATTAAGTATGGTTTATATAATTCTGGTCAGTTTGTAATGTGAATGAGATGGAAATAATGTCGTATTTCGGGCTTCGAGCCTAGCAGGCTTTGTGCCGGTGATGTGTATCAGGCTTATTGCCTAACAGGCTAAATGCCGGTGATCAATTTCAGACCTCGGGTCTAGCAGGCTTAGTGCCGGTGTGTATTTCAGGCTTGATGCCTAGCAGGCTTAATGCCGGTGATGTATTATAAATAGAGAATTCATGAATCATTTACAAGGTGGAACATAAATACTACAATAAGCTAAATGCTCGGGTAAGTATAAGTTTTTCATAGATGCAAGGAATAAGTAAGTTATTATCTTTCCTTTCGAATTAAGTAAGTTGTTAAGTAGTCAAGGTTTTCAGTGAGGAGTTTATATGTGCATTTGATCTATTCATTAATGAGTATGATATGTATATTGAAATATAAGCTTGGTAATGTCTTTGAGATTCGGTCATATGTATAAATGTCAAAGGTGAGAACTATTGGAGATGCTTACATATGTGCATGACTAATTACATGTGATTAAGACGTATGTTATACTTATTAGTTATGGAATATGCGAATATCTAAGGTATTTAAGTGTTTTGGAGAGTTTGTATGGCTATGATAAGAAAATGATAGATGTTAAGTTAAAGTAATGGCATTCGGCCATAATGGAACTTATAGGTTAAATTATTTGTATTCAATGTCATAGACATATATATATATATATATATATATATATATATATATATATAATGTTTGAATGTTCAATTACTGTATTGTAATTGCTTAAGACTTACTAAGCTAGTAAGCTTACTCTGTGTGTGTTTATTGTTTTGTCTTATAGATTTTGATCAAGCTACAAGCTCAGGGGATCGTCACTGAAGTCATTCACACTATCGGCTCAATTTGGTATCTTTAAAGTTTGAACTTTTGAACTTAAGGCATGTATACGGTAGCTTAATGAATGATATTTCATTAATGTATATAGCCATGCGAAAATGGCTAAATTATAGTATTTTGGTCTTTAATGTATTCGGCCATGGCATTTATTCACCATGATAGTGTATTTCATAATGCATTTATGCTTGTGTTGTAAGCACCAATTTTAGCCCGGGTTCATTAACCCAGGGCCCAAAACTCGTGGGCCCATTCACGACCCAAAATTCAGCCAGAAATAAAACAAATAAATTTTAAATGTCCAAAGTCCATTTACAAGAAACCCGAGGCCCATTTTACAAACCAAACACTAAAACTTGGAGCCCAATTTAAACCCATACAAACCCTGACCCAAAATAACGAAGGCCCAATGGCCCAAAACTAATCAGGGAACCCTAGGGTCCCCTCTCCTCTCTTGCGCCGCAACCCCTGGCCACCACTACCAACATCAGCCACTCCCCCACTTCTCATTGTCCCCCATGATCAGCAAGAAAAGACAAAACAGCAGCACCACTAACACCTGCAAAACCAAGCACACGCAACAACAAAGCAGAGAAAAAGAAGGAACAAACACAAAAAAAGAAAAAAATAGAATCTTTGTAAATTGGTTATAAAAACCGAAACATAACGATTGTAAAAAAGGGGGGGATTTTTACGAATTCAAAGGAACAAAATAAGAACCATCAGAAATCAAGAAAGCAAAAAATATAAAAGGTTGAGTCCATTTTCGTGCTAATTTTTACTACCGTTTTCATTTATTATCAGTTCTTTATTTTTGTTACTTTAAGATTTTCACAAGCAATAATAAAAAGGGGAAAAGGGACTTACGATTGGGTGTAGGCCGTCGATCTTCGTCTTCTCCGTCACGATCGGAGCTTAGAAGAGGGTCACGGTTCAGATTTTATATTTGTTCTCTCCGTGGCAATAGGGGCCGGACGGTGACTAATCGAGTCGGGTCTTGCGCTGTGTTTCTCGCCTGTCCAAGGGACGATTCCGTGGCTAGGGGAAAGGGTTAGATTTCGGCTGAGGGAAGAGATAAAGGGGCTAGGTTTTGCTGAATGAGGGAATTGGGATGTTTTAGTTCTGTTTAGGAGAGGTTTAAAAGCCACCGATTAAAACGGCGCCGTTTCAGTGGGTTCCCCAGGCGCCAAAACGGCGTCGTTTTGGGGAACCCAGGCAAACCGACCCGAAGTCGACCCGACCCATATACAGGGTCCGCGCGTTTGTCCTTGGAAGGGGAATTTGTGCATACAGTCCCTCCTCATTTCCAGGTTCTTATAATCAAGTTTTCGTGTGCTTTTAATTTGGCCCTCATTTTTATTCGACTTTCGATCAAGTCCCTACCAAAACGCGCACTTCAAGAGCGGGGTTAAATTGCTCGATTGGTCCCTTTTGTATGGCTCGTATTGAGTTTTAGTCCTTAATCCCCTTTTCATTCTATTTTATTACAATTTTAGCTCCTTTTATTTCATTTCAATTTCGATTCAGTCCTATTTTTATTGCATTGCTATTGATATCATTTTTTATTATTTGTTGTTATTTACCATGTCATCGTCCTTATTATTATTACTATTATTATCATTATTATTATCATTATTATTATTACTATTATTATTATTATTATTATAATATTTGCTACACTATTATTAGTAGTAATAGTATTCATATTATAATGTTTATTATCTCGATCTTTACTAATTTTACCATTATTTACATTGTTTTGTTTTTTAATGTCTTATTTTATTTTTAATATTTTTATTTTATTTCTTTGTTTTTGTTTCGACATTTTTACGATCATTTTCGTTTGCGTCATTTTATGTAAATCGATAGTTTCGGGATGATCTTGGATTCAAAGGTTTAAAATATCGTGTCCCAAAGTATTGGACGTGATACTTTATCCTTTTGAAACAAGAAGATCCCCATTTTCAATTTGAAAATTATGGGATGATCTCCAAATCAGGGGTTTAAATTATCGCGTCCTAAAGCATTGGATGTGATATTTTAGTCCCTCGGGAATGAGAAAAGTCTCAATTTGCGCTTTGGAAAACCACGAGATAATCTCGGGATCGAAGGTTTAAACTATCGTGTCCTAAAGTATTGGATGTGATATTTTATTCCTTCGAAACGAGAAGGTTTCGACGTAATTCAAGAAAACTCAAATATTTCTAAAAAGGGTCAAGAACTTTAAATTCCTTTAAAATTTCCAACTTTCGACATAAGGACATTAATTGATCAAATCAGTACCAATTTTGGGCGTGACGAGGGTGCTAACCCTTCCTCGCACGTAACCGACTCCCGAACTCGATTTCTCAAAACTTCGTGGACCGAAAAATATTGTTTTAGTAACCAAATCTTTTATTAAAACAAAAAAAGGTGATCCGATCACACCTAATAAAAGGTCGGTGGCGACTCCCGTTTTTATTTTCAAAACCCAAGTTCGATTCCCGTTTTTGTCAAAAAAAATGGTTACGACAGCTTGGCGACTCCGCTGGGGACCATAAAGAGAGTCAGGCCGTAAATTGATTATTTCATGTCCTTGATCGAAAGTTTGAAAATTCGATGTGAAAATTGCTACCCTTTTTGTCGCCTTTGCTTGTGTCATCGTATATGGTTCCTATTTTCTTGCGCACATTGCGTTGCATGACCGTTATGGTCACACCCTTAAGTGAGAGTGAGAAGCTACTCTTTCGTGAGGTTTTCACCTCCGTGCAAGATAGTGGATCGCTTTCGGGATACATCCGTACCTATGTCTTCGTGAGATTTTCATCTTCGTGCAGCCATAGGGAAATGTATTCCCCTGAACCGAACTCGTTCTGTATGAACCTATAATGGGTGAGGATCGAGGAATCTGCTGGTTCGGGTACCTCTCTTTAGAACTAAACCACATATAGCGAACCTTAAGGGCCCACCCTATGTAAAGCTATACTAGTGGTTACCCATACAATGGTTTGACGTCCTTTTACTCATTTTGGTTGCTGTTATCCAAAGCTAACTTGTTTATTTTGACCATGTTTGCATGTCATTTCACATTAAAAGGTGTCGACCTCCATTTAGTTACTAAGATAGAAGCTTGTTATGGGGAACGGATTCCTTGATAAAGTAGAGGATAATGCGGCCGTGTGTATATGGTCAGAGGAGATACAACTCGAGAAAGGGGATAGTCTAGCCGAGGAATATACATCGGAGTTGGGGGGCTTTACTCGCATCAGTATAACACAGAATCCAAGAGGTTCAAGCACAAATGGATGCTCTGAGGAAGACTGCAAGTGAGAGCCAAAAGGAGAATGAGACACTGAAAACTCGATTAATAGAACAAGAAAAGACGTTTGGCCGAAGACGCGACTCTACGGCGAAGTTAGAATCAAGCCTAAACCAGATCGAAGAATTAAAAGGGAAGGTGGTAGAGCTCGAAATGACACTGCAAGGTAGTGAGTTCCGGATTCAACGATCTCAGAATCAGGTCAAAGAGAGAGATTATGTCAGGGGCAAAGCTGTAACACAGATACGAGAAGTAGCTGAACATCCACAATCCTTAGCGGTCTAAGCTGATGTATTAAGTATAATGTATGAATCAAAGTCAGACCGAGGTCGAGAGTTAGCCTCGCTCTTCGAGAAAGTTAAAATTCTGGGCATAAGGGCTAGGTCGCATATGTGACTCTGTTTTATGTAAAGGATTTTGTTTCTTAAATAAGCTTTCTATAAGAAATTGAACGGGAATTGACACCTTTTGCATTCATTTCACGCATTTGCATTTTATTTCATCCATTTGCATACATCACGTCATTTACATCAAAAGGAGTCTAATTGGTTAAAATCGTGACAGAAGTTACCCTGGAAACCGACGAAAACCTGCCTATTATACGAAAACCTCCAAAATTTAAAGCACCAGACTTCGAAAAATATGATGGAACAAGGTGTCCAAAGGCGCATCTTATCATGTTTTGTCGAAAAATGGCTGGTTATGTAGATGAAGACAAGTTGTTGATACACTGCTTTCAAGATAGCTTGATTGGGTCAGCCCTCCGGTGGTATAATCAGCTCGGCAGAGAAAGGATCCAATCATGGGATGACTTAGCTTCAGCATTCTGTGAGCAATACAAGCACGTCTCCGACATAGCACCCGATCGACTAACGCTACGGATGATGGAAAAGAAGCCGTTAGAGACTTTTAGACGATACGCTCAAAGGTGGAGGGACGTCTCGGTTCAAGTAGAACCCCCACTGACTAAAGCTGAGATAAGGTCCTTTTTATTAACACTTTGAAGGCACCGTTTTATGACAAGTTGGTGGGAAATGCCACAAAGGACTTCGCCGATGTTGTAACGTCTGGGGAACTCATTGAAAACGGCATCAAGAATGGAAAAATAGATGCAAGAGAAAGCGTCAAAAGGTCAAGCCTGAGAAAGATGGAAAGTGAAGTGAACAACTTGAGCAAGCGTTCCAAGTCAGTCTCTGCAGGTCAACCGAGGACTATGACCAATGGTCATCAGGGATTATCAGGTCAAGAATCCAATGCAAATTGTCCCCAATTTACACCGATTCCAATGACATATGGGGAGTTGTATCAAAGCCTGTTTGATGCACATAGAGTGGCTCCTCACTACATGAAGCCGGTGCAACCCCCATACCCCAAATGGTATGACTCGAACGCTCAATGCGAGTATCACGCGGGAATAATGGGTCACTCAACCGAGAACTGCATCGCATTCAAGAAATTAGTGGAAAGGCTTATTAAAATCGGGGTTTTGAAGTTCGATGGGTCGACCAGGGCAATAATTTGAGATAATTGAAGGAGGGGGCGAGAGAGTCTCGATTTCTTAAAGCAGTCATCAGAAGCCTAGAAAATGAGAAGTCAGAACGCAAATGACACATTCGAAAGGAAAATAGGGGCATAAAGCTTTCCAAAGCTTTACAACACTTGGGAGTGTTTTGAACAATAGGACTGTGGAAGAAACCTGCATTTTTAGTTAATCTGGAGTAATATTCAAAACATACTTGTTGCTTTGAGCCTAGAGGCAACAAGAGTCCTTTCGTGAAATAGGCTTGTTTCCAGAATTGTTATTTCAATAAAATGCATCTTTATTCTCACTCCCTGCATTTCATACTCTACATCGTTTCATTTTCACATCATGCTTTTAATTTTCTACCTTCATGCCCACAATGGGGTCCCCAGATATCAATGACGTGAGCGACACTGTTACTGACTCCCTTTTAGAGAGATATGTGTTTAGAGAATCTAAGAACTTGGAAGATGACGGAGGGTGCAACTTATTTCCTAACTGTTTGAGAATGATAGATCCTACCTTACGAAGTGTCAACGAACAATACGAGCTAACGAATGAGTTGAAGATGGGAGCTTAGCTTGTCGCAAGACAAGGCAAGGAATCATTGAGTTATCTCCAAGAGTTCAAAGATATTGTTGTATGATCACGCCGGGACTAGTACGAAGGGCACGAGTATGTTGTCAAGGCTAAGGAAGTCATAGAAGAAGTCCATAAGGATATTTGAAGACCACATGCTGATGGTTCTACCCTACTTAAGCCAATCAAGAAGTTCGGGCTACTGGACTGCTCAGAAAGGGAAATTGCATCAAACGCCAAATCGAGGAGGACAGAACTTATGTACCTCTTCCCTTTTCTACACGAGGGGCATGGACGTTATCGAGCTTAGCTTCTAGTCCACATCGATTTAGTTTTGTGGAAGTCGATCTCTTTACTAAGAGGGTGAGGGTCACTTCATGTGCCAATATCACAAAGTCGATAGTCAGAAGGACGCCAAAAAAAAAGGGGGGCAACAAAATAAAGATTGTTAGGAAGATAACCTAAACTTGTGAACGTTGGCATATAGAAGTTACGTACCCTTTCCCAGGACCTCTGCTGGGGGCAATGCATTTTCGAGGCACGGGCCGAGCCCAAATTGGGTGAGGCGAAACGGATCCCGATGTGATCAAATGAATTTGTAGAGAAGATGTTGAGAGATATCTGTCACGATCAGATGAAGTGAGTTTTCAACAAAAAAAGATCGCCTTAGAAAATTTCATGATAGGGCTTTGAAGAAGATCCTTTCCCATGCAACAAGGATTTCAGAAGAAGGAAGACGTCAAGCCAGGAAAGACCTTAGGTAGCAAAGAAGGCCCGTTCTAGGGAAACAAGGATATTGTCTGAGATAGACGACAAGGACCTGCCCAATCTGGTGAATTCGAAAAAAAAAAGAAAGAAAAAAACACAAAAAAAAAAGAAGAAAGGAGAGGCCAAAGTGAAAACCCGCAAAGGGCACTTTGAGACCAAAGGTGGGTTTGAGTTGAAAACCCGAAAAGGGCAGCTCAAATTTGGATGGGGCATACAGTAGTCTTGCTACGCTTGAAGTAACAATGAAGGGGGATGTTGCGCCTCGGGGCATCGACAAAGTACTTCGGATCCCCTAAACACATATTGAGTTTAGAATGGTCCTCAAGAAGTTTGAACAGAGAAGCTCAAGCGGCGATATCTAGGGGCACCTAGTTTCCATTTTACCTATTTTGAGTCTGTTATCTTTGTCCTTTCAAAATACACTCTAAATAAATTTGCTTCTTCATTGCATATGCTAGCTTTGATTAACTTGTTTGATTCGAGACATACTCCCAATAAATTCCCACTCCATCCATCATTATGGTCCTTTTTGTATTTTGCATTGAAATAACAAATTGGACTAATAACACTTTCATGAAAGGAGTTTCGCATATTACTCTGGAAACCTCTAAACAATACAGGAGTCTGAAACAGGATTATTGCTTAAGATTCACCAAGCTTAAGGGTTGGAAATATCTGAGTCCAAATTAAGGTCATCACTTCAGATTTTTGTCAAAATGGTGATGGAACAAAATGACAAGGCACCGCTTCAATGACACAATCCTGACGGAAAATGGGATTGTTAACCCAAGTGCAAAACCAGAATCATTCTTGAAAGGAAATGACATTCTGCATTCATGCGAGCATCACGCATATACATCTGGGTGGGGTCACCTAAAGAGTGATCGTTAGAAGGAAGCTGATACAGATCCTGTACCGTTAAATAACAAGAGGGTAGGTTGGAGAAGAGACAAGCCCTATGCTTTAGAGTCACAGTGGGATGAATGGAAGATATTCAAATCCTATACCCCAAGTCACAATGAGATGAACCCTGAAGCTACAGTGGGGCAAAAGGGTGATATACGAGAAACGTAGATTACTCCTAAGGTTTGAGGACGGATACAAAACCTGAAAAGGAAATCAAGAATCGAAGCAATGAATATAGGTCATCATGAAAGTTGTAACAAGAAGAGACACACGACAAAACAACCAAGGGCGAATGGCATAATCATGTAGGCATAAAAGCATTTAAGACAAACACGTGCATATCATGATAACATCACGCATGACACATACAGGTACACCAGTAAAGCACGAAATTCTGACGATAACTGTATCGAATCAAGGAAAGAGAAGACATCCGAGTTCCACCGAATGATACGTTTCAATTGCTGTTTTTCAAAACAATCAACTCATAATACGAGGGATCTTGCCTTCCTAAGCGAAGCTGATCGAAGATAGCAGATCTTGCCTTCCTAAGCGAAGCAGATCGAAGATAGCGGATCTTGCCTTCCTAAGCGAAGCAGATCGAAGAGCAGATCTTGCCTTCCTAAGCGAAGCAGATCGAATAGCAGATCTTGCCTTCCTAAGCGAAGCAGATCGAAGAGCAGATCTTGCCTTCCTAAGCGAAGCAAATCGACGATAACAGATCTTGCCTTCCTAAGCGAAGCAGATCGAGCATAACAGATTCTGCCTTCCTAAGCGAAGCTAATCGAAAAGCAGATTTTGCCTTCCTAAGCGAAGCTAATCGAATAGTAGATCTTGTCTTCCTGAGCGAAGCTGATCGAAAATAGCAGATTTTGCCTTCCTAAGCGAAGCAAATCGAAAAGCAGATTTTGCCTTCCTAAGCGAAGCAAATCGAAAAGCAGATTTTGCCTTCCTAAGCGAAGCAAATCGAAAAACAGATTTTGCCTTCCTAAGCGAAGCTAGTCAAAAAGCAGATTTTGCCTTCCTAAGCGAAGCAAATCGAAAAGCAGATTTTGCCTTCTCAGGTCGCACGTTGAGACATTTTAAATTTCTGTCTTTCAATTTCTGTTTGCAAAAATCAACTCCTCAGGTCGCACACTGAGACATTTTAAATTTCTATCTTTCAATTTCTGTTTGCAAAAAATCAACTCCTCAATCACACGCTGAGGCATTTCAATTTCTGTTTTTCAATTTCTGTTTGCAAAAAAATCAATTCCCCAGGTCGCACGCTGAGGTATTTACAATTTCTGTTTTTAATTTCTATCTGCAAAAAAATCAAAAGACACACGCTGAGGTATTTTCAATTTCTGTATTTTAATTTCTGTTTGCAAAAAAAAAGAACTCATATTATGGGTTTAAGCCTCGGGTCACGCGCGGAGGTACTTACAGACGGAAGACTGAAGTCGCTTTGAGCAAATTTGACAAAGAAGTTCCAGTAGACAAAGAAGATTGAGCAAGAGCAAAATGAAGCTACAGGCCATACCTCTCGGAAGTAGCAGTGGAGTAGAATGAAGATCGAGGTCTCCCCGAAGATAGTAAGGAAGCAGTTTAAAAAAAATTCAGATTTATTTCCTCAAAGTCCCGGTGGAGAAGATCAAAGCCCTGAAATCACATCGAAGCCAATCAAGGCACTAGCTACTGTGCCCTTGAAGAAGCAATGGAATAGGAAATGTTATCTCCCTGAAGATATAACGAAACAGTGAAGCAGATCGAAGCAACAAGTTACAGTGGAGTTTGAAGCTGTTTGAAGAAGACGAGGACCAACGAGTCAAGGCTTGGCCAAAACTGGGCAAAATTGGTTCTTCTATTGTCTTTGCTCTATTATCGTTTCACAACAATGAGCAAAGAGGGGCAGCTGTAAGCACCAATTTTGGCCCGGGTTCATTAACCCAGGGCCCAAAACCTGTGGGCCCATTCACGACCCAAAATTTAGCCAGAAATAAAACAAATAAATTTTAAATGTCCAAAGTCCATTTACAAGAAACCCGAGGCCCATTTTACAAGCCAGACACTAAAACTCGGAGCCCAATTTAAACCCATACAAACCCTGACCCAAAATAACGAAGGCCCAATGGCCCAAAACTAATCAGGGAACCCTAGGGTCCCCTTTCCTCTCTTGCGCCGCAACCCCTGGCCACCACCACCAACATCAGCCACTCCTCCACTTCTCATTGTCCCCCATGATCAGCAAGAAAAGACAAAACAGCAGCACCACTAACACCTGCAAAACCAAGCACGCGCAACAACAAAGCAGAGAAAAAGAAGGAACAAACACAAAAAAAGAAAAAATAGAATCTTTGTAAATCAGTTATAAAAACCGAAACATAACGATTGTAAAAAAGGGGGGGATTTTTACGAATTCAAAGGAACAAAATAAGAACCATCAGAAATCAAGAAAGCAAAAAATATAAAAGGTTGAGTCCATTTTCGTGCTAATTTTTACTACCGTTTTCATTTATTTTCAGTTCTTTATTTTTGTTACTTTAAGATTTTCACAAGTAATAATAAAAAGGGGAAAAGGGACTTACGATTGGGTGTAGGCCGTCGATCTTCGTCTTCTCCGTCACGATCGGAGCTTAGAAGAGGGTCACGGTTCAGATTTTATATTTGTTCTCTCCGTGGAAATAGGGGCCGGACGGTGACGAATCGAGTCGGGTCTTGCGCTGTGTTTCTCGCCTGTCCAAGGGACGATTCCGTGGCTAGGGGAAAGGGTTAGATTTCGGCTAAGGGAAGAGATAAAGGGGCTAGGTTTTGCTGAATGAGGGAATTGGGACGTTTTAGTTCTGTTTAGGAGAGGTTTAAAAGCCACCGATTAAAACGGCGCCGTTTCAGTAGGTTCCCCAGGCGCCAAAACGGCGTCGTTTTGGGAAACCTAGGCAAACCGACCCGAAGTCGACCCGACCCATATACAGGGTCCGCGCGTTTGTCCTTGGAAGGGGAATTTGTGCATACAGTCCCTCCTCATTTCCAGGTTCTTATAATCAAGTTTTCGTGTGCTTTTAATTTGGCCCTCATTTTTATTCGACTTTCGATCAAGTCCCTACCAAAACGCGCACTTCAGGAGCGGGGTTAAATTGCTCGATTGGTCCCTCTTGTATGGCTCGTATTGAGTTTTAGTCCTTAATCCCCTTTTCATTCTATTTTATTACAATTTTAGCTCCTTTTATTTCATTTCAATTTTGATTCAGTCTTATTTTTATTGCATTGCTATTGATATCATTTTTTATTATTTGTTGTTATTTACCATGTCATCGTCCTTATTATTATTATTATTATTATTATGATGTTGTACATATTTTGTATTATTATTGTTATTATCCTATTATTATTACTATACCACTATTTTATTATTATTATATATATATATATTATTATTATTATATTATCATATCGTAAATACTTTGCATATTAGTACTATTATCTCATTATTATTATATTAACATGTTGTACATATTTCGCGTCTACATTATTATTATCTTTTTCTTATTATTATTACTATTATTATCATTATTATTATCATTATATTATTACTATTATTATTATTATAATATTTGCTACACTATTATTAGTAGTAATAGTATTCATATTATAATGTTTATTATCTCGATCTTTACTAATTTTACCATTATTTACATTGTTTTGTTTTTTTTAATGTCTTATTTTATTTTTAATACTTTTATTTTATTTCTTTGTTTTTGTTTCGACATTTTTACGATCATTTTCGTTTGCGTTATTTTATGTAAATCGATAGTTTCGGGATGATCTTGGATTCAAAGGTTTAAAATATCGTGTCCTAAAGTATTGGACGTGATACTTTATCCTTTTGAAACAAGAAGATCCCCATTTTCAATTTGAAAATTATGGGATGATCTCCAAATCGGGGGTTTAAATTATCGCATCCTAAAGCATTGGATGTGATATTTTAGTCCCTCGGGAACGAGAAAAGTCTCAATTTGCACTTTGGAAAACCACGAGATAATCTCGGGATCGAAGGTTTAAACTATCGTGTCCTAAAGTATTGGATGTGATATTTTATTCCTTCGAAACGAGAAGGTTTCGACGTAATTCAAGAAAACTCAAATATTTCTAAAAAGGGTCAAGAACTTTAAATTCCTTTAAAATTTCCAACTTTCGACATAAGGACATTAATTGATCAAATCGGTACCAATTTTGGGCGTGACGAGGGTGCTAACCCTTCCTCGCACGTAACCGACTCCCGAACTCGATTTCTCAAAACTTCGTGGACTGAAAAATATTGTTTTAGTAACCAAATCTTTTATTAAAACAAAAAAAGGTGATTCGATCACACCTAATAAAAGGTCGGTGGCGACTCCCGTTTTTATTTTCAAAACCCAAGTTCGATTCCCGTTTTTGTCAAAAAAAATGGTTACGACATGTGTTAGTAGTATGGTTGATTTATATTATATATATATGCCATGCATAGGATTAAGTTTTTAACTCATCTTAGAAATACATCTATAATTTATTATATGCAATGGATTCTTATATGACTTGACCTAAATGTGAAGGTAGTTGAGGAATATGGTTTCGATTGTGTATGGCTTGTTCTTAAGTTTAATATTAGATGTCTAAATAGTTTTGGTCACTCTTATGTGTGCGGTAGTTGATATTTGGTTGATGGATAAGTTTTAGTTGTGTATTATGATGCCATGATAATGATTCTTTAGTCATGCATTAACTTAAATTATGAATATAGATAATGTACTTTTGTCTAAAATGTGTTCGGCCATAGTGGTTTAATTACTTAGATAAATGCTAATAATGGATTTGGTTGAATTAGTATGTGTTAACTATGTCATATTATGGTTATTTGTCATATTGAAATGGTTCAAATCATTGTGGTTGTATACGCATATATTTGCATTAAAAGAAGAAGTTATTAAATTCTGAAATAATGCTTGAATAAGTGGTATGGATTCGGTAACTATGTTTAGATATGGTTTTGATTTTTTTGGAAATTATGCAAATGGAAATTTGACTATTAAAGTTAGTTTGGTTAGGTTTTATATCACTAATACCGTTTTAATGGGTGAAAATTTAATAGTAAACTGTGGATCATTTGATGTTTAAATTTGTACTCGTGCTAAGGTTATATAACATTATGGTTTGATAGATGTTGAAGTATGGTTTTATTATAAAAGTTATGTTTCTTTTATTTTAAAGACTTAATATTTGTTTAAGTTTCAATTATTGAAGTGAATAGACTTTGAGTTATGAATTGTGAGGAATATCTGTGGGAACTGTATTATGGCTAGTAACGCCTTGTAACCCTAATTTGGCGACGGATACGGGTTAGGGGTGTTACATAGAACTAATTCCAAACATTATCCAAAATTTTTATATCACATTAAGAATACAACTATGTATTTGCAATATAACAAACTTCATATTCAAGAACAATTCAACAAATACATATTCAACTAAGCACATACAATTATATATAAATCAACCAATCACTTCATATACTTATATGTAAATATATATATATATATATATATATAAATACCAAATTGTGATTTATTTACCAACATAATTCTTATCCATTTCTTTATTTAATGAAAGAATTTTAATAAGCTAACACATCCATTATATATAAACATCATGTCTAAAATATATATCTCTTACGCAGCAATAATTATTAATAAACTAACATAATTTGAAAACACACAACAAAGCATCCAAATTTACTATTCAAATGGTCAAAACCCAAATACAATTGCCAAATATAAAAAGTTAAATTCATATGCTTTAAAATACATATAGGAATTATACTTTTTCTAAATCACAAAACCATATTAAGTCATTTTATATTCGGCTATTCAATAAAAGTACACTATGAATCAAATTTTATACCTATCATTATAAAACCAAAGTATTAGCCATATATGCACA